>JAYESA010000005.1:235212330-235804830 GCA_036927795.1 Iris macrosiphon
GTTACATCAAGATACACTATGATACCATGTGATACCTAACAAACACCATGGTACCAATACTAAATACATATGAAACAATAATCATAGATGAAAATACAACTAATTATAACTATAATAAATAATTCTAATGCAATTATAAAGAAATGACACAATGGGACATTAATACACTATCAATACCAAATTTAGCCATGCGTATCATGGCGTACCATGATACGGACTCCACTTATCCAATTGTGGACACCAAGTCACTATCACACACTATAATAGACCTCAAAATTATCATTAGAACCAATGAAAAACACTTGGTGGTCACAAATTCGTAACTCCACTAAAGCCTTAGAAAAACCTATGTAACTATTGGAAATGACCTCCCTATCACCAATTTCTTCACCTATGGGATGGGTATCAATATGGGTAGGTCCCTAATGGTTCAAAATGACATTCTAACATAGGAATTGATGGGAATAGAGATTTTTACCTATTGGGAGTTGGATCCCAATGAAACTCCTCCAAATGGACACCATGAGTGAAGTGGACACCCCTAGCAAGTTTCCCTCCAATGGTTCTCCTTGTGCTCTCCAATGCTCCTAGGCCTCCATGGGAATGGTAATGAATGAGAATGAGTGGAGTGAAATTGGATTTGGTAGTGAAATTGGGTTGGATTTGGAAGAGAGAATTTTGGGAAAGGAGGAGGCTAATGAAATGTGAAATGAATGGATTAGAACCCTAATTAGGGTTGGCCACTTATAGTGGGGTTGGGTGATGATAAATGTCCATAATGCTCCTCTCCATTCTCTAATTAGGTCTAAAAGTTGTTATGAATGGAATCTTTGAATAGGAGGGGAATCTAATTAATGAATAGAGGGAAATATTCTATCCATGGTAACTTAATTAATTCTATATGACTAAGTCATTAACTAATCTTCAAAAAGCACTAAGTAACTCTAACTAAAACTTAAACAATTCTAGTTAGCTATCATACTAACTTATACTGATATAATTATGACTATATAAATATCAAAACAATAGTGAAATGACAAAAATACCCCTCCCATAATTAGGTGGTTACATTTTCTAATTTTCAGAGGTCCAGATAATACTGTTGTGACCCCAGCCAAAAAAGAATCCATTTCGATAAGACCATGAATAGAATTACAGGATAAGAGAGGAGACAGAAGTGATAAAGAAAATACAATAGGAACGGCTATTAATATTACGGCAAGAGATCATAGCCAAAATATCCTCTTCCCTGATATGCTTAGCAAGCTCTGTCTGTAGCTGTAGTAATTCCACATAGAGGTCCTCACCTATCTGGACTGCCAGTAAATGTAACAATGGCAGAAATAATATAACAATGATGCTTCTAGAATGGATAGAGAATAAAAAAAAAAAAATCTTCTTTCCAAAATTTCCAAAACAATGCTAACAAAATGTCCAATTTCTTTTGTAATCTTCTTAATATTTTACCCCTACATTTGGAGTAGGATATAGAAAATAAGTCGTCTCCTCTTCGTGGTGTCTCTAAAATGCTTCTCAAGATTTTGCATTTAACAAAAATATGCTATACTATCTCATCCTCATTGCTACAAAGAATATATGTCTGACAAATCAATGGCCGCTTTGACAACATTCTCACGAACCAAAGTCTATAGTCCAAGTTATTTCTAAACTGTATAGTTTGTTTTTGAATTGGACTGAGCTGTCTATCCTCTTCAGGATCAGCTTATGGCTCAATCCATTTATTTTTCTTATGTAACTGAAATGCCCTTAGACTTTATATTTTTAAAAAGTGAACTTTTCCACCTCTAATGAATTTGTTTGTCTATTTTTCTGGATCAGGTATACTTCTGAAAATTCTGTGGAGTATGGAGCTCCAAGAGATACTAATAATCCTGGACTTAGACAGCCTTCTGCTTTGGAAGTTTGGCTATCCATTTCCAGTACAATTAGACCAAGTGAAAAGATCACAATTTTGACAAATGGACCTCTAACTAACTTGGCCAACATTATTCTTTCAGATAAGAATTCAAGCTCAGTTATTCAGGTTCATGACTTTGTCCCACTTTTAGTGACACAATAAACTACATTATCAAGGAAATATGTAAAACATATTCTCAATAAAAGTTTATGATACAATAAAAAACTGAAATTCCAATGTTTTTTAGTTTCAGATTTAGTTACAAGCTTCATCTGTCCAATATTTAGAATATTCATGTCAGCAACGTTAGGTGCATTTTTCTTTGATCTCCTGAAATATACTAAAGATTAAACTGCTATTTGAATTTTTCCCAGAATAAAAGTACCGTATAAGTTAGCAGACAATGAAACATTTATTATACTTATTGTAATGTTACTTGGTAAGCTTAGTGATACAATAATATATACCAAGATGTATGCAAGGATGCATCTTCTAGAACCTACACACATATCGAAATTTGGAGGATGTGTCTGCTATTCGAATGAAATCAACCAGATTCTTAAACTGAAGTTGTCTGAAAAGCTACTGGAGTCTTGGGAATAAAAATACTGCAACAGGCAATTAGCAATTAAAGAAGGAAAATGAAGCACAAATTGATATAATCATAATGGAAAACAAAAGTCAACGGTGAGTGTTTTAGTAATTATGACAATGTCAATGTTAGTATGTCCATTTTGATACAACTGAATCAGAGGGTTTCAGAACCTATCAAGAACTTGTGGAGAATCTTTCCAAAGGGCATAGAGGGATGGTTTCACAGACTTTCTTGAAAAACCTTTCACTCTCAAGAGCTGGCCATGGAGATGTCCTTATTTCTCCAACGAATTTCATGAAGAAGATTGTAGGCCATGAAATATCCATATACAATGACATTCATGGCAATTGAGCACCACTTACAGTTTACATATGTTGTTATTAGTTCATTTCATTTTTCATCATATCAAATGCTGGATAGTGATAATAATTGGATTAGAAAGTCAATTATCAGTAATTACGAGGGTGCCTAAAGATTTCTTAAGCTGTACACCTGACTAACTATGTCTAATTGGCATATTACTGGTCATGTATTGTTGAACTGAACACTCAATTGACAGTGAACTTGGAGTGATAATAAATAGCTAAATAGCTATTCACAACAGGACGGTTGGTAACATACATACATATATATATATATATATATATATATATATATATATATATATATATATATATATATATATAAAGAAGGTAAATATTATTACTTTCTCCTTGTAAAAAAGGAAAATAGCCCGAAGGCTTACAGAAACACACCCTTATGAAATGAGCACAAAGGAACTAGCAGAACCACAGACAACAACTATCAAGAAATTAATCTAACCTTGGAGTCAATGGAGCAACCGATGGTTCAACCCCTTGTTTGTATGAGTACTCTCACGACAGGGCAACGAGACACCCTTTAGGTTCGAGCATTCCTTTTTGAGATTATCTTGCTTACTCGCTACCTTGCCAGCCCAAATAGGATTAGGTTCCGCAAGCATCTCCCTTTAGTGAAGAACAAAGTAATTCTAGTAAAGGAATGTCATCAGTGTTGGCTCCTTTAGTCTTTCATCCTTTAGTCTTTCAATGAACCTTCTTAGATTGCTTTCCTTCGAGTCTAGCATCAGGATGAGCTTAGAAGGTAATCAAGGTGGAGTTCTTCTGAGAGATTGTTTGAGAGCTTCCCGACTTGAGTAGCATCGGGGCTTGCTGATTTACTTGGCCAAAGCAATGGCCTAGGATACCTTAGGTTCAGGTCCCCCCTCTTTCCCAGAGCAGACCCCACAATTGGGTCCTCGAAAACCCCTGCTACACATCTCCCTTCCTCTGTGGCCATAGGCTCCCCTTTGGAAATTGTTGGTATATTAGAATATTCTTGGTATATTTGTTGGTATATTAGAATATTCTTGGTATATTTGTTGGGATATTATAATATTCTACAGGGAGTTTTAATGGGGCATTTATGTAAGATGAAGGGTTATAAGGCTATAAATAGCCAAGAGATTATCAATAAAAAATATAACAATTACTCCAAAATATTCTACATGGTATCAGGACCCAAACCCTAGCCACCACCTCCCAAACCCTAGCCGCCACCGCCACCACCGCCACCGCTGCCGCACTGCTCGCCCGCCACCGCTGCCGCACTGCTCGCCCGCCACCACCATCGCCTCTCGCCTGCCACCACCACCTCGAAGCCGCAACTCCCGTGGAGCCTTCTGTCGCGGTTCCTGGCGCCTCCCGCTGGTCGTTCCAGACGTTGACATCGAAGGCCTAGATCTAATGGGGGAAGACATGATCGGGTCTAGGAGAGGACGAAGAGGGCGAACATGAATTATGGGACAGGTGTGAGGTGATCGGAGAAGAGGATGATCGATGGAGGAGATCATCAAGAAGTTGGACTCTGCGGAGGTCGCAACGTTGATGAAGCTGATGAAACTGTCGGCTGGTGAGAGCGCGACACGAATATTGGCGAAGTTGGAGCTTCCATTCATCGATCTGAAGCTTGATGGACCGGCCACCTACCTGAGTTTGTCACGACGGGTGAGGAGAACCCTCACAGGGAAGAACCTAGAGGGTTTCTTGTCATGAGAGAAGACAGAGCCGAATGAGGGCTCGACAAGACTCGACGAGTGGAAGTCCACTCATATGGTGGTATACATTTGGAAGTCCACTCATATTGTGGTATACATTTGGCTCATCAATTCTTTAGTCTAGTTGATCGCCGCCACAGTGGATGGCCTTGAGATGGTAAAAGACGTGTGGGAAAAGTTAAGGAGAACCTACGATGGTGTGGGAAAAAACTTGAGGGTTTTCCAGATCAAGGGAGAGAAGACGGTACATGAGTATGCCACAGAGTTGGAGCGTCTGTGGTTGGATTATGATCACTCCTCAGATCGGCCGAGCTGCGAGGACCCGAAGTCTAAGGAGAGAGGTATGTCTGCAGGAGAGGATGATGAAGTTTCTTAAGGGACTGGCCGCAGTATTTTCTAAGAGGACATCACTACTTCTAGCCCAACCGAAGTAGAGGGACCCATATCCGAATTAGAGGGATCCGGTACGGGAGGTGCATCTTCAGGAGTTGGGACAGGGTTAGGCGAGGGATATGGCACAGTAGGGACAATAGGCACAGTAGTGGACTGTTATTTTCTCCTTCTGTAGACTTGGAGCTTTGTAGATTTTCCTGTAGTATGTTCCTCCCTCTGTACTGCAGCATCACTTTCTTCACCTTCTTGTCCCTTCTCCGTGCCTCCATGCCAAACTTCTAAATCGGTTACTACCAAGTTCTCCATCTCCCTCTCTCGCCTAATACTGGCAGTATTAGGCGTGTTGTGTAAAGTTCCGTCCTGGTGGTAGTATGGCTCATGCTCCCGAAAGTGGACATCTATACTGACAAACTTCTTCTTCTCTACTGGACTCCAGCACACATACCCCTTTTGGGTCACCGAGTAGCCTACGAAGATGCATTTGACCGCTCTAGGGTCAAGTTTCCCAACTGATGGCCTGTTGTCCTTCACAAAACACACACACCCAAACACCTTCAGTGGGAGTATCCCACTATTATTGCCTTGCAATACCTCACATGGGGACTTCCATCTGAGGACCTTCGAGGGTATCCTGTTGATGAGTTGAGCTGCTGTCAACACTGCATGCCCCCACAGACTCTGTGGGACATTCATGTCGATCATCATACTTCTTGCGACCTCCAGAAGGTGTCTGTTTTTCCTTTCTGCAACTCCATTTTGTGCTGGTGTGTATGCACAGGTGGTCTGATGTTGTATTCCGTGTGCTGACAAGTATTCTGCAAGCGTCTTGTTGGTATACTCCGTTTCATTGTCAGACCTCAGTACCTTCACAACTGCTTTGTACTGAGTCTGGACATGCTTATGGAAATCCCGAAAACAAGCAGGTACATCATTCTTATTTTTCATCAAATATAACCAGGTAACACGAGAGGCACACTCAATGAAAGAAACAAAGTACTTATAACCATTCATAGTGTTAGTAGCACATGGACCCCAGACATCATAATGTACTACCTCAAAAGCAAAAGTGCTCCTATGACCCGTGCCAACATATGAGCTCCTAGTAAGTTTTTCTAACTCGCATGCATCACATACTAATTTCTCTTTATTTGTTTTTGCATAAATCTCTGGATACAACTTACTTAGAGTATCAAAGGAAGAATGTCCCATCCTCCGATGATGGAGTATCAAGATATCCTCAGTCCTCTGCTGCAGTCCTTCCATGCCAGCTTTTTCTGTCATAGATACCAATGCTGAGTCCAATCCTTCTTGATCTAGGTACCACAGTCCCTCATGCCAAGTGCCAGTCCCAAGTCTTCGTCCTGTCCCTTTCTCCTGGAAGGTCACCTTAGGAATATCAAAAAAAACAATGCATTTAAGTTGGAGGATTATAGAACTAATGGACAAGAGACTGACTGGAAAGGATAGAGCATGTAAAACATTGGATAATCTTACTGAACCTGTACAATTAACAGTACCCTTACCGACCACTGGCTGGAAAGTGCCATCTGCTGTCTGAATGCTGTCTGCTGATGCTAGGTGAGTGTAGAAAGAAAACTCACTAGCATTCCCCGTCACATGCCGAGATGCTCCCGAGTCGATAATTCAGTCTGATGATTTAAGGGAAGAGATAGACGCAAGGGCAAGATCATCGTCCTCTCCTGCAGACACACCTGTCTCTCCTTACACTTAGGGTCCCCGCAGCTTGCCCGATCTGAGGAGTGATCATAATCCAATCACAGACGCTCCAACTCTGTGGCATACTCCTGCACTATCTTCTCTCCCTGTACGGTGTCATCAATCTCCCCCTTTATCTGGAAGACCCGTAAGTTGTTCCCCACACCATCATAGGTCCTTCTCAACTTCTCCCACACATCTTTCACCATCTCAATACCGTCTACTGTGGCGGCAATAGACTGGACTAAGGAGTTGAGAAGCCAGATGTAGATCACCATATGAGTGGACTTCCACTCATCGCGTCCTGTCGAGCCCTCGTCCGGCTCTGTCGTCTCGCCCGTCAGGAACCCCTCCATGTTTTTTCCTGCGAGGGTTCTTCTCACCCGCCGTGACCAACTCAGATAGGTGGCCGGTCCATCTAATTTCAGATCGATGGAGGGAAGCTTCAACTCCGGCGACGTTCGTGTCGTGTTCTTACCAGCCGACATCGTCAACAACTTCATCAACGTCGCCACCTCTGCAGAATCTAGCTTCTTGATGATCTCCTCCATCGATGCATCGTCTATCCAATCACGTCATGTTCGCTCCAAGACTCACGCTCGTCCTCGTCGTCCGCTCCTAGATCCGAACATGTCCCCCCTTTTTTCAGATCTAGGCATCCCTATTAGGCGCTGTCTCGTGCTGGTGCGGAGGAGGCAGCAGCACGCATGTCACAGTCGCCGTCGCAGCAGCAGCAGACGCAGCAGTAGTAGCGGGACGGGGCAGCAACAGCGAAGGGCGGCCTGCGAAGGACGGAGAAGGGAAGAAAGGGGGGGCGTGGAAGAGTTCGGTGGAGGAGATCTAGGAAATCCTCCTGTGGGTTTGTGGAAGCTTGGTGACGGCTAGGGTTTGTGGAAACTTGGCTCTGATACCATGTTGTAATTAGTTGATAATCTTATTGATTGTCTCATTGGCATTATATAGCCTTATAGTCATTAATACAATGATCTCAATCATTATGACAATAATCTCATAATGGAATATCCTGTGACATATTCTGGCATCCCAAATATGTCCTCAGGATATTCCCATGTGCTTATACTATACTTAAATATGACACCCAACATACCATATCAACAGAGTTACAACTCGCAGAAGAGAAAAAAGAAGAAGATGAAATATTGCGCTGGCGGCGATAGAGAGAGGGCGGGGGTCGACGTGGAGGAAGGGGGGGTGGCCGACGGTGAGGGGGGCTGCTGGCCGGCGGCTGGGAGGTGCCGGTGGGGAGGGGGGCTGCTGGCCGGCGATTGCTGGTGGCGGGAGAGGGAAGGGGCTGCGGCTGTGGAGGGGGTTAGGATTAGGATTTGGGAAATGGGGGTTGGCTCTAATACCAAATAGAAATTTAGTAGAATACTTAGCTTGTTTATTATTGATGTGGAGCTACATATATATAGGAGAGGCTAACCCCTCTCTCTACTACTCTACTCCATGTGGGACTACAAAATCCTTTAATACTCTCAACAATATATATATATGGTGGTAACTAGGTTCCAAAAAGTTCTAGAGATGATTTGATACAAAGAAATATTATGTTGCCATATCTCAAATATATTGGTGTGCAAAATCACTTCAACTATGTTTTGGTGTCTTTTTGGAGGTGGACATGAGCGAGCCAAATCTGACATGCGCGTCGAGAAAGTATCATACCGTATTCATGTTAAATCATAATACAAATATGGACACAGATACGGTCCTCTAGTGGAGTATCCGTTCAACATAGATCATGATCAACTTGTTGCACTTCATTTTACTGCACACTAACAGGAAGCCAAATACATAATCTTGATGATTACATTATATGAAGTGAGATGAAGAAACATAATTGATTACAATGAAGGTACACTGACCTAAACTAGGATATGGTCACTGGTATATGCTTTAGCCAATTCACACAACTCTCTGTACCCTATTCCAACCACATGCTTTGCATATTGGTCTAGGGCCATATGTAGACAATCTTTACGTGCAAATTAAAGGTCTTCAAACATATAATGAAGGTGGATAAATCATAGTTAATGGAAGAAGAGCTCTAAGCTATAGCTGAGCATGATTTTCTTGAGGTTAAGAAGAAATAAGCATGGGAGATGGAGGAAGAGAAGGGACGATGGATAACCCTTTTTTGGCAGAGAGAAATAATATTTGGGGAATAACCAGCATACTCTCTATAGAAGAGTTTCTTCTTGTTTATAATAAATAAAGAATTCAAATATGATACTCTTGACTCAACTTATATGGATTAGGAAAGACCTAGAGTCAAATAACCTTTCCATAAATAGAGAGAACACATACCATATTCTTCTATGAATTTTGCGGTATCCTTATGTACTCCCATGGGGTGAAAGAGAAGTTGACCAAGAATGATGGAAATGGAAAAGTGGACGAAGAGATTTATTGAAGCCTTGTCAGATCGTTGATTTATTTCAGTCACACAAGGTACAAGTTGTTAGTATTGTCTCTAGATTCATGGATAAACCAAGCAAGCTCCATTTTGGTACAACAAAGATTGAGATGCATAAAAGGAACAAAAGGCTACAGCCCCAGCTTGAATGTAGGTAGGGACAGTGGCTGGGCAGGAAGACAGATGACAAAAAATTGCACATGTAGATATGCATAGTACTAAATGGGGTCCAAGATTATCTCATAATCGTCAAAGAAAATAAGGATTGTGCACTATCATTAGCCGAAGCAGGTTATGGCAGCAACTACTGCAGCATGCGAACCAATATGGATTAGGAAAGACCTAGAAGAGTTGCAATAAGGTTCAAAATTTCCAAAGTCATTTATTTTGACAACTTTTCAGCCATAGCCATGAACAAAATTCTAGTGTTCCACAACTGGACAAAGCATATAGAAATACGTCGTCATTTTATTAGAGAGAGTGGGGAAGGAGATATCGGGCTTCAACTTTGAAAGATTTAGGAGCAAATTGCTGACATCTTTACCAAGCCACTTACAATAGAGAAATTCATGAAGTTCAGAGAGAGACTTGGAGTTCAAGGCTTTTATAGATTAAGCGGGAGTATTGAAGATTAATCTAGAAAAATCTAGCTTCTAGTCTAGATGATATTTACTAGGAATTATCATTGGTGTTTGCTTTGTAAACAAAAGAATATTAATGAAAAGTATGTAGTAGATGAAAAGTGTGGTAGAGAGAGATTAACAAAGAGTAGTTCTTAGGAGGAAAGCTATATCATTCTTTTCTCTCCTATAAATAGGAGTGGTGGCACCATGACGTGGCAAACACAAATTGTACTCTCTATTTCACTTACATGAATTAAGCATTCCAATTTTCATCCCTTGTCGTGTAAGCCTGTAATAGCCAACTTCAAAAATATCTTCTACATTCTTTAAGGACAAGCTAGACTTTTCTAGATTAATCTTCAACAATAAAATGTGCAAATAGTTAAATTTCATTCTCCTCGTATCATTGGTCCCACCTTCGCATCAAGAAATTTGTGCTGATCATAAGGCTCTCCCTTCAGAAATTTTCTAATATTGAAAATGCTCTTTAAGCCCTCGGAGCAGTCAATTTACCAGTAGGACTTACTTGATGCTACTAATCTTAGGAGACCAAAATATTTTTGTTGGGTGGAGAGTGTCTTCCCCTTCTTCCCCCAAATATCTCCAAAGCGTATGATGGTAGTGTAGGATCCAGCTCCATTGGAAGAGGTTCAGGGGTTGGGCTGGCAGGCAGAGTATCTTATCTATGCTTATTTTAGTTTCAGTAGTTCTGAAATAGTTGAAAGCTTTGATATGGAAGAAAGTAGGTTCTTAAAATGCAAAGTTTGAAACAGATTTTTCTTTGTTGAAGGCTTTTTCAGCTTATCCATATTAAACTTTTCCTAGATAAACTTATTAACAAGCACAAGTTGGTATCACTTCGAGCGCTATATTAATCTAGAATGGTCAAAGTCATAAATATACACTAAAATTTCTATTTCGCACCTGGAAGAAACTAAAATACCATCCTTGTATCTCTCACTGTTTCCCTAAAAAAATAACTATGCTTGCTGAAATGTAGAAAAATTATCTTCTATTTTCAAATTTACATACCAAACTATGCACTTAATAATATTCATGCATGCATGTAATGTAATGTAATGTAATGTAATGTATATTATCAGCACTTATCTCAATAAAAATAGTTTAGTATCAGCACTGTATGATGAAGTACCAGGATGTGTGTCATAAAATCTAAACAGACCCAACTCAACCCTTTTTTGTCATGTCATTAGGCTTTTAATATAGCAAATAACCATAAGAACACCGTAGCTATTTACTAGTATCATGATTTATTTTACTAATAATTACCATAAAGGTTGAATGCTGGTGTACCTCTCTTATTTCTAGGATAAATTATATTTAACCATGTTCTTTAAAAAAAAAACTGTTTAACCTTACAGTACCGCTTTTGTTGCCATAGTAAGTTTAACCATCACTAATACTTATTCGACAGGAAGTGTATGTGGTTGGTGGGCATATCATTGATGCTCAAAGAACTGAAGGAAACATCTTCATTGTTCCCTCAAACAAATATGCTGAGTTCAACATGTTTCTCGACCCTCTGGCTGCAAAAATGGTTTTAGAGTCTGATATTGACATCAACCTCATCCCTCTCAATGCTCAACACAAAGTCACTTCTTTTCCTACAATCCTACAGAGTTTACAGCTTACAAACAAGACTCCAAAATCAATTTTCACCCATAAATTGCTATTGTTGCTGCATACACTACAGAAAAGCCACAAATTATACAATCATATGGTGACAAACCAATACCTTTTTCTGTTTCTATATATATGTTCTATATATTTTCTTTTGAATTGATTAGGAACTAACCTTTATTTATATAACAAACTAAACAGTTCTCGCATATTTATTCGTAGGACACCTTTTTGGGAGAAATTCTTGGTGCAGTACTTATGGTTGAACAGTTCAATCTAAGTCCAGTAATGCAAGTCAAGCCAATTAGTGTATTGGTTGGTAATATATCAGTCAATGGCGAAATTGTGATCGATGAAAGAAGTGGGAAGTTTGTCAATATATTGGATAGTTTTGACAGTGAAGCATATTATAGCCACTTTGCAAACTCATTGGCTGGCAAGGCCCAGTCTGCCATCATCAGTAGTTTCGATGAACAGAAAAGAAGATGGAGCATTCCTAACGAGACAGAAATGGGACAAAACCTTTGAAAGTATTTTGGGGTAAAAGACTACCACATGATATGTACGAGGGTTCTCTCTTTTTATGCTGGTACATTATGCTGGTTCAACTGCTTGCATTATTTTCTCGAAGAGATAATGACACAAACTTCTTGAAACTTCTCGGATATTAATTGGAGAAAATATTTGTAGTAGAAATATCTTTCTTGTTCAATGGTGGGTTGAGAAGTTCTCGAAGTAAAATTTACATATCCTTTTGTTGGACAATCTACATCTTATAGTCTGTTTACAAGAGTAAAGAGAGAAGTTATATAGCAAGGGAGAAGGGAATTGTGAATATACTCGAAGAAATGACCTAGATAAATGGTGTTTGTGTATGTGTGTGGCGAGTCAACAATATAGCTTATGGTGTATATCTGCATCATATATCTATGTAGTTTGGTAATCTAAACACTTTGTATATCATTTAAGAAAGGACGAGTGGGACACTTAGTATGTTTAAAAGTTGGACAATGCTACATGAACTGCGGGATTGGCCCACAGTTTTGGCCCGCCCGCCACGTGTGACGTTTCAGCATCCCATTGGCAGGTCAACCAATGGCGGGTTCGAGCAAATATGGGGGGCCGTGGGATTGCGCCATGTGACGTGCGGGCCAAAACCGCGATTCATATATCATTTTCCTTAAAAGTTATGCTTCAATATTGTAGTTTGGTAATCCCTGAACCTCCTTTTATGCGTTCACGGTAACCATCTTCAGAAAGGTTCAGAAAGGTTGTGTCCGTTGATTTGACATTGAACTGATAAATAATAGTTCTCCTATAGATATAATCTGTATTGCAATTCTTTTCTTTGTGGTAAAACTTTGTTCAATATTAGTCTTACTCATATGTTACTCCTTTCCTCTTTGTTCAATATTAGTCTTAGGTGCTCTTTTGATGGAGACAGAGAATGTTAGTGAAGTTTTGAAAATTGTTGGATCAAATTTGATAGTGTATGTTGTTCGATGGATTTGGCTAATGTGTGAAAGAGCTCGTATTGATTGAAAAAGGATGAAAAGTTCTGTTTGAGTGACATGTAAGTTATGCGAGACATATTCAAGTTGGACGAGAAGGAAGAGGCTTCACTGAGTTCATTGAGTTCATTTGTTTGAGTATTTTGGTACAACTATGGATTTGAAGAGAATGCATATGCATAAGAGAAGAGAGTTGGTATAGGTGTTTTGTGATTATTTTGGTCCTTGATGTGTGTTTAGACGAGAAAATGTCACGGGAGTTTGAATCAGAGATTAAGGAGTTTGCATCGTTGGTCAGTTGTGCAAATGAGGAGTATAATCTTTAAGTTTCGAGGACGAATTTTTTTTCTGAGTAGTATTTTATATAATGTCCTACTCTGTGCGGTGTATTGGACTGGCTTGTTAGCTTAAAGGGCTTTGTTGGTCTTTGATTCATGAAGAGAAATCATACAGAGATCCCAGTATTCGAGATGAAATGTTATTCTTCTTGGTGGGTGATTTTGATCATTATATTCTTTACCTTCATACTTAACAAAAATATGTCACTACTCTTTGTTTCTATATTCCATATGACTGTTAATGCTAAGTAAAAAAAAAACAAGATAAAAGAGAGAAATATCATTCTTGTTAACTTGCTATATAGAAATAGAAATTTAGTAGAATGCTTGGCTTGTTTATTATTGATGTGGAGCTAAAAATATATAGGAGAGGCTAACCCCTCTCTCTACTACTCTACTCCATGTGGGACTAAAAAAAACTTTTAATACTCTTAACTCTCCCCCTCAAGATAGGCGATAGATATCAATCATCCCCATTTTGTCACATAGTTTAGAAAGACTCAATGAATTAAGACCATTAGTAAGACAATCTGCGATTTGCTCTTCTGAGCGAATATGATCGAGCTTTAATATCCCTTTCTCTAGCTTCTCTTTGATGAATAAACTGATCGATTTTAATGTGCTTTATTCTGTCATGCTGAACTAGATTGTTAGCTATACTTAGTGCAGCTTGACTGTCATTCAGAAGGCGCAATGGTGTTCCCTGGTCCAGCTTCAACTCTGTCAGCAGTGCTTTTACCCACAATAACTCTGACATTCCCAAAGTCATAGCTCTATATTCTGCTTCAGCGGTCGGTCGTGCTACCACAGACTATTTTTTGCTTCTCCATGAGACTAGGTTACCCTCTAAAAAGATACAGTAATCTGAGGTAGACCTTCTGTCGTCCATGCAGCTTGCCCAATCTGCATCGCAGTACCCCTTAACACCCATGTGTCTATTGTTCTTGAACCATAGCCCTCTTCCAGGATCCCCCTTTAGATATCTCATAATATAGAAAACTGCATCCATGTGGCCCTACATTGGATCATGCATGTAGCGACTCACTACACTCACAACAAATGAGATATCAGGGCGAGTGTGGCATAGATAAATCAACCAGCTCTCCTGCCTCTGCCCCTAACTTATCTTTCTGATTGATTGGAGTGACTGCCGATCGACATTCCAACATACCAGTTTCTGTGAGCAGATCTAGTACATACTTCCTATGAGAGAGGGCGATCCCATCTCTTCCTCGAGCCACCTCGATCCCGAGAAAATACCTCATCATTCCTATGTCCTTTACTTCAAATTCCTTGACAAGTTTTGACTTCAGCTGGGTAATCTCCTCATCCTCATCACCTGTGATCACTATACATGTTTCTAGCTCACCCAGGAGGGAATGGTTTTCTCATCTACATATACTGCAAGTATGGTGACGTGGCCTCTCGCATGTTAGAAGAAGACCGTATAATCTGCATTGGTCTGGTTGTACCACATGCTTGTGACAGCCTTTCTGAATCTTTCAAATCAGGCTCGAGGAGATTGCTTGAGTTTATACAGTAATTTTTTTAGCTTACACACCTTTCATGTAGACTGCTTCAAGCAAAAACTCGAGGGCATCTCCGTGTATACTTTCTCTTGTAGATCTCCATGAAGAAAGGCATTCTTCACATCCAATTGATGAAGTTGTCACCCATGGTTTGCTGCAAAAGAAATCAGAGTTCTTACAGTGCTCATCTTTGTTACTGGAGCAAATGTCTCATCATAGCCGATGCGATAGGATTGAGTGAATCTCTTTGCAACCAATCTTGCCTTGTATTACTCCATCTTTCCTTCTGGCGTCTCCTTTACTGTGAAGACACATTTGCATCCAACTGCTCTCTTTCCTTTAAAAATAAGTTTTCATGTCCCATTTCTTTCAAGTTCCTCCAATATTGTAGCTTTCCACCTCGAATCTTCCTTCGCTTCCTGCCAACACTTCGGCAAAGAGATGGTGTCTAACGATGCAATGAATGCTCCATAAGTAGGGGATAGATTAGAGTAGGATAAAAAATGGACGATGTTATGTTCATAACCATAATGATTAGGGATGCTGCGAGAAGATCTCCTTAAGGGAATATGAGAAGGACAATAAGGAGAGATCATACCATCCGAATCAGAGGGATCCGGTACGGGAGGTGCATCTTCAAGGGTTGGGGTAGGGTTAGGCGGGGGACATGGTACAGTAGGGGCAATAGGCACAATAGTGGACTGCTGCTTTCTCCTTCTGTAGACTTGGAGCTCTATAGATTTTCTGATAGTCTGTTCCTTCCCTTGTACTGCAGCATCACTTTCTTCCTCCTCATTGTGAGCTTCTCATCACTTTCCTCTCCCTCGCTATCTCCCTCTTGTTCCCTTAAACCAACTTCCATCATTGGACATAGAATTGACCCGACAATCATGCTTGGGACCATCTTCTTCTCACTCCTGTAGAAGCATAGAAAATCTCTACCATGCGCCAATAGTAATCAAAGGCCATGCGCCGCAGTGATCAAGCCCTCTGTGCCATAACGATCCAGTGTCATGTGCCGACCATTTCATAACTAGTATTTCCATGTGCCAGCAGTGCCATGCGCTACTAAGTAACTAGTATTCCTATGCGCCACTAAGTAACTAGTGTCCGCATGCGCCAGCAGTGTCATGCGCCACTACTCCCTCGAGCATCCCCATGCGTCAAGTGGAAGAACACTTCACAGATGTGTCGTTGCAGTTCCTGTTGTTATCTTCTCCATGCTTTTGCTCAAAGTATTCTGATCTTAAAAAACTTACAAAGTTTAGAAACTTTGAAGGAGGTCTTGTAGAAGCATAAAAATCATGCAGGCCGCATAGAGCTTATGCCCCCTCAAAGTGAAAGCAGGTCGTAGAGGGTCCACATAGAGCCCATGCGGCCGAAAACACTAAGAAGTTGGAAGCCGCATAAGAAGAATCCATGCGGCCTGAACAACCACGAAGTAAGGGGCCGCATGAGATCCCCTAACACGGCATTCAATGTCTGTCAGAAGTTCTGACACACCACTAATCAACCAGAGCGTTTCAAGAATCGTGAGAAAGGCGGCGGCCTATAAAAAGATGGAAAGTCACATCAGTGCATTAGTAACTTCGACAGATGTGCCATGCCACGTATTTCCTCATATACGGCTATGGCCCTATGCGGCAACGGCCCTATGCGGCAACGGCACTATGCGACCTCGTCATCAAGCGGCCAAAGTGTCCATCCAACCACGGCCAGACGAGAGATCACATGCGTCCACAACGCCATGTGGCCGAAGTGTCCATAAGACCAAGGCCAAGGGAGAGCACATATGCAGCCAAGACGTTATGCGGCCAAGATGTTATGCAAGATCTTTACATTTCAACTGAAGGGATCCTTACAAAATCAGTACAGACCACATGTCCAGTTGACCGAGTCACGCACACAACGGAGTTGAGAATGACCCCGAGATCTTATCAACAGCATATCCCAACTGAGGCCATATGGAGCATGCCCATGGTATGCGGCTACAGTTACAACCATATTCTGTTGAAGGAACCCTATTCAGTCATCAAACAGAGGCATATACGGCACCTATAGCCCATCAGCATGATGGATATAAATAAGAAGAACTTGGACGTTCCCAGGGTCCTCTTTTCAGATATCATACCCCCTGGCTAGCCAAGTACGTGCACACAGGCTCAAGAGAGATAAAAAAGAAGAGAGCATCCCTATTCCCTTGTCGGACCGTCAACGGGGTAAATGAGTTATTGTAGTACTCGATCTCCATCGTCACGTTCCCCAGATCAAAAATATTGTACTTAGATTTTCTGTCTAGGATTTCCTTGTACTTTTTGTTGGTTGTTAAGCAAAAGTTTCTTAAACTTACATTAATGGCAAACAACTCCTAACACCTCATGTGTTACGTGTGTTACTAATTACGGAGCCTTCACCTGAACCATTGTGGTAGTATGGTTCCATCTCTCTGAATGTAACGTTCATGCTCACAAAGAGCCTTAGCTCCACAGGACTCCAGTAAGAGTATCCCTTTTGAGTCCCTGAGTAGCCAACAAAGACGCACTTCACTGCTCGAGGGTCCAACTTTCCCACCACAGGCCTATTATCCTTCACAAAGCAGACACATCCAAATATCTTTGGGGGAACAATGTACTTGTTCTCACCTGTAAGCATCTCAAATGGTGTATTTTATCCTAACACCTGAGAAGGCATCATGTTGATGAGATATGCAGTCGTCAACATGGCATACCCCCACAAGTGTTTAGGAACATTCATAGAAAACATCATTGACCGTGCCACTTCTAACAGGTGCATGTTTTTCCACTCTGCCACGCCATTCTGAGCTGGTGTATAAGAACATGAAGTCTGATATTGTATCTCATGGGCTGATAAGTATTCTTTAATAGCCTTGTTGGTGTATTTTGTCTCATTGTCAAACCTTAAAGTCTTCACCTTAGCATTGTATTCTGTTGTAACCCTATGTATTGTGTTGTAACTCTTGTCCCGTAGGGTAGATCCCCTTCTTAGAAACTTGGTGGCGGAAGGTGACCGCCGCATATACGCTGAGGTTTGGCCCCAGATCACTACCGACGAGATCAGGCTTCAGTCCTATCAAAGACTACTAAGGTGACTCCTTCGCGTTATAAAGCTCCCTCTTGTTCTTTTCGGTCCCACATCAGACATTCCTAAGGAGGCCTCCATGAGGCTCAGGGGTTAAGTTCCAGTCCATCCGTCGTGGGCCCATCATCACCTTAAGGTCTGACAGAGGCAGGTGGCGTTTGAAAGAAGGAAAAGTCATCTCCGTCCTGCGGAAGGTAAAACGACCAGTTCTCCCTGGTCGTCCCCATCTCGGACTGGGAAGGCTCTAGCGCATCACCGAACAAGAAGTACGGCTTCTTGAAAAACTCTTCCCGTCTTTAGCTGGGATCTTCCCCGAGTTAACTTGACTCAACAAAAAAGTGGGAGTCTGCTCGACGATCTTTTGTTGTCGCTCGGAAGGGAGATCTTTGTCAACTTATTTTTGGATGGCTAAAGCAAGGTCCTCGAGATTCATGTTCAAGGGTAGCGGGCGGTGCCCAAGGACCAGTTCGCCAGAAGGAGTGGTGGGCACAGTCACTGCAGAAACCACAAAGGCGTTAGATCAGAGTAATATTCTAAAGCGATATGCTCATGCGGCTACGCCAAACATTCTGCTGAGTAGTCATGCGGCCACGCCAAACATACGACCTAGTCATCCATGCGGCCACGCCAAATATGTGGCCGAGTCAGCCATGCGGCCACGCCACGCATACGACCGAGTCAACCATGTGACCCAGGCAAGCATGCGTCCGAGTTGGCCATGCGACAATGAATAGTTGGCGCATAGACGCATCCATGCGTCCAACCGTGCATATGTGTCTCTGTGTTCCAAAAATTCGAGTGTCTTCTCCAGAAGACATACCCTGGATCTGTCGCTGAACGTCGATGGGGAATGGGGGGACGTCCGCCGCGGTGGCATGACTCTTCCCCATGCTCGTGATCTTCCCCTTGCCCTTAGGAGACTTCTTAGCGACGGCGTCGGAGGAGGAAGCAACCTTGGGAGCCATAGCAAGAAAGAGGAAAGAGTGAAGAGAGTTTGGAGAAAAGACTTCTCTCTCTCTCTCTCCCCCCCTATATATAGGGGGACTATGCAGCAACAGATGACAATGACGGCTATTCAAATCCCGATCCGCGATCCGTCTCGATCCATACAACGACAACGGTTGGCGATGACTCTTCGTTAGTTGAGCCAATTTATTCACTGACAGCGCATAATCCCAAAAGATCCGCACAAAGATCAAAGAAAAAAAAGATCGGACAGCCTATCAGAGAACTCTATGTGGCAACAAGATTATGCGGCATGTCCTTCATATGCGGATAATAGCGCTCGTCCATGCTTCTTTTTTCAACATATCCCAAATGAAACTTTGAAGGGGGTCTTGCAGAAGCATGAAAAATAAGGCAGGTTGTATAAAGGTCATGTCCCCTCAACATGCCGCAGAAAAGTTGCATGCGGCCCAATCAAGCCGTAGAGAAACCACATGTGGCCTAAACAATCAAGTCATAGAGAAGCCATATGCGTCCTGATCAATCAAGTCGTAGAGAGCCATATGCGGCCTAATCAAACCAAGTCGCTGAGAAGTTGCATAGTATACTATATGCGGCCTGAACGACCACATAGCAGGGAGGCCGCATAAAAACTCCTGACACAGATTTTGATGTCTATTAGTAGCTCTGATACAACACTCATCACTCTGAGACACTTCGAGACTCGTGAAGACAACGGCTTAAAAAAATAATAAGTCACATCAGTTGCTTCGACAAACGTGCCATGCTACGTGGTCCCTCGTATGCGGCTATGCCCTATGAAGCCTCGCCAACATGCGGCCAGAGTGTCCATCCGATCAAGGCTAAACGAGGGCACGTATGTGGCTACAAGCCCATGCGACCTCGCCACCATGCGGCAAGAGTGTCCATTCGACCAAGGCCCAAAGGAGAGCACGTATGCAGCTACAAGACCCATGTGGCCTCGCCATCCTGCGGCCAAGTTGCTATGTGGCCTCCAGCTCACAAGATATTCCCGTTGCAACTGTAGAGATCTTTGCACAGTTGATGTTGACTACGTGTCCAGCTGACCACCCAAAACAGGTTGATAACAACCCCGAGATCTCTTCAACAACATATCTCAACCAAGGTCACGTGGCAATCGGCCCATGGCATGCGGCGACAATTGTAACCGCATTCTGTTGAAGGAGCCTTATGCGGCTACCAAACAGAGACATATGCGGCACCCATAGCCTATCAGCACGATGTCTATAAATAGGAGCAACTTGAACGTTTTAAAGGTGGGCCTTTCTCTTCTGCTTCAGAGAGAAAGCATACCACCCCCGTCCAATACAGAGAGAGAGCATACTGAGAGGAGCAAAGAAAGAACGTAAGCTTCCTCACCCTGCATCGGATCGTCCATGGAGTAAAGGAGATGCCATAGAACTCATTGTCCATCGCCACACCCCAAAATCAAAAATAGTATACTTAGATTGTCCGTCCAGGACCTCTTTGTACTTTCTTTCATTTGTTGATTAAATCAAGCTCTTCTAGACCTTTCGAATTTAATGGCGAACAAAGATCTAACCAATACTTCTTCAGCAGAGCCGTATACTCAGAGATGGTATGATCCTCTTGGACCATCTTATCAAGTTCATCTTGTAGTTAGAAGACCCTCATAGGGTTTCCCGACCCTGAGTACATGTCTCTCAGCGTCATCCAAATGTCACTTGCACCCTCCATTGCTTCAATATTGTTCGATACTTGGTCGGTCAATAAGGCTGTCAACCATCCAGCAACAATATTATTGATAATTTCCTATACAACAAACTCCCATGAGGAGTGATCTTCAGGTGCCTTGGTTTGGCCATTTACATAGCCCACCAAGCCTCTTGCCTTCAAAGTCCGCATCACCTGTCATGACCACTTCAAGTAGTTGAAAGTACTCTCTAACTTTATCTTCAATTTCTTCAACTTTTCTATTTTGTATGGTGAAGGATCCTCATCTGCGTGTGTAATACGGGAGCTAGTCTCGGTCCACCTTTTGGAGAAGATATCGTCCACCAAAGCCTTCATCTCTTGGGCCATCAACTTGCTGTAGATCGTCTCCATTGTCTTCTTCGTGTCCTCTTCCATCAGCAAGACGGTGGTAGATCTAGATCGTCTCCACCAAATTCTTCATAATCCCTCTTTAATTTACTCATCCTCACTATCTAAGAAGACTAGAAGCTTGGGTTGACAAGAGCACTTGGAGATGAAGGCTTTGGACAAGAAGTTGGTGTCCAAAATTGTGACCACTTGACTTTACATTGGGAATCCATCTCCCAATAGGTAAATTCTAATATTCTCTCTCTAATTGGGTTCTAATTATTGTATTTAATCTTTAGGAACCCACCCATACATTATGGATACCCATAGAAAGAAGTTCTGACTTTTAATTATCCATATTGTGACTTTTATATTGAGTTTGGTCTCCAATTTAGGGAAAATCCGATATTGGAGCATCAAGTATTTGTTATTAGTTTTAGTAGATATATTTAGGCTTGTATTAGTGTAGTGAAACTAGATACGTGTCCACAATTGGATACGTATAGGCCGTATCATGATACGTCATGGTACGTGTCGGTAATTTGGGTATGTTTGGGGGTTTTAGATCAATTAGTATAATTTTCCCTTTTATTGCATGGTATGTAGCTATCCTACTTATAAATATATCATATTAGATGTATTAATAATGTTTCATGAACTTTTGTATTAAGTATCATGATGGTGAGAGTGTAGGTTTGAGCATCCTAGAGTTTTATGACATTTGGTGTGCGACACTTGGTGGTGCACACCAAGTGTTTGATATTGGGACTTGTGTTGGTGTATGGTGTTGTGTTTGTGTCTAGTGTATCATAGTGGGTTGATTATCATGAGCATTCATATTACATATTAGTGTTATTGGTTATAATTCTATATTTAGATGTGTGTGTTTGTCGTGTGTGAGCGTAGAGAGGTAAAGTCTATGGATATGGGAGAGAATAGAAATTGATGTGCTATGTAAGGTATTGGGGGCTCAGTTTACAGTAGGTCTGTACAAAGCAACAGTTGTGTGGTACGGGCTCAAGGGTAGGTCAGGAACTGTTAAGCGCGGGTGGCTATTTACAGTGAGGGTAGTGTGGGTTGGACTGCAGATTCTGAAGGTGGATCGGGTTATTGCAGTTCAAGATGCATGAGCTTGGGAATTGTATTTGGTTCTGCAAGTATTTAGAGCTCGAGTAGTACAGATATTTGGGGTGTTACAAGATGTGAAGGGGAAGGGGAACTGCATTGGTAAGCACTACAGTTACATGCTTGTGAAGGGGTATTGAAAAGACATTGTGTGTATGTGCACCTGAGATGTATTAAGACCTAGTTGTTGTAGAGATTGAATGGAGGCAAGTGTATGAGAACTGTAAGTACACAGGTGCAGGTTTTGGACATCAATAATGGATCAACTGCTTTCAGATGGTGTTTGAGCTATGTCCAGGTGAGGAGGAAGATCTGAGATCAGTCTTCTGCATAGGTGTATGTGCATAGGGTTGGTCCAGTTGCAACTGTATTTTGTTGAAGTAGCCCTATTCAGCCACCAAACAGAGGCATATGTAGCACCTATAGACCATCAACATGATAGCTATAAATAGGAGAAACTTGGACGTTCCTAGGGTCCTCTTTTCAGAGAACATACCCCCTCCCGGCTAGCCACGTACGTGCACAAAGGCTCAAGAGAGAGAAAAAAGAAGAGTGCATCCTCATTCCCTTGTCGGACCGTCAACGGAGTAAATGAGTCATTGCAGTACTCGATCTCCATCGTCACGTTCCCCAGATCAAAAATATAGTACTTAGATTTTATGTCTAGGATTCTTTTGTACTTTTTGTTGGTTGTTAAGAAAAAGTTTCTTAAACTTACATTAATGGCAAACAACTCCTAACACCTCATGTGTTAGGTGTGTCACCATATACGGAGCATTCACCTGAACCATTGTGGTAGTATGGTTCCATCTCTCTGAATGTAACGTTCATGCTCACAAAGAGCCTTCGCTCCATAGGACTCCAACAAGAGTATCCCTTCTGAGTCCTTGAGTAGCCAACAAAGACGCACTTCACTGCCCGAGAGTCCAACTTTTCCACCGCAGGCCTATTATCCTTCACAAAGTAGACACATCCAAATACATTTAGGGGAACAATGTACTTATTCTCACATGTAAGCATCTCAAACGGTGTCTTTCATCCTAACACCTGAGGGCATCCTGTTGATGAGATATGCAGCCGTCAATACGGCATGCCCCCACAAGTGTTTAGGAACATTTATAGCAAACATCATTGACCGTACCACTTCTAATAGGTGCATGTTCTTTCGCTCCGCCACGCCATTCTGAGATGGTATATAGGTACATAAAGTTTGATGTTGTATCCCATGGGCTGATAAGTATTCTTCTGTCATGCCCCAATCCCAAAAATATACGGGACCAGGCCACGTGGCAATAGCCAGTTGTTACGTCTCTGAGGATATCCCAATTTAATGGATTCTAACGAAGAGTGCTACGCTGTCCTAAGTACTAACATGTCCGATATAAATCAACAACAGGTAATCTAATCTCATCCACAATATAAACAGCAAGAATGTACTAATAATAAATGCTGGAAAATAAACGCCAGTCTCAAAATATCATAGTACAACCAAGAATGTCTGGTGGGGACAAACCCACTACTATGATGAAATAAAAGTACTAAATGACAGATAAAAAGAGTAATGACTAGGGCATCGACTGACTAGATAATGATGCTCCCAATCCTAGGCAGAATTCCTACCAACTGATCACGAAAACTCTGACAGTAGCACCTCTAGCTCCTCCTCGATAGCGTACCTCGTCTCCTGTCCTGGGCCGTACACTGTGGGGTAATATGCCTCATCCAAATCTGGAAAGGTACCAGGTCCTCAGAGGGACGTAACAAGATACATAGAAGCATGCCATGTATATAAATACTGAATAAAATAAATGAAGGGTGTGCTAACCATCTAAGTGAATGCAATGTGAGGACAACTTTGGTACGTATGTGTCACGACCCGCACCCGGTTTAGGGGCACGAGTGCGTGAGTACGTCCAGCCTACGCCGCAGCATCGGCGGTAGAACGCTGTCTAGGTCAAGTAACTATCTAATCCATCTCACAAGAATACCCAACTCCATAAGGAGACGAGGATATCATAAAATAATGCTGGATACTCAATCACATAAACTAAGCACGATGAGATATCAAGGTAAGCAAAGAAATACAAGACAAGTCTAACGACAAAATAGTCATACCTGCAATCATTAACTTCCAATCCCCAAGTGTGTCAGAAACCAGTCTACTAAGGTCACAGTTTGGAAAAATATTTTCCAGTCAGGAAGGAGCAAAGTACATCTCTAAATAGCAGTTCTATATTAATGATATAAACTATATAGCAGTTCTAGATGGAAATATACGAGAAGCATGTATAGGTACGAGAAATAAAAGAAATACTGGAAATACTGTAAGTAAGTGCAGGAGAAGAAACAATATGTCCATGAGCAAGAACCTATGACTAAGTGTATGAGTACTAGCTTTAACATGTGATCGGCTTGGGAACTTGATCAGGCTGGTTACATGTGATTAGCTATGATTCATGTAAGGTCAGGCTAACCGTTGGTTAGCTATGATGCATGTAGAGGTCAGGCTAATCACATGTAACAGCTATGAAGCATGTAAATGGTCAGGCCGCACCCGACGTGAGATGTGGGGTGAGCTATGATGCATGTAAAGTTGGGTATGATCACATATCTATACAAAATACTCCCCTCTCCCGACTGGTATAGTAGATCCAATCATGGTACGCTATGGCACGGGATTCCCTAGGGAGGTAGCAAGTCTCCCCGGGAATCAGTGTCTGTACATGCACAAGATAACAAGGAAACAAGTCTTGTACAAGCTACACCATGAATAAGAAATAACATCTCATGACGAGATCCGTGTATACCAATCCGTGTAATCAACGTGTCAAGAGCATGTATATCTACACTAGATACAGTGAACATAGGAGATATCATAAATTAGAAACTAATCAGAGAATGTACTCGCCTTGGGTCCTTAGCTGTCAATACCAATATCCTGTCCCAGAGTATCGTCTGGAGAATCCGACAGTCCTATAAACATATAATAATATTACTTGCATTAGATGCTACACTAACACACAATAGAAATACCCTGGCCTCAGGGCTAAGCCAGGCATGGCTCTAGTCAACTAGGGTCATCTAGTAGGGATACGTATATAATACACATTTACACTCAGAGTATATACCAATAAATACGTATATAATATATATATAAGTGCCTATTAGTAATTGTACAAAATACGTATATGTGTATATACACTAATAGATGTATATAAATATATATTTTTATACCAAAATACATATTTGTATATATATATATCAATCAAACATTATATATATATAACTAATCGAAGAATATATAAAATGCCACCCTCCTCAAGGTGATCCCAAATGAATTAGCAGTTAGTCCCAATGGGTCCGGAGCAGTCCAAATAGCTAGAAACTATATAAAGAAGTCCAAGATCGGAGTTCGGCACGAAAATCGAGATAAGGATACCAGGCTAATAGGGGAAAGGGTCGTTTGTTTGTAATTAAGGTAACACCTTAATTTAATGAAAATTATTTCGAATTTATTTTGAACAATAATTTCAAATAAAAGTTTATTTATAAAAAAAAAATCTAGAATTTATGTAAAAGCCATCATATATTTTTATATCTATAGTAAAATTGGTCACCAGCCCAAATAAAGAAATTTTGATCTTATTTTTATTATTGAAACTATATTTTTAATTAATAATATAAACCCCAAAAATTATTATATTTTTGCATAATCAAAAACCCTTTTAATTTTTTACAACTAAACTAATTACATGAAATTACTAAACTAATTACATTAATTACTAAACTAATTAAATATAAATTAACTAATTATATTAACTAAACTGATTAAATAAACTAACTAATCTAATAAACTAACCTAAATATAATTTAACTAATTACATTACTAACCCATTTCAGTGAATCAAAGAAAGGGGGAAAGAGGGAAAGCTCACCTGGGGGTTCCCGACGTCGACGGAGGAGGTCCGCCGGGCAGGGCGTCGGCGGTCGACAGATCTGCTGTAGCGGTGGTCGAACTCGATGGCGGCAGCGGAGCTCGGCTCGACGGAGGCGGCCACGGCTCGACGGATCTGAGGCGGCGGCGACGGATCTTCGAGAGCGGCGGCGTCGGCTCCGGATCTGAGGCGGCGGCGGCGGATCTTCGAGCTTGACGCGGCGGAAGGAGCTCGACGCGACGCGGCGGCCACGGCTCGACGCGGGTGAGGAGGTCCGAGGCGGTCACCGGCGGCAGTCGAGATCTAGGTTAGGGTTGCTCTGTATGAGTCGGGTGGATCGTGTCCGAGGCTGGACACGAGGATGATGCACGGTGGTGGATATGTCCGAGGCTGGACACGGGGATTGGGTGTACTGTGGTGTGGGGGTTGTGTCCAGATGGTGTCGGACACAAAAATTGTAATATTGTAATAACTGGACACAGAAGAATGAATGGATACGATAGGACACCCGGGGTCAGACCCGAGGCTAACACGGCTGACACGGTAATGCTGGACACACGGACACGAGCATACAAAACAATGGTGATGGCTTGTTGGCTTGTGGAAATTTGTGAGGGCTAGCTAGGGTTTCTTGGGAATGGTGATGAGAGACTTAAATAGGGAGAGAGGGTATGGGATAAAGGGTGAGGATTGGCCCAAATAATGAATGGCCCAGATTAGGTATGAATAAGTTCTTCATGTGGGAATGAGGGTGTGTTGGCTAGTTAATGGGAAATGACAAACTTATAAAATTTTAAAAAGACAAGATTATAATTTTAGAAAATATTTTAGGAAAGCTAACTGATTCCCAATTAGCTACTAATTAATCCATATTGCAAAAATCTTAGAAAGTATGAAATTTATTTATTTACTAACCCAATAAATATAAAATTTTATTATATTTTATCAACTAGTCCTTCAAAAATTTTATTAAACAAATAATTTCATGATTTCAAGCCAATAAATATTCGAAGCTATAGTATTATATTTACATCATTATTTATCTATTTATTTTATAATAAATCGACATTTAGGAAAATAATTTTGATAAAAGATTTTTAATCACCTTCTAAAATCAAACATTGTTCAAAATCTAATAAAAATTTTAAGGAGAAAATATTTTATACACTTGATATTTAAAATAAATTAAAAATATAATTATTTCGGAAATTTGGAAATCGGAGGTTACAAGTCTATCCACCTTAGAAAAATTTCGTCCTCGAAATTTAGGATCCTCCATAATTGCCTTTACTTATCATATTATTTCTATCGAAATTTAAATTTCAAACCAAATAATCATAAAGTAATTCCATATTGTTATTTCACAACCTTTCAAAATTCTATAACATCATATTCCTGAAAATCCTCAAGTAAAAATCAAATCCCCTTTTTGTTATAATCTCCTCCAAAAATTTTAAGTTCGTATCTAAATACTCCAGGATTTTAAAATCCAATCCTCCAATTGAAATCCAAATCAATGCATATTTATAAAAATTGTATCCCAAAATTTAAATTTTAACCACTAATCCATCAATCATATTACTCTTCTAACTCCAATTCAATTGATGCTTATTCAAATCTAAATTCTCCTCCGAGAATTGAATTCGACACCATTCCATTAACGATTTTATTTCCGAATTTTCTTTTTCCTCAAATACTCAACGATGCGATACTTTCAGAATCTTCAATGCAACATTCATAATATAAAATATAAAATTTCTATCTTGCAATCAATTAGATATAATGATAATCTCTCAAATTTTCTCAAATTTTAATAATCAATTTAATCATATCAAGACCTTCCAAAAATTAAAATAATCCTCAATTTTGCCCTGTGATTTTCTTAACTCTCTATTTAAGTTAATGTTTATCCTCGAATTTCAGTCAAACCTCGATTCTCGTACAATCAATGATCCATCACATCTGTTATAACAACCCCTTAATTCTTTATTTAAATTAATGCTCATCCATAATTTAATCATCTTGTCTATTTTTGTCAGTCATAACCTTGTCATAGATCTTTGCTATGGTCAAAACCCTAATGATCATGGTTTAAAAACTCTACCTACAGCCATGCAATCTAAGAAAAATATATAGGTCATGTATCTTTTGTCATGGTACTGCAGTCTCTATCAGGGTGTACTACCAATTTTATTCTAACAAGAAATCATGCATACGAACTACAGTACTAGGAAAATCAATCAATCGAAAGACGAAAAAAAGGAACATTAGGAGGGAAAGAAAGAACCTGCTAACATATTACCTGTAGTATCTCCTATCTCTAACATACACTTAATTCTAGCATATTCACTAACTAATTCCTATTCCTGTACACCGGTACCCATATCAACTAGTCATTAATCCACAAGATCCATGAATATATCAATATTGTATACACTAGCTTATTAATACTTAAATCTGATACCAAGATCCTCTAACACGATTATAGGTCAATTGGTGCATGTAAAGTTTGATACCTCTATCTCTTTAGGTACCCCTGTTCTACTTCAGTATCCACACAGCTAGTTCTCGTTCCTACTACAATTGTCCATACTATTTGTTCTTATCACTCAAGTGCACACCAAGTGTAACACACCATACTAAGTGCTAAACCCTTTCTAATACAACTGTAGATGGACACCCAAGTCAGTCTGCGGTGCCACCTCAATCATGCTCAAGTCATCAGACCCTTACACATGTATATCATCTACTCATATATTAATATTCATATCTCTCATCTACCATAAAATTAATCCCCAAATAATCGTCAAGGTTTAACTTCTCGATCAACTTAAAAATAAATTGCATATACCTCCTCAAAGTCAGATACTCAACATCGAATATAAAATTTTTTAATCACTTGTAAAATCTTTGTAGCCTTGACCATGTTTATTGAATCAATATTTGAAATCCTCAAAAAATTTAATGACAAAATCTCAACTCCTCAATAATTCTCAAAGTAAAAATTTATTTCCACTCTTTAATTTATAAATCCACAAATTTACGTATAAGTACTCATAGTCTCTAATACTCGAGGTGCACCCAATACCTCTATTGTCTACAACTGTGTACTAAATTTGTACTGCCCGAATCACTTGCACTATTACCTCCAATGATCAAAGTTATCATCATCTGTAATTTCTTTCATGATTTCAATTTATGTCAACTGGTATATCATTCGATTATCATCACGCAGAGTGCTTACTGTTTTGAGCGTCGTTCTCGACTAATCCTCGATATAGAACCATTAGCACTCTTGGTATTATATCACTAGTTGCATTAATGGATTTTCTCATCAAGCTCATTAGAACTCATGATCACCTGAATCCTCTATTATACTCATGTTTTTTTACTCTCATGGGTATGTGTATGGTTCCTCATCTCAATTGATGTATATGTATTTCTCTCTAACCTTTTACAGCCTGTTATACTAATCTGTGATACACTTCACAACTTTCATTACCAATCCTGATATTTCTCTACTCATGACATCTCATTAATACCTTTTATGCATATACATTTATTTACTCTTGACACACCCAGTATCAATCATCAAATTGAACATCATGCTCCATTAATTTTAACACAATTTCTTGATACTTAATTATTTACATAGATCGTCCAATTATATAATTTAATGACTATCCAGGACTGGCATGCTGATTCTGATACTAACTCTTGGAACCATCACTGATACTCTTTAGTCCTTCTACCTATAATACTAATACTAATAATAATAACACATATCATGGAACTATTGCTACAAGGCACTATGCTATGGGTATCTCTAGATTAATGCCTACTGCTCACATGTCCAACTAAGAACACTTACAAACTCACAAGTCACACCCAGTCAAACTAATACAAGACACAACCAAAATTGCAAGTCACTAATTATCACACTAACAAGGATCCTTAAAGAAATAAGGCTCAAAAGAACTGGGTTAAGGACTGAAGGTATCTTTACTGTTAGTAAAGAAAAAGAAACCCTGGAACAAGTCCTGGAACAACAGAAATAGATAAGTCTTGAGATGGTACATTAAGAACCAATTTAAGATACAGTCTGATAATTATACACGTCTGTCCGAAATTATGACACTCAGAATTCTCGCCACGCCAGTAAGTATAGATGCGATAAACGACAGGTTCCGTAACTAAAGTATGCAACTCTATAATCACGTCATCTAAAATCTTCGCCACGCCAACCGGTATAGCTGCGAGAAATTCTAAATTTCATAACTAAAGTATGTATATCCAAGTCAGGTTCCTACGTTCTCGTCACGACAGCTAATGTGGCTGCGATAAACTCTAGGTTCCATAACCAAAGTAGACGTTTTACCTTTCTCACTGTCCTCATCAATATATGTCATCAGATGATACCGTAAATTTTAGCCCATAAAACTTTATCTCGATATGAAATAAAAATCAAACTCAACAACGACACTAAGAGTTAAATTTAACAACTGGTCAACAAGAATCAAACTCAACAATGATACCAAGATTTTAATTTTAATAATTGATCAACAATAATCAAATTCAATATCAACGAGTGAGGACGGACGGAAACAAGGCGAAGGATTTAAAATTAGAAATTATAATAAGATTCTCAAGGGGTCGTCCCAGGAATCTCTCAAGAATTTGTGATTGAGTATCCTCTCTCGTCCTAGTATCCTATGTCCTATATTCTATAGCAGGTACGTAGTAGTACAACTATGACGTCGCACTACTACGACATCGCACAACTAGCGAAGTCTGACCTGCATGGGCCACCACTAAAACGTGTCACGACCCGCACCCGGTTTAGGGGCACGAGTGCGCGAGTACGTCCAGCCTACGCCGCAGCATCGGCGGTAGAACGCTGTCTAGGTCAAGTAACTATCTAATCCATCTCACAAGAATACCCAACTCCATAAGGAGACGAGGATATCATAAAATAATGCTGGATACTCAATCACATAACTAAGCACGATGAGATATCAAGGTAAGCAAAGAAATACAAGACAAGTCTAACGACAAAATAGTCATACCTGCAATCATTAACTTCCAATCCCCAAGTATGTCAGAAACCAGTCTACTAAGGTCACAGTCTAGAAAAATATTTTCCAGTCAGGAAGGAGCAAAGTACATCTCCAAATAGCAGTTCTATATTAATGATATAAACTATGTAGCAGTTCTAGATAGAAATATACGAGAAGCATGTATAGGTACGAGAAATAAAAGAAATACTGGAAATACTGTAAGTAAGTGCAGGAGAAGAAACAATATGTCCATGAGCAAGAACCTATGACTAAGTGTATGAGTACTAGCTTTAACATGTGATCGGCTTGGGAACTTGATCAGGCTGGTTACATGTGATTAGCTATGATTCATGTAAGGTCAGGCTAACCGTTGGTTAGCTATGATGCATGTAGAGGTCAGGCTAATCACACGTAACAGCTATGAAGCATGTAAATGGTCAGGCCGCACCCGACGTGAGATGTGGGGTGAGCTATGATGCATGTAAAGTTGGGTATGATCACATATCTATACTAAAATACTCCCCTCCCCCGACTGGTATAGTAGATCCAATCATGGTACGCTATGGCACGGGATTCCCTAGGAAGGTAGCAAGTCTCCCCGGGAATCAGTGTCTGTACATGCACAAGATAACAAGGAAACAAGTCTTGTACAAGCTACACCATGAATAAGGAATAACATCTCATGACGAGATCCGTGTATACCAATCCGTGTAACCAACGTGTCAAGAGCATGTATATCTACACTAGATACAGTGAACATAGAAGATATCATAAATTAGAAACTAATCAGAGAATGTACTCGCCTTGGGTCCTTAGCTGTCAATACCAATATCCTGTCCCAGAGTATCGTCTGGAGAATCCGACAGTCCTATAAACATATAATAATATTACTTGCATTAGATGCTACACTAACACACAATAGAAATACCCTGACCTCAGGGCTAAGCCAGGCATGACTCTAGTCAAATAGGGTCATCTAGTAGGGATACGTATATAATACACATTTACACTCAGAGTATATACCAATAAATACGTATATAATATATATATATAAGTGCCTATTAGTAATTGTACAAAATATGTATATGTGTATATACACTAATAGATGTATATAAATATATATTTTTATACCAAAATATATATTTGTATATATATATATCAATCAAACATTTTATATATATATAACTAATCGAAGAATGTATAAAATGCCACCCTCCTCAAGGTGATCCCAAATGAATTAGCAGTTAGTCCCAATGGGTCCGGAGCAGTCCAAATAGCTAGAAACTATATAAAGAAGTCCAAGATCGAAGTTCGGCACGAAAATCGAGATAAGGATACCAGGCTAATAGGGGAAAGGGTCATTTGTTTGTAATTAAGGTAACACCTTAATTTAATGAAAATTATTTCAAATTTATTTTGAACAATAATTTCAAATAAAAGTTTATTTATAAAAAAAAAAATCTAGAATTTATGTAAAAGCCATCATATATTTTTATATCTATAGTAAAATTGGTCACCAGCCCAAATAAAGAAATTTTGATCTTATTTTTATTATTGAAACTATATTTTTAATTAATAATATAAACCCCAAAAATTATTATATTTTTGCATAATCAAAAACCCTTTTAATTTTTTACAACTAAACTAATTACATGAAATTACTAAACTAATTACATTAATTACTAAACTAATTAATTATAAATTAACTAATTATATTAACTAAACTGATTAAATAAACTAACTAATCTAATAAACTAACCTAAATATAATTTAACTAATTACATTACTAACCCATTTCAGTGAATCGAAGAAAGGGGGAAAGAGGGAAAGCTCACCTGGGGGTTCCCGACGTCGACGGAGGAGGTCCGCCGGGCAGGGCGTCGGCGGTCGACAGATCTGTTGTAGCGGCGGTCGAACTCGACGGCGGCAGCGGAGCTCGGCTCGACGGAGGCGGCCACGGCTCGACGGATCTGAGGCGGCGGCGACGGATCTTCGAGAGCGGCGGCGTCGGCTCCGGATCTGAGGCGGCGGCGGCAGATCTTCGAGCTTGACGCGGCGGAAGGAGCTCGACGCGACGCGGCGGCCACGGCTCGACGCAGGTGAGGAGGTCCGAGGCGGTCACCGGCGGCAGTCGAGATCTAGGTTAGGGTTGCTCTGTATGAGTCGGGTGGATCGTGTCCGAGGCTGGACACGGGGATGATGCACGGTGGTGGATGTGTCCGAGGCTGGACACGAGGATTGGGTGTACTGTGGTGTGGGGGTTGTGTCCAGATGGTGTCGGACACAAAAATTGTAATATTGTAATAACTGGACACAGAAGAATGAATGGATACGATAGGACACCCGGGGTCAGACCCGAGGCCAACACGGCTGACACGGTAATGCTGGACACACGGACACGAGCACACAAAACAATGGTGATGGCTTGTTGGCTTGTGGAAATTTGTGAGGGCTAGCGAGGGTTTCTTGGGAATGGTGATGAGAGACTTAAATAGGGAGAGAGGGTATGGGATAAAGGGTGAGGATTGGCCCAAATAATGAATGGCCCAGATTAGGTATGAATAAGTTCTTCATGTGGGAATGAGGGTGTGTTGGCTAGTTAATGGGAAATGACAAACTTGTAAAATTTTAAAAAGACAATATTATAATTTCAGAAAATATTTTAGGAAAGCTAACTGATTCCCAATTAGCTACTAATTAATCCATATTGCAAAAATCTTAGAAAGTATGAAATTTATTTATTTACTAACCCAATAAATATAAAATTTTATTATATTTTATCAACTAGTCCTTCAAAAATTTTATTAAACAAATAATTTCATGATTTCAAGCCAATAAATATTCGAAGCTATAGTATTATATTTACATTATTATTTATCTATTTATTTTATAATAAATCGACATTTAGGAAAATGATTTTGATAAAAGATTTTAAATCACCTTCTAAAATCAAACATTGTTCAAAATCTAATAAAAATTTTAAGGAGAAAATATTTTATACACTTGATATTTAAAATAAATTAAAAATATAATTATTTCGGAAATTTGGAAATCGGAGGTTACAGTATGGGTAGGCGTAGGCATAACGTTCAACACCCCGAAGAGCGTGGCAGCAGTGCAGTATATCATCCATATCGCTCCAAAGAACGTGGCAGCAGTATAGTATATCGTCCATATCGCTCCGAAGAACGTGGCAGCAGTGTAAAGGGAGTCATTGGATCCGTGGCTCCTCTTGATACTACGGATTCTAATGAGTGTATCCCATACGCCTACTAGTGTCGTCTCCGCCCAATGTAGATACACAAGTCGAATACTCGACGTGTATACCACGTATCTATATGCCAAGTCTCTACTAATATAAAATCCTGAATTACGTACTAACCGTGATGCATGTCACACGCACCGATAGCTAGTCGAGTACGCGAACCCGTATCACAATATGAATTGTCACAGTGATACGTGTAAGAGTGTCATGTCTCGAAAGATATCAGAGTATCCTCCTAACTAGGGTGAGTCTGCTAATGGCTAGGTCAAGTACTCTACTCATCGACGCATCCGTCAACTACACCCGAGTCAATCTTGGACGCGCACAGTCATATGAAATAAAGCAACAAGATATCATGCAACATATGCATCATTTAATTTAAACAGTAAATATGGCAAGGTATCTTGCCTGGGTCCTCAAGCTGTGAATGCCAATAGCCTGCTCCTGCGGTGTCTCCTGGCTGGTCCAGTGATCCTAAACACACAATATAATATAGCAATCTAGCATCAGACATTAAAGTAACACACACAGACATTACGATGCTGCTCTTAGGTACTGACGCAAGAGTCACGGCTGGTCGACTACAGTGTCGCGTGTGCACGTAGCTAGGGTGTACACGTGCTCTGTCCTCGGTTACCGTGTGCCTTGAGACAATACTTTACTAAAGTTAAGGGTTTACGAAACTATTATGTCTTGTACAATACCTGTCCTCTTTTTTTATGTTAAGTGTACTAGGTCTATGTCTACGTTTTTAGGTGAAATGCAAGTTCCTTATACAAGTCATATAATTGGGATAACTATTGTCTTATTAATTACTAACTAATCTAGTAAATCAAACATATACACACATAAGGTTTAACATATTTTAGTTTGTGTCCTTTAAATGATACCATGACACGTCGACAAGACGACACGCCGATACAACTATACAACGAAACAGGAAGGAAGAGGCAAAACGAGGTTTACCTAATTGAGGCTGGACGTGGGGGGTCTGTGCTCGTTAACTGGCCGTCCTCCGACGTGGGGCGGAGCTCGGGTCGACGTGCAGGCAGCAACGGCGACAGCGGCAACAACTGCAGCAGTTGCAGTAGCGGCAGCAGCAGCTTTGCAGCGGCGGCAGCGGCGACTTTGGCGGGCTGGGGGCAGTGCAGGGATGGCTGTTAGGTCATGGGGAAGGTGATGTTGTGCCTGATAGTGGTGGTCGGCGGTGTTGGAGGCGGTGGCCTAGGCCCGGGGCAGTCGGGTTTAATAGTGGGGTGTCGGGTTTAATGGAGATGGGGATGGTGATGACGGGATGGTGGCTAGGCGACGGTACAAGCGGCCTGGGAGGGTGGTCCGGCGACAGTGGCTTGAGGTGGTGAAGGTGGCTTGAGGTGGTGGTGGTCGGTGTCCGGTCGAAAAGGGCGGGGGTGCTCGGGTTAGATGTTCTACTAGGGTTTGTGAAGGTGATGGTGATGGTGTGATCTAGGGTTTCAAATAGGAAGAAAATGTGTATTTATATAGGGGAGATTTGTGGGCTGACCTCGGGACTTGGGCCGACCTGGCTCCTCCGGGTGGGGGTTGGTCCTCATGCAAGGGTATACATGGGCTTGGTTAGGTCTTGTTTTGGGTGAACTTGGCCTCCAATTTAATTTAATTAAAATAATACGCACGGCGTTCTTAAATGAATTGAAGACACATAAAATTAAAATTGGGTGGGCACAGGTGTCATGGGCGAAGCAGGCTCAGAATAGGTTAATACCCTAATTTGGGTTATATGGAATTGGGTTGTGGTTGTACCTCAATCTCAAACGGGCATGGAAAGTTATGAGGAATTGGGTTTAATGGAATTGTTCAGGGACGTTTGTAACAAATATTGCACAACTAAAATGAAGCACAATATTGAGTATTTAAAAGTTACATAAGGGTCAAATGGGTAGTCTGGCATGTCTAGGAGATGTGTAATTAATTAGTTTGAGGGTAACTACTAGTGTAGCGCTCCAAACATTAAAGCAACGGTGAGGTGTATTAAGTCTCATAATTGTTGCACATTAATTCTAACTGTATCCAAATTAATCCTAGTCTCTTAATTTAAATTAAATAATCCTAAATTGGTCGAGGGGGTTTACAATCTACCCTCCTTAGAGCATTTCGTCCTCGAAATTAAAACATACGCATGGTAAGAACTACTGACTGAAATTAAAAACTACTACATACCTAGGCCTTCGTAAAGATGGGAATAGCGCTGTCGAATATCCTCCTCACGTTCCTAGGTCGACTCGCCTGGTGCATTATGCCTCCATGCGACACGAACTAGGGGGATATTCTGACCTCGTAATACCTTCTCACTTCTGTCCAGAATCTCAACAGGCTCCTCTTGGTATGATAAGCTCGGGCCGACTGTGATCTCTGAATGGTCAAGCACATGACTCGGATCTGGCATGTACCTTCTCAGCTGAGATACATGGAAGACGTCATGGACTCCTTCCAAAGTCTTTGGTAAGGCTAACCTGTAAGCAACCTATCCGATGCGTTCTAACACATCGAATGGTCCGATGTACCTCAGACTCAGCTTTCCTCTGCCTCCAAATCTGATAGTCTCTCGAGTAGGTGAGATCTTTATAAACACATGATCTCCAACCTGGAACTCTAAGGGTCGTCGATGTGCATTCGCCCAATGCTTCTGTCTATCCTGTGCTGCTCGCAGGTGCCCTTGGATCTTCTTCACCTTCTCTACTGTACGAACAACCAACTCTGGCCCTAGGATCTGTCTCTCACCTATATCGCTCCAATATACTGGAGAACAACATTTTCTTTCATACAATGCTTCATAGGAAGCCATCTGGATGCTCGCCTGATAGCTGTTGTTGTAGGAAAACACGACCAAATATAAATGGTCCTCCCATGATCCTCCGAAATCAAGCATGCATGCTCTTAACATGTCCTCCAACGTCTGAATGGTGTGTTCGGACTGACCATCTGTCTGCGGGTGATACGATGTGCTAAACTTCAGGCGGGTACCGAGACTCTCTTGCATACCCCACCAAAAGTAAGATGTAAACCTCGTATCCCTGTCAGACACTATACTAACTGGAACTCCATGCAGTCGAACAATCTCTCTCATATACATATCGGCTAAGACCTCTGTAGATTGCCCCACTCTGAAGGGTAAAAAGTGAGCGGACTTGGTGAGTCTATCTACGATTACCCATACTGTATTGCGACCACTAGAACTCCTCGGAAAACCCGTAACAAAGTCCATAGTGATGTGCTCCCATTTCCACTCCGGTATCGGGAGCGGTTGAAGTAATCCTGTAGATCTCTGATGCTCAGCCTTGACTTGCTGACAAACCAGGCACTTTGCCACAAAGCGAGCTATCTCTCTCCTCATTCCATGCCACCAGTAGTACTGCCGTAAGTCTCTGTACATCTTCGTGCCTCCTGGATGAATAGAGTATGTTGAACTGTGTGCCTCTGCCATCAACTCCTGACAAATTTCTCCATTTGGAACGTAAAGACGATCTCCACATCTCAAATTTTTGTCTTCATGTATACGTAATCCTGTCTGTATTTTGGCCTCTGTCCTCTGTTGAAGCCTCTGGAATCTGGCATCTGTCGACAAAGCAGCCTTGATCCTCTCCACTAATGTTGATTGCAACTGAAAACTTGACAACTGTCCGTCTACTCCGGGCATAACGACTTCTATACCCATCTGCTCTAGATCTCTCAACAGATGTTGCTGGGTAGTCAAGAAAAATGCCATGGGTCTTCTGTTCAACGCGTCATCTACTACGTTGGCCTTTTCCGGGTGGTACTGCAGCTCAATCTCGAAGTCTGTCATCACCTCGAGTCAACGTCTTTGTCTCTGGTTAAGGTCCTTCTGGGTGTAGATGTACTTTAGGCTTTTGTGATCAGTGAATATCTCTACTCTTTCTCCATATAGGTAGTGCCTCCAAAGCTTCAAAGCAAAAATTACTGCGGCAAGCTCCAAGTCGTAGGTGGGATAGTTCTTCTCATGGGTCCTTAACTTCCTAGAGGCATAGGCCACAACCTTTCCATGCTGCATCAAGACATATCCTAATCCTTTCCCGGATGCATCGCTATAGATCACGAAGCCTCCGGGTCCAGAAGGTATGGTCAAGATAGGTACTGTAGTTAGACGCTTCTTCAGCTCATCGAATGTCTTCTGACACTCCTCTGTCCAAGTGAACTCCTGCTCCTTACGGGTCAAGCGGGTCATCGGCTCTGCGATCTTCATAAAGTTCTCCACGAACCTCCGGTAATATCCGACAAGTCCTAGGAAACTCCTCACTTCTGAGACATTGGTAGGGGTTGGCCATGTCTTTACTGATGAAATCTTCGCCGGATCTACTGAAATACCATCTCCTGGGATAATGTGTCCAAGAAAAGAGACACAATCTAGAATAAACTCGCACTTGCTCAGCTTGGCATAAAGCCTCTCTCTCCTCAGCGTCTCTAACACTAGTCTCAAGTGCTCTTCGTGCTCCTCGTGGCTCTTCGAATACACCAAAATATCGTCGATGAAGACTACCATGAACTGGTCTAAGTATTGGTGGAATACTCTGTTTATCAAGTTCATAAATATAGCAGGCGCATTTGTCAGTCCAAAAGGCATCACTAAGAACTCGTAGTGACCATAACGAGTCCTGAATGCTGTCTTTTGAATGTCTTCTCTTTGCACCTTTACTTGATGATAACCCGATCTCAAGTCGATCTTGGTGAACACCACTGCTCCTGTCAGCTGGTCGAACAAATCATCAATCCACGGCAGGGGGTACTTGTTCTTGATAGTCAAAGCATTAAGGGCTCTGTAATCAATGCATATACGTACTGTCCCATCTTTCTTAGGTACAAACAACACTGGTGCTCCCCAGGGTGATGCACTAGGATGGATAAATCTCTTTCTCTGCAACTCCTCTAATTGTAGCTTCAGCTCATCTAGTTCCTTCTTCGCCAATCGGTATACATTAGAAGATATCGGTGCTCCTCCGAGTACTAGCTCAATAGTGAACTCTACATCTCTATCTGGCGGTAAGCCTGGCAATTCTTCAGGAAAAACATCCACGAATTCTGCAACTATTGGTGGGGGTACCATCTCCATAGCCATGTAAGCTCCAGCTATCTGTCCTACTCCTTGCTCGATGGTCCCTCGCATGTACTCGAACTTCGGTTGATCTGGCGGTCTAAAAGTGACGCTACCCTTCCGGCAATTCAGTATGGCATTATACTGGCTTAACCAGTCCATGCCTAGCACAACATCAAAGTATGGCATGGGTAATACTAAGAATCGCGCTCTCATCTCTCTACCACATACAACTACCGAACACGTTCTAATAGTGTTGGTAACTGGCACGATAGCTCCTCCGGTAAGAATCTTCTAACTCTTAGGTAAGGGAGAAGTAGCTACTCTATGCATTGCTACAAATCTACTAGATATGAACGATAGTGTAGCTCCAGAATCAAATAATGCAGTTGCAGGTAATGATGCAACTAAAATGGTACCTGTGATAGCTTCCCCTTTTATTTTCTCCTCAATAGCTGCTAGTGCAAAGGCATGTCCGTGCCTCTGCCCTCCGATCTGCTATCGGGCTCTATCAAACTGTGCCTCCTGTGGGACCAAAGGTGGTCTCCTCTGGAATCCTTCGGGTGTTGGTGGATGCCGGCCTCCTAGCGGGGGTAGTATCCTCGGGACTGGTGCTGCTGGCCTCTGTCCTGTCTGCGGTGCTGTCTCTCTGCGCTGTGGGCAGTCTCGGACTTGGTGCTGGCTCGATCCACAAATCAGGCATGTCCTCAGTCTCTTTCGGCAGTCCTTCTTGTAATGTCCTCTCTTACCATAGTGATAGCAAGTCGGAAGCTCCTTTTGCTCGTATGGCATTGTCCTCTGTTGTGTTTATGCTCCGGGACGTCGGATCGGTCGTCCTGCTCCGGGCTGGGCTCTGGCTGGTGTGGTCGTGCTAGAACGTCTAGCTCCTCTGCCGATGGCCTCCTGGATCCTCGCCTCTGAAAGAACATCCTCATAAGAAATCCTCGCATGTGTGGTGGTATACCTCTGTAGCTCGAAGGTGAGGCCGTGATGGAATCTCTGGGCCTTCTCTAGATCATTGGGTATCAGGATGGCACCAAATCTGCTAAGACGGCTAAACTCCACGTCGTATGCGTCAACAGTCATATTCCCTTGTTCTAAATGTAGGAACTGGGAGTACAGGACATTTCTGACTGTAGCCGAAAAATACTTCGCGTTGAAGTACTCTAAGAACTGTTCCCATGTCTGGGTCTTGCCTACACTGCGCTTAATAGAATTCCACCAGTGATGGACGTTGCCTTTCAGTTGGGCCCTCACTGCGGTCATCCAAAGGTCTGGATGCAGTTGTGAAGCTTCTAGTAGCATCTCCGTATTGGCGACCCAATCGGAGATCTGCTCTACAGTCTCGTTTCTCGAAAAAGTATCTGGTCCCATCTGTCGAAACCATCGTACAGTGCCACCTGTCTATGCTGGTACAGGTGCTGGTATGGTTGCTGAGATAGGTATCCTCTCTAGTACTACCATCAAACTCTGTCTCAATGTCTCGGTCTGATGCCACTGTGCTTGTATCATAATCTGGAAGAACTAAAGCATCTGTGGCTGTCCATCTGATTGTGGCATCTGGGGTGGATAAGGTAGAGGTGGTGGTAATGTAACCTCTGGCTGTGTAGTAGGTGTCTCCTCAGATGTCGGCCTCTCGGGTTGCGGCATCGGTGTAGCTCCTGAAGTCTGGCCCTCAAAATGATGTATGGAGATCGTTTGTGAAGTCTGTCCTTTGTGCTGCTGAGTAGGATCGCCCTGAGAAGTCTCGCGCCAATGTATCAGCGGGGTCTGTGGTGGTGGTTGCCCTCCAAGTAGTCCTTGGGGTACCTCCTCTCTTTGGGTGGCGTCGTCTGGCACCACGGCACTGGGTGCTCCTCGTCCACTGCGCAAGTTCATCTTACTACAAGAGGTAGGACTTTATTAAAAGAGTACGGAATCAAGCAAATAAGATGCAGATATTTAGAAATAACACGAAGGAAGTTCAAAGACGTAATCAAAGTAGATGAGACCTAGTAATTTATATCCTATTGCAGGCTCGCTGGGCATGTTACCATACCACAAGCAAAAAAGTCAACCTGCATGGGCCACCACTAAAACCATGTCACGCCCCAATCCCAAAAATATACGGGACCAGGCCACGTGGCAATAGCCAGGTGTCACATCTCCAAGGATATCCCAATTTAATGGATCCTAACAAAGAGTGCTACGTTGTCCTAAGTACTAACATGTCCCATATAAATCAACAACAGGTAATTTAATCTCATCCATAATATAAACAGTAAGAATGTACTAATAATAAATGCTGAAAGATAAACGCCAGTCTCAAAATATTATAGTACAACCAAGAATGTCTGGTGGGGACAAACCCACTACTATGACAAAATAAAAGTACTAAATGACAGATAAAAAGAGTAATGACTAGGGCATCGGCTGACTAGATAATGATGCTCCCAATCCTAGGCAGAAGGCCTACCAACTGATCACGAAAACTCTGACGGTAGCACCTCTAGCTCCTTCTCGGTAGTGTACCTCATCTCCTGTCCTGGGCTGTACACTGTAGGGTAATATGCCTCATCCAAATCTGGAAAGGTACCAGGTCCTCAGAGGGACATAACAAGATACATAGAAGCATGCCATGTATATAAATACTGAATAAAATAAATAAAGGGTGTGCTAACCATCTAAGTGAATGCAATATGAGGACAACTTTGGTACGTATGGGTAGGCGTAGGCATAACATCCAATACCCCGAAGAGCATGGCAGCAGTACAGTATATCGTCCATATCACTCCGAAGAACGTGGCAGTAGTATAGTATATCGTCTATATCGCTCCGAAGAACGTGGCAGCAGTGTAAAAGGAGTCATTGCATGGCTCCTCTGGATACTATGGATTCCAATGTGTGTATCCCATACGCCTACTAGTGTCCTCCCCGCCCAATATAGATACACAAGTCGAATACTCGACGTGCATACCACGTATCTATATGCCAAGTCTCTACTAATGTAAAATCTTGAATTACGTACTAACCGTGATGCATGTCACACGCACCGATAGCTAGTCGAGTACGCGAACCCGCATCCCAATATGAATTATCACAGTAATACATGTAAGAGTGTCAGGTCTCGAAAGATATCAGAGTATCCTCCTAACTAGGGTGAGTCTGCTAATGGCTAGGTCAAGTACTCTACTCATCGACGCATCCGTCGACTGCACCCAAGTCAATCTCGGACGTGCACAGTAATATAAAATAAAGCAACAAAATATCATGCAATATATGCATCATTTAATTTAAACAGTAAATATGGCAAGGTATCTTGCCTGGGTCCTTAAGCTGTGAATGCCAATAGCCTGCTCCTACGGTGTCTCTTGGCTGGTCCAGTGACCCTAAACACATAATATAATATAGCAATCTAGCATCAGACATTAAAGTAACACACACATACACTACGACGCTGCTCTTAGGTACTGACGCAAGAGTCACGGCTGGTCGACTACAGTATCGTGTGTGCACGTAACTAGGGTGTACACGTGCTATGTCCTCGGTTACCGTGTGCCTTGAGACAATACTTTACTAAAGTTAAGGGGTTACGAAACTATTATGTCTTGTACAATACCTGTCCTCTTTTTCCATGTTAAGTGTACTAGGTCTATGTCTACGTTTTTAGGTGAAATACAATTTCCTTATACAAGTCATATGATTGGGATAATTATTGTCTTATTAATTAATAACTAATCTAGTAAATCAAACATACACACACATAGGGTTTAACATATTTTAGTTTTTGTCCTTTAAATGGTACCATGATACGTCGACACGACGACACGCCGATACAATAATACAACAAAACAGGAAGGAAGAGGCAAAATGAGGTTTACCTAATCGAGGCTGAACGTGGGGGGTCTTTGCTCGTTAACTGGCCGTCCTCCGGCGTGGGGCGGAGCTCCGGTTGACGTGCGGGTAGCAACGGCGGCAACGACAGCAACTGTAGCAGTTGCAGCAGCAGCTTTGCAGCGACGGCAGCGGCGGCTTTGTCGGGCTGGGGGCAGTGCGGGGATGGCTGTTAGGTTATGGGGAAGGTGATGATGTGCTTGATAGTGGTGGTCGACGGTGCTGGAGGCGGTGGCTGGGGCTAGGGACAGTCAGGTTTAATGGTGGGGTATCGGGTTTAATGGAGATGGGGATGGGGATGACGGGATGGTGATTAGGCGGCGGTGCAAGCAGCCTGGGAGGGTGGTCCGACGACGGTGGCTTGAGGTGGTGATGGTGGCTTGAGGTGGTAGTGGTCGGTGTCCGATCGGGAAGGGGAGGGTACTCGTGTTAGATGTTCGGCTAGGGTTTGTGAAGGTGATGGTGATGGTGTGATCTAGGGTTTCAAATAGGAAGAAAATGTGTATTTATATAGGGGGGATTTATGGGCTGACCTTGGGACTGTAATGCCCCGCTCCGAACGAAATACTTATGGAACACTAAGCTGCTTTGACTCGGTTGAGAATCGAGTCTCGGGAAAACCTTACCGCCAAATCAACACGGACGAAGTGCAATGAACCCTTTGAATTAATCGAACGACTTCTATTGAAATGAGTCCAAGAGTTTTCGTTGGTTGCTTTGCTTTTTGATTTTGTGTTGCTTTGTGTTTTGAGTTGCTTTCGATGACTTGGTTTTCATGATTTTGCTTTCTCGCTTGCGCGTTCTTTTCGAATCATAAGGGAAAGAGATTGAAGTATGCTAACCAAGTATTGTTGTATTTTTAGGACGCATAACCAAAGAGTGAACGTCGCCTAAGGCTTCCCCACCCTCTCGTTCGGTTCATTCGGTGAGTGGCTTAGGCCCTTCGATGAATTCTTTAAGTCTGCATGCCTAATGAAAGAATCTCTAGTTCACTAAATGTTGCCTCACTAAAAAGATAATCTAAAGAAATGAACTGCATGCTTAAAGTATTAGAATTATGCTTATGCTATCAATTATGTTGCATGTTCTTAGTCCCTATGCTGCACGACCCAATTTATGGCAAGTCCCTATGTTTCGAATGTGTTTTGTGGGAAAAGAATAAGAGATGGAAATTGTGTATTTGTTTCTTTGAACTATGCATTGTAATGTTATATCTGTTAGATGTTTTATGTCATGCATTGGTCTCGGACAACTTGTGCACAAGGTCTCGTCTCTCGAACGGTTCCTGGGGCACTAGGAATCGCTCGGTCCGGAAGAGATTTTTGGATCGCCCTGAGGTATACGGCTCGCACGGGAGTCTAGTGGGGCGATATATCTATTAGTGAGATGGGCTTGTATGTCCCAACTGCTAATCATGGGGCAACCCATGGACCGTCATATAGATAGGGCGCATGCTAGGTTTACCTTCTTGTATACCTATCATTTGTGACACCAAAAAGATTGATTCATAAGTTATTCATATGCAAATTGTGCCTAACTTGTGTGTCTGCTGCAGGGATAACCGCTCGGCCATGGGTAAGAAATATCATATTCCTATGCTACATATTGTCTATGTTTCTTGCATGAATTATTAAAAAGAATCTAGACAACCAGAAAGATCACCTAATAATGCTAGCTTCATATGCTTTACTTAGTGTGGATTTCTAAGGTGAGTTTGGCCACGGTCGCTCACCAGTACATGTGGTAGTATTGACCCACGTTTGTGGGCAATTATCCAGGTGCTGGGAGCGAGAGTTTGGCAAGCATCCTCAATCTGAATCAGCGTGTGCGCACCCTTCCCTAGGACTGTGTTCGTGCTGCTTCCTCTGCTGCTTACCTCTCCAGTGGGCTACTCTTCTTCTGCTAGATGTTTTGCTATTTTGGTCCTACTACAAGGACATAATGTAATGGGCGTTGTGGCTAATTTTGGGAATGTAAAAAGAGTTGTAAGCCTTCTAAGGCATATTTTGTAACTCAGCCAAGCAAGCACTTTGTAAATCCAAATCTTCAGTATTCAATAAAATAAAAGTATTTTGTGTGCTATCAAACGTGTTCAACTTTGGTTCTCTGTATTTTTACTCTGTGCCTATATATGTATATTTTCGTCTAATTTGTGTCTTGTGCAGGTACGTACCTGGTGCAAGAGCAACTTAGGCTTGCACGGCATCGCGCCCAAGCGAGGACGAATAACCGGTTCCGTAGGGACCAAGCGAGGACGATCGGCCCCTATGGGATCGGGGCGCGACAGGGACTTGGGCCGACCTGGCTCCTCGGGGTGGGGGCTGGTCCTCATGCAAGGGTGTACATGGGCTTGGTTAGGTCTTGTTTTGGGTGAACTTGGCATCTAATTTAATTTAATTAAAATAATATGGACGGCATTCTTAAATGAATTGAAGACACATGGAATTAAAATTGGGTGGGACACAGGTGTCATGGGCGTAGCAGGCTCAGAATAGGTTAATACCCTAATTTGGGTTATATGGAATTGGGTTGTGGTTGTACCTCAATCTCAAACGGGCATGGAAAGTTATGAGGAATTGGGTTTAATGGAATTGTTCAGGGACGTTTGTAATGAATATTGTGCTGCTAAAATGAAGCACAATATTGAGTATTTAAAAGTTGCACAAGGGTCAGATGGGTAGTCTGGCATGTCTAGGAGATGTGTAATTAATTAGTTTGAGGGTAACTACTAGTGTAGCACTCCAAACATTAAAGCAAATATGAGGTATATTAAGTCTCATAATTGTTGCACATTAATTCTAATTGTATCCAAATTAATCCTAGTCTCTTAATTTAAATTAAATAATCCTAAATTGGTCGAGGGGGTTTACATCTTTAATAGCCTTATTGTTGTATTCTATCCCATTGTCAGACCTCAAAGTCTTTACCTTAGCATTGTATTGTGTTGTAACCCTACGATGAAAATCTTGAAAGCATGCGAATATATCACTCTTACTCTTCATTAGATATACCCAGGTGACACGAGTATAGCAGTCAATAAATGTGACAAACTACTTAAAACCATTAATAGTAGTTGTAGGACAAGGTTCACATACATCATAATGTATCATATCAAAGAAACTAAACTTCTTATAATGTTTCGCAAATGTCGGTTCTACTTGCTCATCCTCTACGTCAATGGGATCATAGTGGTCGAGATTGTAGAAGCATAAAAAATTAGGCAGGCCATATAAAGGTCATGCCCCCTCAACTGGCCCCAGAAAAGCCAAATACGGCCCAATCAAGCCGCAGAGACACCACATACGGCCTGAATAGTCAAGTCACAGAGAAGCCATATGCGGCCTGATCAACCAAGTCACAATGATCCATATGTGGCCTGATCAAACCAAGTCGCAGAGAAGCCGCATAGTATACTATATGCGGCCTGAATGACCACAGAGCAAGAAGGCCGCATAAAATCCCCTGACACAGATTTCGATGTCTATCAGAAGCTCTGACACAACACTCATCACTCTGAGATGCATCGTGACTCGTGAAGACTACAGCTCAGGAAAAGACAACAAGTCACATCAGTTGCTTCGACAAATATGCCATGACACGTGGTCCCTCGTATGCGGTGATGCCCTATGCGAACTCGCCAATATGCGGCCAGTATGTCCATCCGACCAAGGCCAAATGATGGCACGTATGCAGCTACAAGACCCATGCAGCCTTGCCACCATAAGACCAGAGTGTCCATTCGACCAAGGCCCAAACTAGAGCACGTATGCGGCTATAAGACCCATGCGACCTCGCCATCATGCGGCCTCCAGCTCACAAGACCTTCCCATTACAACTGCAGAGATCTTCACACAATTGGTGCTGACTACGTGTCCAGCTGACCAAGTCATGCCCACAACGGGTTGATAACAACTCCGAGATCTCTTCAACAGCATATCTCAACCAAGACCACGTGGAAATTAGCCCATGGCATGCAGCGATAGTCGCAACCGTATTCTGTTGAAGGAGCCTTATGCGGCCACCAAACAGAGGCATATGCGGCAGCCATAGTCCATCAGCATGATGGCTATAAATCGGAGCAACTTGAACGTTCTAAATGTGGGCTTTTTTTTCTGCTTTAGAGAGAAAGTATACCACCCCCGGCCAATACAGAGAGAGAGCATACCAAGAGAAGCAAAGAGAGAACGTAAGCTTCCTCATCCTGCATCGGATTATCCACAGAGTAAAGGAGACATTATAGCACTTCTTGTCCATCGTCACACCCCAGAATCAAAAATATTGTACGTAGATTGTCAGTCCAGTACCTCTTTGTACTTTCTTTTGTTTGTTGATTAAATCAAGCTCTTCTAGAACTTTCGAATTTAATGGCGAACAAGATGGCGACTCTGTTGGGAACGTCTTTCTCCTCTGATGAGAAAGTTGTGGCACGATCCGACGCAGCCAAGCTCGGGTCCACTCAAAGGATATTGGTGGTCCTCTTCGACCAGCAGGATTTTGAGTACATGCTCTCCGGGGGCAGCGTGAGTCCTTCTCTGAGGCAAGCAAAGCCCAAGAAGACCCGCAGGACGCGGGTAGCAAAGGCCATCGTACCTCACCCAACTGCAGAGCATACGCTCTCTGTCTCTCACTCTGCCGCAAGGACTGCACATCATGCGTCCACTGCTCATGCGGTAGCCTCTTCCAACCAGAAGGGTGCTCACCACTTGAAGACCCGCAAGACGTGGGTAGCAAAGGCTACCGCACCTCACCCAACTGTGGAGCTTGTATTCCTCGCCTCTCTTCCTGTTGTTGAAGGCTCTCGCCAGCGTCCCCTCAGGCTGTCCATGTGGCATCCTTGCCTGATGCAGAAAATGCTCAGCACCCAAACTCTGGCAAAGGAAAACACTATGATGCCAGAAGTTCGGATGCTGATGCAAACTCTGTGAGGCCAAGAAGGAGGCCGCATATGACTCATTATGCGACATCGATTGACGGCCGTAGGCAGATGGCCGCATGCGACTCTGGCAGCAGCGGAACCTCTATTTTCGACCGAATCTCATGCAGCGCTGACCTTATGCGCCATGCTGAGAATATATGGTAAAAATCCAAACTTGGACTCTTCGTACTATGCTCCTACAGGTGCCAAGTCAAAAAAGTCTGGGGCGGTACGAGCTCATCATGCTCAAGTAATTGTCCACTGGGCTGACCGTAGGAGGGCACTACTAACTGTTATGCGGGCCCCTGATAGAAAGTTGTATAAGACCGACTCGTGCGTCCAGCCCAAATGGATAGGGTCCATCTCGAAAGTCTTCCACTGATGATCTGGAGAACAAGTCTTCCACTAACGATCTAGAGAACATTCTTGTACGAACCCTAGATCATGGAGCAAAAATAATACCTATGTACCCGTGCGCTCGGTCTACTAGTGCTCACAAAAAGGTTGCAAAGGTGAGTCAGCCCTCTCCTGACTTGCGTAATATAATCAATCACAAGTGCAAGTTGAGGGAGATAGCCACGGCATGTGAAGTGTCCTCCCCTGGATATCACTGTGCCAAAATTATCATCAACTACTGCTGCAACAAAGTAGCAGTACCTACAAGTAGGCAGTTGGTATTCCAACGACTGCACCCGAAGGCACCTCTCCGGTAATAATCTAGAGGCTAGGTGCAAACACCCGAGGAGGATGAGATATTATTCGCTTCATGTTACTCTACTCAGAAGGACCCTTCCACCATGCGAGAAAGGAAGCCCAGTACCTCCAGTCCGTCAATCTCAACCAGCGCATTGAGAAGGAGATTACCAGGAGGACCAGCAGCGGGACCTACGAAAGGATTTTTCTATGACACCCGCTCGAAGAAGAAGCTATCAACTACTGGGGGTAGTTCTTCCTCAGAACCCCTGGGGGTTATACAAGCTAGGGGTAGTAATCCCCCGAACCTATACGACAATCCGGGGTTACGAGGAGATGAGGATTCCCAAGGAATAGAAGTTGAAGTCCCTGGGGGTAGCCACCCTCGGAAAGAAGACGTCGCCTCCTACGCTGGGGTAGTACTCCTTCTGAGTCCGAACAGGGCGCGACACTGCCAACCTTCCCTGACGACTATTTATTGCAAGAGTCCGAAACAAAAAGTGCTACGTCTACTATCTCGTCCATATCTCCTCATTCAAGAATGTCATACATGGCGGGAGACGAATATGAAGGTCCTAGTGATCGACAGTGCCTCGAGGTCCTCGAGGCCATGATGCAGACCATGAGCGAATCAATGCAAGCCTTGACCCAAGCATTGCTAGATTTAAAGTCAAGTGAAGCCTCCCAACCAGCGAGAGCTTCTGGACAAGCAAGCTTGGACCCTGGGACCAACGCGGACTCTGACACAAACGCTCCGCCCATAGTCAAAAATCACCTTCTACCTGGTTTATCTGCCCCTTTCGCGGGAGACAAAGCCAAAGAAGCAAGGAGGAAAATCCGAGAACTTAGGGTTCACCTAGATTCTATGGGCATCCGGGATTCACTGCGCGAGCTCAGTATACGATAACCATACCCCCACGAGTGGAGGGATATTTCGTACCCGCCAAAGTATAAGCCCTTCAACCTGAACCCATTTGATGGGAAGACTTCCCCCCATTAATATATAAGCTATTTCGAGACTTTAATGGGGCACCTACCTCGTAGCAACGCACTCATCACCAAGCTCTTTGTGGAGATATTGTCTAGGATCGTATTCGACTGGTTTTGCAGCCTACAAGACAACTGCATCTCATCATTTGATGACTTCAAGAGTCTTTTACTTAAGAGATTCTATGACGGAGGAAGCAACATGATGATGTCTTCCCTGATGGATGTCACCCAAGGGGAAAGGTAACTCACCCAAAATTATATCGAACGTTTCTGCCAAGAAGCACTACTGGATGGAAGTCTGAACTATCATTTTCATCTTAAGACTGTTGTATGTTCGTCTATTGTATAAATTTATATGTACAAAAATGGAGATGGATTTTGTGATTTATGAGCCAGTTCTTATCAATCCCATGTATACCACAACACAGTTCAAGATATGTTCTCAAACTTCAGAATATTGCTTCATATGCTATTTGGCATTTTGGCATGATTCCATAATGGCCTGTTTCTTTCATTAGCACCTTGCATGATTCTATAACTCATTTTCATGCTGAGGCAGTTGGCCATGTTTTTCTTTATTATATTTCCCATCATATGAAAGGTCACACATACCAGTGTAGATTTATAAGAAGAGTGATTGACTTGAAAGGGTTGTTGCTGAAGTACTGGGTTTTTTTTATTGGCTTCCTTGTCAGATAAAACAACATTTTGCTTTGCTACTTGACAAATGTTCTTTTTATCTACTTTGTAGTAAGACTTTCATGACAAGTACCCTCCACACGCCTTTCTTAGCCCTAGGGTGTGCAGTGCACCAACTTCAATTGTCTTTGGCTCAATATGGGTTTCCTATGCTAAGCTGACATGTGATAACTCTGTCCTAGACCACTGGCCTGTAAATCCACATAGCATTGCCACCTTTTATTTCATATCATGAATTGTGTTTACAATTTATCTCCAATTTTTATGCAAAATCAAGCAGAGAATTGTCAATTTGCGCCAAGAGTGTGAACTAGAGTTATATGATGGGAGCCAGGTGCCTAGCCAGAAAGTGCATACATACCAAAATCAGTGCCTGGTCTATGCCTGGCAGAAATTTCTATTTTGTATAGTTGTTTCAAGTACAAGCAACGATACCTTTGAAATCTGTTAATATGTAGTATGAGCCTGACATGAGTTGAAAAAGATGAATTAAGGATATTAGGAAACTACTTAGGAGTTGGGAAACTTAGAGCCAATACTGAAATATAGAGAAAATTGAAGAGTGATATCTGTTGTAACTTGGCGTATTTGGTACATCAGCCTAGGAAAAAGAAGGTTTCTAGCAAGTAGGTGATCTCACCTACTAGATAAACTATTGAAGAACATGCTAAGTGATTATAAATTTCGTTATTGGAAGTAGTGAAAAAATATGGAGTTTTTTTTCTTAAGTTTTTGAATGGCTTGGCCTTTAGTACTACTAAATACTGACTGAGTAGGTTATAGCTTGAATGTAGGTGCTTTTCTTTCTTCAGAGGCTAATAATTTGTATGGGCATAACCTACTTATCTTCACCATTGTTTTTCTATATTTGTTTCCATATATCTTAAAATTTATAGCTTACACTTTACTGTTGAACAACTTTGGTACTAGTAGACCTGCAATACAGAACCTATAGGTATTACCCTTTGTTCAATACTAAAATAAAAAATAGTTTGTTGGATAATCTGCCTTTTCTGTAGAATCAGCCTCTTCGGTTTTATTTACTTGTGAATGGATCTGGCTACTTCAGATATCAAGTTATGTAATACTTTATATGATGGCTAGAACTCTCGTTTCGTATTTGATCTGAAGCTAGCACCTAAAGGAATTTTTTTTTTAATTTGAAAATCACATCTTTTGAAACTAAGACTTGATTTAATCATGTATGATGCTTCCCTTTTATATAACATGGCTCTGAAAAGGTTGTCATGCCTAGATGATTATACCTATTCTACTTATCTTGATTACTGATTCTAACAAGTTAACATTAAAAGTTTTTTTTAACTGCAGGGAAGGAGAATCCCAGCTAAATTCTTGTAAGCTTTCTGTCTTTTGTCAACTTGGACAATGTACTATTGTATTTTGCTTGATCTATCAATTTATGTTTTACTCTTGATTTTAATATCCAAAGATCATGAATCATTGGGTAACGCAACATTTGGAGATCTAGGCATTCGAAGTGCACCAAGCAGTTCCAATGTGTGTGGCCCTCCACGGGTTTCCTCATCTTATGCATGCCCCAGCACCTCAGAGTTCTGTTGACTCGATTCCAGAGAATAATCCATTTCCTAGGCATCTGAATATTTTAGACCCCTTTCCCTGTCGACTGGGATTTGGGGGTAACCTGACAATGTTGGACATGGCTAATGGCAGAAATTGAGGACATGAGGAAAGAATTAGGGTTTATTCATATCAAACTAGCTTGTCTACAATGAAGAGGAGGAGTAAGAAGAATTAAAAGCTAAGTACATCATACATTTCTGCTTTCTTACATTTCCCTTTCCTTATTTATAACTGTTCCTAACTCACATTCTTGAATCTGGCAGTTGCGGCAGTTGAGGTTGTTATGCTGAGCTGTCCCCTCTCTTATGCTGATTAGACAAAATTCATATGTGATTGGCTGAGTACTCCAGGTGTATCAGTGGCAGTTGGCAGTTGGTACTCCAGGTGTATCAGTGGCAGTTGGCAGTTGATGCTCAGATATTCTGTTATCTCTGATACCTGTGTCTGATACATTGTGTCCTCATGGTGTCATCCCTGAACCAGTGTCCTCTCAGGTCAAAATAAAGAGGGTATGTATCAATAGTCCCCCCCCTAATTAGACCTTGCCTCAAGGTCAAAATAGGGGAAACGTTTCACAAAATCTTCATATGAAATCTACTGAGCTTATTCTCTGGTATATTCCTTCCATTGCACCAACAACTCTACCGCAGCCTTGTTCCTGTGCTGGACTAACCTTCGTTCCAAGATGCAGTCTGATTCTAGTAAAACCTCATCTCTCAAGCTGGGGATATCACCATTTACACTGATTTTCCTACTCAACTTTGCTTTGAGTTAAGAGACATGAAAAACTGGATGAATCTGAGAGTCTGCAGGCAATTCCAGTTTGTAAGCTACCTGTCTAATTCGATCTATGACCTGGTAAGGCCCAAAATATTTTGGTGACAACTTGTGAGGCCTTCTCTGACCTACAGAAGTCTGTCTATAAGGTTGTAGCTTCAGATAAACCCAGTCTCCCACCCTGAATTCTTTGTCAGATCTGTGTAAGTCAGCTAATCTTTTCATCCTGTCTTATGCCAAGTATAAATTGTCCTTCAAAAGTTGCAGTGTGTTATCCCTTCCTGCCAAGGCTTCAGCCACCCCCTGATCCTGTACAATTCCTGGAATATAGGTAAGAATATTAGGTGGAGGTCTCCCATACACTGCCTCAAAAGGAGTAATTCTGGTGGAGGAATGCCAGTTTGTGTTAAACCAAAATTCAGCCCACATTAAGTGCCTAGCCCACTCGGGTTTATGACCACAAAAACAACGCAAATATCCCTCTATGCACCTATTGGTGACTTCAGTTTGGCCATTTGATTGAGGGTGGTAGGAAGTACTATAATTGAGGTGAGTCCTATGTAACTTGAACAGTTCTCTCCAAAATTGGCTGGTGAAAATGGCATCCCTGTCAGACACAATTGTCTTGGGCATCCCATGTAACTTGAAGACCCCATCCAAGAATACCTGAGAAACCACAGAGGTAGTAAAAGGATGACTTAAGGCAAACAAGTGTATGTACTTTGTAAGCCTATCCACCACTACCAGGATAGTTGATTTATGATTGCTGGTTGGTAAACCTTCTATAAAGTCCATAGAGACATACTCCCAGATTCTAGAGGGAATTGGTAAGGGTTGCAGTAACCTTGCAGGAGAAATGTTTTCTGTCTTGTTCCTTTGACACACTTCACAAGTCCTGATATATTCCTGCACACACCTTTTCATACTCCTCCAAAAACAAACCTTCTTAAGTCTATGTAAGGTTTTGATATACCCAGAATGACCAGCATATAGAGTGTCATGATGCTCCTTGAGCATGGCAGAGACAAATTCAGATTTAGGGTCAAGGAACAGTCTATTTTTATAGTAAAGCAACCCATCAGCCACTCTGAACTTGTTTGTGTCCAACTGTCCTTGAGACCACTTGGTGAGGTAATCCTGGTAGTAGGAAGACTCTTGCATCTGGATTTTAAACTGCTCAATCCACCCAGCTTTTATAGCAGTGATAGCAGCTAGTGAGGGAACCATCCTTGAGAGACTATCAGTTGCTCTATTTTTACCCCCTTTCTTGTATTCTACAGTATACTGGTACCCATGAAGCTTCATGACCCATCTGTATTGTGCATCAGTGTAGACCCTCTGCTCTAACATGAACTTGAGAGGTTTGTGGTCAGTTCTAATAATGAAGGGTCTACCCCACAAGTACTGGCCCCATTTCTTGATGGCCAAAAGTATAGCCAGTATCTCCTTTTCATAAGTTGAAAGCATAAGTGCCCTTCCCTTCAGTTGTTGGCTTAAGAAAGCTATTGGTTTACCTTCTTGCATTAACACTGCTCCAATTCCCCCACCTGAAGCATCACACTCTAGTATAAAGGTTTCAGCAAAGTTAGGCATGGCCAAGACTGGTTGAGTAGTGAGAACCCCCTTCAGTTTATTAAAGGCAACTTGTGCTTCCTTGCTCCAGTGAAAAGCATCTTTTTGAGGAGCTGGGTTTGATGAACCTCCTGTAGTAGCCTGTAATACCTAAAAAACCCCTTAATTCTTTGAGAGTTTTAGGTTCAGGCCATTCCATTACTGCTTTAATTTTGTCTTGGTCAACTTTAATACCTTGGGAAGATATGATGTGTCCCAAATAGGCCACCTGCCTCTGAGCAAAGAAGCATTTGCTCCTTTTGATCCTCAATTGATGAGCAGTCAAGACTTTGAAGACTTCTTCTAAATGATGAAGGTGGTTGTCCAAATCAGTACTGTATACTAGAATATCATCAAAGAATACCAAAACAAATTTTCTCAGGTATCCCTTAAATATGGCATTCATCATGGCCTGAAAGATGGAGGGGGCATTAGTGAGACCAAAAGGCATGACTAGGAACTCATAGTGCCCTTCATGAGTCCTAAAAGCAGTCTTATGGACATCCTCCTCTGCCATCCTAACCTGGTGATAACCAGCCCTCAAGTCCAGCTTAGAGAACATTTTAGCTCCATGTAACTCATCAAAAAGTTCCTCAGCAATAGGAATGGGGAATTTATCCTTGATTGTGTTGTGATTGAGAGCCCTATAATCTATGCACATTCTCCAAGTGCCATCATTTTTTTTACTAGGATAACTGGAGACGAGTAAGAGCTAGTTCTATCTCTGATGATACCTGACTTCAACATTTCCTGGATTTGCTTCTCTATTTCGTTTTTATGTGCATAGGGGTGCCTGATGGGTCTGCTGCAAACTGGGGCTGATCTTGGAAGCAATGGCACTCTGTGATCATAATCTCTCTTAGGTGGTAGTCCTTCAGGTTCTTCAAACAATTCCTTATACTGTTTTAATAAGGTTGTCACCTTGTTTTCTCCTTCACCAGGTTCCCTGTATTCCTTGCTTACTGAACAAAGCTGTATTACAAATATCTGAGGTTTCTGTCTTAGCTCTTTAGGTACTGCTTCATTAAGATTGGCAGTGTCTGCCTTCAGACCCACAAATTTGATGGTCTTGCCATTGTTCTCATACTGCATAACCAGCTCCTGGAAATTCCATATTATATTTCCCAAAGTACTTAGCCATTTAGCCCCAAGGACTATGTGGCACCCTGATATGGGTAACTGTAACAAATCTGCATGAATTTTATGCCCTTGGCAGTCTATAACCACACTTGAACACATTCCCTTGCTGAGTAACTTGTCACCATTGGCCACCATAACTTCAAAAGAGTTGTTATCTGCCAGTGCCAATCCTAGCCTCTCACTCATTTTAACATCAATAAAATTGTGAGTGGAGCCAGAGTCAATTAAGATGGTCACAGTTTATTTTTGATGGTTCCTTTCATTCTCATAGTAGAGTAATGGGAGCTCCCTGATAATGCCTGCAAGGATATCTCAAAACAATCTGAGGAGGCTTGTACAATCCCTGCTGAATTACCTTCCTCTACAAACTCATGCTCAGTAAGATCTGTATCCTCATCTGCTAGTAACAAAAATAGTTTCTTCTCTTTGCATTTGTGGCCTCTAGCCCACTTCTCATCACAAAAGTAGCACAATCCCAATCCCCTTCTCCTTGACATTTCAGAAGGGGTTATAGTACGGTTTTGGTTCAGCATGCCTGTGCCTCCATTGCCATACTTCTTTTGCCCCTCTGTGGTAGGGTTATGAATTAGAGGAGTTAAAAATTGGGGCTTAGACTGAGATGTTGTAAGCCTATAGATTTTCCTGGTGGCTAACATTTTGGCTTCATAAAGCTTGGCTAAATGCATTGCTAAAGGCAAGGTAACAGGGTTAGCTACCTGCACTTCGTACCTTATCTCTTCCTTCAGGCCTCCTACATATTGACTGATAAGACATTTTTCAGATAATCCTAACACCTTGCTAGACAGTCTCTGAAACTGGGATGTATAATCCTGTACTGTGTCATCTTGTTTCAAGAGCTTCAACTCAATCATGGGATCCACAAATTGTGATGGTCCAAATTGCATTTTTATAGACTGACAGAATTCTTCCCAACCTATTATGCCTCCCTTGGTCTTCATCAACCAATCAAACCAGAAAGCTGCTGACCCTTGCAATTGCACAGAGCACATTCTTATTCTGTCCCATTCTGACATAGGATAGAAACTAAAATAGTAGTTTATCCTCAACAACCATTCCTCCACATCAGTATCACCACTGAATTGGGGTATTTTCAGCCTGGGTAGAGGTAAGTTCCAATAGGGGTTTCCCTGCAGTGACCCAAATTGTAACCCTCTGTGCCCTGGGTTTGGCAATAATGGAGTGGTGTTGTTGTGTTGTATGAAGGTGGGGCCAGTGGTTGGGTATTCTGGTGTTACCCCCACATTCTGGATTGAAGGGTTTCTTGGACCTTCTTGATGGTCTGGCTCATGAGTAACTCGGGTACCATTGATGTTGTGAGGTTCTTGTTGAGGCAAGGTTCCCAAATTGATTCCCACACTCCATGGGAATTATTGTGGAGATCGATTTGGTTCAACATTGGGTTGTTGTTGATGCACATTTGCTTCCAAGATTATAGAAGGGTTTTGAATTCCCAGGGTTCCCATTCCCAATTGGGGTATATGATGAGCTCCTAGGGGTGAGGATGCTGCTGTGGTAGTATACTGAGATGCAGTAGGGATCAACAATTGAGGTGGTGCAGGGATTAAGGGTGAAGCTCTAATGGCAGCAGCTAGGGTTTCCCTTCCCTCTCTTGCTCTCAACAGTTCTTCCAAGATTTTATCAAATTTGGAATTATTTTCTAAAATCATGTCAAATTTGGAACTGAGATTGAGCATTGTACCTTCAATAAGCAACATACGACCCTCCTCAGTCGCACTCCGGTGGTCCTCCGGTGATCCCCGACGAGAGCTCCGACTGCTCGAACTGGCCTCTCGACTGGCCTTGAGTATCGGAGCCAATGGCTCTGATACCAAATTGTTAGACCCCTTTCCCTGTCGACTGGGATTTAGGGGTGATCTGACAATGTTGGACATGGCTAATGGCAAAAATTGAGGACAGAAGGAAAGAATTAGGGTTTATTCATATCAAACTAGCTTGTCTACAATGAAGAGGAGGAGTAAGAAGAATTAAAAGCTAAGTACATCATACATTTATGCTTTCTTACATTTCCCTTTCCTTATTTATAACTGTTCTTAACTCACATTCTTGAATCTGGCAGTTGCAGCAGTTGAGGTTGTTATGCTGAGCTGTCCCCTCTCTTATGCTGATTAGACAAAAGTCATATGTGATTGGCTGAGTACTCCAGGTGTATCAGTGGCAGTTGGCAGTTGGTACTCCAGGTGTATCAGTGGCAGTTGGCAGTTGATGCTCATATATTCTGTTATCTCTGATACCTGTGTCTGATACATTGTGTCCTCATGGTGTCATCCCTGAACCAGTGTCCTCTCAGGTCAAAATAAAGAGGGTATGTATCAGAATAACTTGGGTGGAGGACAATCCTTCCTGATATGCTCTACTCCCATTTCCCGCAAGCAGAGCCACAAAACCACAACTGGCAGCAACAACATTCTGTTCCTTTCTCCTTGTTGGAAAATGCTGCTGAACAGTCTGTAAGTCAGTTCGCTCTGAGGTCATCCAGCAGAGATTAGGATCTTTCACACATCCACACCCCCATATGCATGGGGGGTAAGTTCAAGTCGCTCCTTCTTCAAAACATAGAATATCATACTATTTCCTTCTCGCTCAAACATTTATTCACACTAATTATTTTCACAGGTCTGTCTCTTAAAATGGAAGCAATTTAGTGGCATCAATGAGCCCAGTTATTGGTGAGGTAAGGGGCCATACACACTCATGGCCATGGCAGCAATCACATGTATCAACAGTCTATGCCTTCCTCATGATCAGTCCATATCTCCTCATTCCCTCCGATCAGGAGGCCAAGGCAGAGGGGAGTAACTCTTATATCTTCTGTATCAGCGACAACCTCTGCCGAAGGCGCTGGGTTCTAGATGCCGAGAATGCATCAAGGCATTTTTATCATTTCTATGGATGGGGAGGCAGAGAGGGATTCCTTTAGAGGGAGAGTCGCAGTGGTGGGGCCGTTTCAATCCTAACCAGGCCCCTCAGTCCGGGGGAAGCTTCGTCCAGAGCCTGCCCAGAGCCGTTAGGAGAATGGTTTCCAACGGATGCCTTCTCCCTCGTTGAGAAAAAAAACTGCTTTTGCTGCTTGCTTCTTAAGATGATGCTTTCGTGATTTTATCAGTTGTTTGTCTGTAAAATCCCTCATAACACAAAATGCTAAAAACTGGGCTGGATATGGACATTGAAACTGTTGTATTTGGTAGTTTTCTGTGTTGGGGTTTGTTGTTTGGGCAGCCTTTGCCATAATGTTTTCCTTTTGTGGTATCATTCTTGAAAAAAAAAATGGCCCCAGTATCTCCTCTCATTCCATGGACTGAGAATTTGATGTGGGTTCTACTCTTGGTGGGAGATATTATCTGTTTATGCAGAGAAAGGGCTTAGAGCATCTCCAACGCTGTTGTGGCTTTGGAAGAAATTGTTGTCACATGAGATTCACAACATATTATTTCAAAAATTATTCTCCAATGCAAATGTGAACTTGGTTGTGAAGTTGACGTGGCAATGACATGATAAATATAATGTAAAGTTTGTTGTCTAGATCTAGACAAAGGACTTCACAATGATTTTATAACACATCATCAATTATGAATAAAAATATTTATAAAAAAGGAAAGAAGTGAAAAAGTTGTCTTGTAAGTTGAAAAAAGTAGTTTTTATTGTCTTCTCAATACTTTTGTATAGAGAACATTTTTCTATCTCATTGTCTTGTGTGAATAAAATCTTGCCACATAGTAAAGATATTGTCTTGTGTCTCATGCCACGTAGAAATTACAAGACAAAACAAGACAAAAGGGTTGCAGATGCTCTTAGTCGAATTATGATCCGGTATTTTATCTATTATGGCATGTAAAAAGAAACCATTATTTTGTATTAGTCGTTTAGCTATGCTATATGGAAAGTGCCCAGCACTTCAAGATCATATGCAATTTCATTCCTTGTATGGGTTGATAGGTGAAAATGATCCAAGCACTCATTATATAGGTATATATTTGTTGCTTACTTAGAGGGTGCTTAGTGGTTGCATCAATAGTAAGGCCCATCCTAATTTCTAGATTCTAGATTCAGAATGTAGGAGCTCATCTTGTAGAATAGTAAGACTCAATTGGAGTTCCATGATAACCTCATCCCAGCCACATGAGCTGTAGCCTGAGCTTCAGAATTTCTACATTCAGAATATAGGAACTCATTTTCTAGAGAATAGTAGGGCTCAATTTGGAGTCCTAATTTTTAGATTCTAGATTTTATATATATATATATATATATATATATATATATATATATATATATATATGAAAAATAAAGAAGTATGACACCTAGGTTTATACCACTCATCTCATTTTAGCTTCAAGATTTTTTTTATAACTATTCTATTACAAACCCAACCCATTCTACATTTATATATATATATATATATATATATATATATATATATATATATATATATATATATATATATATATATATATTGAAAAAGAAAGAAGTATGACACCTAGGTTTATACCACTCATCTCATTTTAGCCTCAAGATTTTTTTATAACTATTCTCATACAAACCCAACCCATTCTACATTTTTTTATTAATGCATTTTTGAGCTTCATTTGCTATTGATGCTCTCAGGATGGAGATTATGCTTACAGATTGGTGCCTAAGACAAGGCACTAGAGTTGCCTTCAGGATTTGGCTCTTTTTTTTTCCTTTGCTTTTTCTTTCATAAGTTTACTATAGTTTTTGAAAGCAGGAAGAAATTGGTTACAAAACAACCTATTTCTTCTGCTTCTTGAAAAGCAACAACAATGCCTAGACCTACGAGAAATCCAGAAGAGCCCAGCCCACCAGTCTACCTAAGAGCATCCTTAGTAAGGTCCATACCAATTTCTATATTCTAGATTCATAATGTAGGAACTATCAGAGAATGTACTCACCTGTTGTCCAGAGCAATAAATATCGGACAATGTCTGTACTGGAGTCCAAGTGACCTATATATGAGATTTTATGTCAATTGGTGATTTGGAATAATAAACATGCTTAACTACCTCTACTCTAGGTCTTCTAGGTCATATCAAGGTCATTAGGGCCAAACTAGGTCAATACATTGTTTTGGGTTCACAATTACCTATAAAGTTGACCTATAGGACCAAACTTGCCATTACTAGCTAATACTAGGTTGTACCAAGCCATCTCTAGGTTTCTAGGTCATTATATATATGTATGGTTATAATAGATGCCATATATATATATATATATATATATATATATATATATATATATATATATATATATATATATATATATATATAAAATAAGATATCTTAACTATTACCTATACCCCCACTTAGTATTTGATCAACCTATTATCTAGTATCAATACCTATTACCTAGTCCATAACTTGGTATCTTGGTATCAATACCAATTTAGTATCATAAGATACCTTAACTATTACCTATACCCCCACTTAGTATCTTCACTACCAGAAAAAGTCAAATTAGCGACGTCTAAAAACGTCGCTAAATAACCAAAAATCGTCGCTAATTTGGTTTACCGACGTAATTAGCGACGTTTTAAAGCAGTCGAAAAAAACCAAGTCGCTAAAACAAAAAACGTCGCTATGTCGACGTTTTTTAGCGACTTTAATGTGTCGCTAAATTTAGCGATGTTTAGCGACGTCGCGTCACTAAATAGCGACGTTTATTAAAGTCGCTAAACGTCGCTGATTAGCGACTTATATAGCGACGTTACACCGACGTCTTTAATGACCTGTCAATACTACCATGTCAGCAATTTGTGACGTACAGCGACATTTTTAGCGACGTCATTAGCGACATATTTAGCGACTTGTTACAACATCGCTAATTAGCGACGTATTTAGCGACGTATGTGAACGTCGCTAAACATCGCTAAAAACGTCGCTAATTTTAAAATAAAAATAAAAAAAATATTGCATTTCTGGGTTTACCAACCCCCTTGGGTTCATTATCAGATATATGATGGTAGTAGAAATAATTGAATAAAGAACACAGTAGCAGCACCAAGGGAAAAAATTCTAGTGCACTGGGTAAATACAGGCCAAGTATCAGTCATCAGTTGTAAACCAAAATATGAATAATATAATAAAATTTGAAGAAAAGAAAGCATCCAACAAATCTCATCGTAAACGTAAAGAATATGACAAATTTATATCCATACAATCGCATCCTAAATAATAAAAAATATAAATATCCAGTAACTAATTATACTACTGCGGGTCTGTAGGAGGCTGACCACCGGCGCGCTTGAAGGATAAGAACTGCTCATACTCGTCCCGTGGAATCGACACCGATGTTGATGGAGAAGGCAGTAACGTCGGTGGAGTCTATGTCGATATAGGCGCACCAGGAGGCCGTGCCCGCTCCAAGTCTGCGAGTCGCTGGTTGTAAGAATCCATAGTAGATAACAGCCTCGTACTACTATGAACCATTGAATCCTGCATCATCGTCAGCCTCTCGCCCATTGATACCTGTGATGCCTGCAGCTCCATGATGTTGCGGTCATTGGAGGCTCTAATATTATTTGTCAAATCTCGGAGCTCCGTCATGCTGCAGTCGAGCATATCGAATCGTGCGATGAGCATCGGATTGTCCGCCTGCGGCTGGGATCGGGGCTGCTCCTCCATCCTTCGCAGCAACTCGTCACGGAGAGACGCAATCTGACGGTCAACGGCCTCCTGGACTCTGGCCGACGACTGCGAGGGCTGCGACTACGAGGGCTGTGTGGAATACACAGCTATCGGAGAGGCCCTAGATGACTGCGTCGCAACCAGGGCGACATAGGAGCCCGTACTGTAGTACGTACCCCTCTGGAGACTACCAGCTGCGGTTACCCACAGGTCGTCCGCCGACGGATCTGGAGCAGGCTGCGACGAAATATCAGCCTCTCCAAGTGTAGGTGCACTAGTAGTCGCCCGCTCACGCAGCCTAAGATACTCGGCCTAGAAAGGTTTGGAAACTCGATAATTGCCTAAGTTATATTAAAATTAACACAAAGTAAAGTAATACTTACATAGATCTGTGAGGCCCTCTCATCAATGAGATTTCCGTCCTTACGATGGGTGGCCAAGAAGACGGTCACCATGTTGGCATCCTCACCCCTCTGTACCTGTTAAAAATATATTATTTAGTACTAAACTTAAACATTTTTTTACTACCATTTTATGGTACTTATATTAAAATAATATAATTTAAAAGAAAAAACATACCAAACGATGGAAATGTTCCGTCATCGTAATCGAGCCACCACACCACTTGGCAGCATTCTGCCTAGCCGTCTTGGCCTTCTCAGACCTTTCCTTGTAGCTCGGATCGTCGAATCTAGCCCTCATCGCAGTCCACTGCTCAGGCGTGATCCAACCTTGGATCGGTTTTCCAGCACGGTCACGAGCCTTCTGGTCATCCAGAGCATCTCGGATAAGCTTGGCGGCAACGGTCGGAAAGAGCCGCTCGATCAACTCGGCCCGGTGCGGAGGATAAAAATATGTTTGCTACAATAAATAATTTAGTAAGTGAGCATCACGGATAAGTTATATAATATGCATAAATTAGAGGATTTATTTAATATACTTTTACCTGGAAGTGCGCAAACCAGAATGCCTTCCTCTCCTCCGGAGCCTCAGAGTAGTTGATCCAAGGGCCACCGTAGTTGTTCCTCAGAAATTGGCCCATGCGTCTCTGAATCGACGATGGACGATATCTATACAGAGATAATAATTTAGAATACTGAAAAAGTTAATATACGATGAATAAAGAAATACACGATATATATTATAGTAAACCATCTAATTGACTTACTTTGTACCGTCGGCCCAAATCTCTGTCCTCGTCTCCTCCGGAGGTGCGCATGGAGGATCTTGCTGATGCTGGGACAATGTAGGCACGACCTCCTCGACATGCTCATCTGTCCCCATGGTTCCGTCAGCAGGAGGAACGTTGGACGAGGGTGTACTATCACGCTTGGAACTACTCGTCCCAACGGTCGGAGATGTGAGTGATCGATATACTGGAGTACTGGGCAACGATGATCCGAAACCCACAGTAGGTAGTACCGGAGGAGCACTCTGTCTACCTCGGGACCTGCCGAATCCTTCACGTCGTCTTGTCATATCTGATAACAACATATGATGAATATAGAGAAACACAAATATATAGTACATTCTACAGTCGAAATATGATGCATATCTCAAAGCATTCTACAGTCAAAATATAATATATATATTCGTTAATGGAATATATTTTACAGTCAAAATATAGTTACATTCTACTTCGTCAATTTTCCAACCTTGATCTATATTCTTCAGTCAAAATATAGTTACATTCTACATGCAATATATTTTATTTTCAATCATCTTCAGAAAATTTATCTTGTTCGCCTTCCTCGTCCTCCTCTTCCTTTTCCTCGTCTTCACTTTCATCTACTTCATCTTCCTCTTCGGATAATTCTACATCTTCTACATTATTACTCGTGTAATGAGTAACTTCCGTTGAGTCCACATCTACAATATTTGTTACAAGAGGTAGATCGTTCTCCTGATAAGCTATTTCGTCAATGTCAAAGGTATTTCTAGCTTTAGTCTTGCATACTGCCCACCAATCCGACCTTGCTGTCCCCCATCTAGGATAAATTGTGAAGTACATGAGCTGAGCCTGACTTGATAGGACAAATGGTTCATAGCCTTGATATCTACGCTTGTAGTTTATACCCACAAGGCCATGCTTGTCAATTTTCCAACCTTGATCTTGAATCAGATCGAACCATTACACCTGAATAGCATGATATTAGCAGGTTCTGTGCCATAATAATATGTCAACTCCACAATCTCTCGTAAGATGCCAAAAAAATTATTGCCCAGAATGACGTCTTTGTAGTTCAAAGATTTGATACACAAATAACTATTTTTTGTGGAATCAGGATCCAGAAAGCTGTCTCTAATAGGAGCATTTGTTGACTTGAACCTGAACCCATTCACACAAAAACTTGGCCATATTTTTACGGCAGTAATTGGTCCCTTGGCTAGAGTTCTAATTATTCAGTCTCGGGTGTTATTAGACGATCGACCTAAATACCAAAGTAGCGATAGTAAGTTATTTGTTTTGCAAGTGCAGAAATAAAAAGTAATTACTAAGCATCTTACATATGCGCTCAACCAAGAAGGAAAATGACATCTCATATCTTGTTCTACTTCTTCGTCTGTTATGTAGGGTCTAACCGACCTCAACTCATCATTATATGTGCTGAAAAACAATAAAGCAACTGCTGATTAGTAGCATAATAGTATCTTATACTATTACATTGAGATGATGTAAACGTGGACGTATTAATTACTTACCCCTCTAGCTTCTCCTCTTCATCCTCGTCGCAATTGAGTAATATATACAATTGAGTAGCCCTTAGCTCATCGTCATTCAAATATCTCTTCTTCATTTTTCTCGAAGGCTTTCCGAATGCATTGAATACTTTGAGTATTGCATCATTAGATTTCTTATATGCGTCATTGTTTCTCGGAGCTTTCGTCCTATTAGTAGCAACATGCGGTTTGAAATACGTCGAGCAAAAATTTATAATCTCCTCGAGAACAAAAGCTTCACAAATAGAGCTCTCAACCCGTGCCTTGTTTTTCACCTTTCTCTTTAGGTGATTCAGATGCCGCTCGAAGGGGTAATTCCACCGATAACCGACAGGACCACCAACACGTGCCTCATAGGAAAGATGAATTGGCAAATGCTCCATAGAGTCAAAGAATCCAGGAGGAAATACCATCTCGAGCTTACATAGTATTACCGCAATGTCCTTCTCTTGCTTTTCTAGACGATCGACGAGCAACTTAGTACAACAAAGATCTCTGAAGAATATGCTCAGCTCTGTCAATGAGTCCCAAACGACCTGCGGTAAGAATTCCCGAAATGCAATCAAAATTAACCTCTCCATGAATACGTGACAATCGTGGCTCTTCATACCCACCAGTTTGTTCTCCTTGAGGTCGACGCATCTTCTCAAGTTCGACACGTACCCGTCTGGAAACTTTGGACCCTGAATCCACCTACAAAGTCTACCTTTATCCTCTTTCTCCAGTGAGAAAACTGACTTAGGTTGCTTTAACTTTCCATTCCCCTCCTCTATCAAATGCAATGCAGGACGTCTACATATTTCTTCTAAGTCCAACCTGGCCTTCGGATTATCTTTCGTCTTCCCCTTTACCTCCATTACAGTATTAATTATGTTATCAAACATATTCTTCTCGATATGCATGACATCAAGGTTATGTCTGATCAGATTGGTGCTCCAATATGGCAGATCCCAGAATATACTCCTCTTCGTCCAGTTATGGGTGCGACCAAATCTGTCACACTTGTACCCCTTAGCAGGCTCTTCGATAGCACTTGGTAAATCTTTTACCTCTTCCCATATCGTGCATCCGGGCCACCTTGGCGGTGGATTGGTCTTCTCCATAACTCTCGCACGAAAAGGATTCAGATTCCTCCGGTACGGATGCTCCTTCGGCAAAAATTGTCGATGACAATCGAAGAAGCACGGTTTGCCTCCGTATTTCAAACGGAAAGCCTGAGTACGGTCCATGCAATACGGACATGAGAGACGACCATGGGTGCTCTATCCCGATAATATTCCATAGGCTGGAAAGTCGTTGATGGTCCACATAAGTGCTGCCCTCATCTGAAAATTCTGCTTTCTAGAAACATCGTACGTGTTGGCACCTACTTTCCACAGCTGATTCAACTCATCTATCAAAGGCTGTAAATACACATCGATGTTTCTCTTCGGATTGTTCGGACCCGGGATAATAACGGTTAGGAACATATACGGAGTCTTCATGCACATCCAAGGCGATAGATTATACGGAGTGACGATCACAGGCTAACACGAATACTGGGAGACCGAAAGTCCGAATGGGGTAAAACCGTCAGAGGAGAGCCCCAATCTGACATTACGCGCTTCCTCGGCAAAATGTGGATACTCTCAATCAAAGTGCTTTCATGCTTCTCCATCGGATGGATGATCCAATACTCCTTCTATCTGTTTTCGCTTGTGCCAACTCATATTTTCTGCAGTCTCCTTAACCATAAACAACCGCTGCAACCGCGGCATCAAAGGCAAGTAGTACATCAAATCGGTAGGCTTCCTTGCACCGACAGACTTTCTCTAACAGTGGCCTTATAGCGATCAGCACCACAGAATCTGCACGCATCTTCATCCTTGTCGTCTTTGTAGTACAACATGCACCCGTTGCGACATGCATCGATTTTCTCGTATCCCATCCAAAGCAATCTCACCATCCTCTTAGATCGATAGAAGTCTTTAGGCAACTTTGCACCCTCGGGCAAGATATCTATAATCAAATCGAGCAGTCGATTATAGCATTCTTGCGACATATTAAAATCGAACTTGATGCTCAATAATCTTGTAACCACCTCCAACGGTGAATGATCCTCACAACCAGGATATAGTGGAGTTCTTGCATTCTCCAGCAACTACATAAACTTTGCAGCATCGGCATTCGGTGCCTCCTCAGCTGCATCATAATTGTTCGGATTGAAACTAGGTCCCGCCGTATCATAATTATCCGGATTAAAACTAGGCCCCGCCGCATTATAAACCATGTTCACTAATCCGTCGTCGTAAGCATCGTGGTCGTGGACATCCATATACGGCTCCACATAGGGCGCTGACTCCGATGCTAGAGATACAAGTTCTTCGTGCGCGGTTCACTGATAGTAATTTGGCGTGAAGCCCTTCGAGTATAAATGATATGTAACTTCCACTTCTAGATGATATTTCCTGTTGCGACATCTCACACACGGACACTTAATTTTGGTACCGTCCATGTACTGAGGGAAAGCCTTGGCGAACTGCAGGAACTATTGTACACCCTCAATGAATTCATCCCGCACAGCACACATGTCATCAGGATGACGGTTGTACATCCACGAACGATGACGCAGATAGTAATTCATATCCATTTCTAGATACTTCTGCAAAAAATGACTGTATGTATCATATAAATCATTACATACAGTGGTTTATCACCTAACTTCATAACTTAACCGTACTATAAAAATCATAACTGATATAATACATACTTTAATTTATCAAAGTCTAAAATAAGTAATATTCAAAACAACTGACCATTTATCAAAGTCTAAAATAAGCAATACTTTTATTTCATAACTGATATAATACATACTTTAATTTATCAAAGTCCAAGAGCCCTTGAAGTGATAAACAGGGTTAACTAGTTCATGGTGATGTTTCTAAGCCACTTCTAGATCCATACTAGTTTATACTAGTCAATACTAGGTTAATACCTTGCTACACTATGTCTTCTAGGTCGTACTAGGATATTCTGCTTTAAAATTAAGTACTCTACTATCCACACTGAGAGCCTCTTACCCTTGGCCTGGCACCTTGAACTTCATCCTTATACTTGTTCACTGGATTACAATCCATAGCAGTCACTCCATGATACCACAGTATTAGTTTACTTCACAGCACTTTTGTGCTCTAATTGAACTGTACTGCACTGATCACTCTTGCCAATTAAATCCCTGATACCACAGTATCAGTTAAGGGTTGTATTGGCATGCAACAAGTGACCGGTGAATACATACCCGATACTTGCCTATACCTTAACCCAAACACATGCCTGCAGACCCTAACTAAGTCTGCAACCTCTGATACTTTGCCCTTATTCTGCAGTGGCTAAATCTTCCCTTCACTTAGTTGTTTCCAACTGCCCTTAGCTACTGCCATGGCTCACAACAGTGCTTGTTGCTGCCTTGCCATTGCTCAAGCATATATGTGTTTGATGCTGCTCAAGTGTGCACCAACACTCTCCCACTGCAGAAGATGACAGGAACCAATCTCCTTCTCACAGTGCCAACCCGATACCACTGCAACACATTGCCAGCTTGCCTAATGCACTAGGCCAAACTAAATTGAGTTCAGATCCTAAAGCCTCATAGTTCAGTAGTGACACCCACACACAACTCGACTCTTCTACCCTCTCCCACATCAACCACAGCTAGAAGACACTATAAACACCAACACAGATAACAGTAGCTATATATATATATATATATATATATATATATATATATATATATATATCGAGATACACCTATATATGCATACACTCTCTCATATGCAAATAGATATACACCAATTTACATATATATATCATATGATACTCTAAGGCATAAATAAACACACACACACAACCACTAGTCCAATTCACAAATATTTGGTATGCAACACTAAGATACTCTAGGATACATCCTCCATACACCACACCACCATGATACCAACCCTCAATTCACATGGACATATCCAATAGATCAAATATTGTGTGTGTGTCAGTGTGTGTGTCGTGCCTATATCAGTGTCAGTGTCTGTGTGAGAGTGTGTGTGTGTGTGTGTGTGTGTGTGTGTGTGTGTGTGTGTGTCGTGTGTGTCTGTCAGTGTCTGTGTGCGTGTGTCGTGTCGTGTCGTGTCTGTGTGTGTGTCGTGTCTGTCAAGTGTGTCTTGTGTCAGTGTCACATGAGAGAGAGAGAGAGAGAGAGAGAGAGAGAGAGAGAGAGAGGGAAAGAGAGAGATTACCTAGAGCTCGAGGAGGAGGAGGGGGATGCCGGAGTAGCCGCAGCCGTGGAGAGCCAGTCACTGGAGAGGGGGGCGGAGGAAATCGAAAACTTTCAAATTTTTCGACAGATGGGGGAAAAGAAAACTGAGCCCTAATTAACCAAAATTTAGCGACGTTTAGCGATGTCAAATAAAAACGTCGCTAAAATAAAATTTAGCGACGTCAAAGACGTCACTAAATACGTTGCTAAATATTTTTGATACATACGTCGCTAATAACGACGCTAAACATTGCTAAATTAGATATATTAGCGACGTTTAGCGACCTTAATTGAACTTTTAGTGACTAATCTTTTAAAATCTTAATAAAAGTCGCTAAACGTTGCTAAATGTCGCCATTTAGCAACGTCTAGCGACGTTTTTTATGGAGTCGCTACTTTAGCGACTTTTTTACTTGGAGTCGCTAAAATACGTCGCTAATCCCGCTTTTTCTAGTAGTGCTTGATTAACCTATTATCTAGTATCAATACCTATTACCTAGTCCATAACTTGGTATTTTGGTATCAATACCAATTCACATGATACCAACCTATACAATTACACTAGTATCTCACTACTACTCATTATCCCAATACTAAAGTACTTCATATAGGTATCTTGACTCAACTAGGTATCTACCTATTATCTTGATGAACTCCTTACCTTAGTGTTACCTTAACAACCCCCAATATCTTAATTCTACAACCCTAGTCAATACTCCTAACTTAGAATACCTTAGTTATATCCATAACCCTAGCACACTTACCCTTTACCTTGGTATCACAACTTACCTTGATATTACTATAATCAATGTTATCCTCCACTAGAACTCCCTCACTGATACCTATCCTAGCTCACACTATCATGTATTTCATGTATCAGGATAGCACCCTACTTGGTGCCCACTTAAACAATCACACTCATGAACCTATACTAGCTAGGATACCCTAGCATAAACACTATATGATACACTAGGTTGTCTTACACCTAAAGTTGATGCTAAAATCTAATACCAATAGACCTTAAGATAAAGTCTTCTCCTTAGGAGTGGGTTCTTCAAATTCCTTGAGATCCAACTCATGAGTCATCAACTTTCCCATGAGCGTCTCGAGGGTCATCGTGGTAAGATCATTTCCTTCTATGATTCAGTGGCCTTGGGATTCCATGTAACCTCCGATTTCCAAATTCCCGAAATATTTAGATTTTAATTTATTTTAAATATCAAGTTTATGAAATATTTTCTCCTTGAATTTTAGTATTAGATTTTGAACAATGTTGATTTTAGAAGGTGATTTAAAATCTTTTATAAAAAATCATTTTTCCCTAAATATCGATTTATTATAAATTAAATAGATAAATACTGATATATATATATAATACTCTAGCTTCGAATATTTATTGGCTTGAAATCATAAAATTATTTGTTTAATAAAAATTATTGAAGGACTAGTTTTTTTTTCATAATAAATTTTCATATCCATTTGGGATAGTAAATAAATTAAGGTTTTGGAATATGGGTTTAATTAGTAGCTAATTGGGAATCAGTTAGCCTTGGAAGCCTCTTAAAATATTTTCTTAAATTATAATATTTTTTTATTAAAAATTTACAAGTTTACCATCTCTCATTCACACCCTCATTCCCACATGAAGAACTCATTCAAGTATAATCTTGGCCATTCATTAATTGGGCCAATCCTCACCCTTCATCCCACACCCTCTCTCCCTATTTAAAGTCACTCACCCACACCATTCCCAAGAAGCCCTAATTCCCAAAACCTAGGCTAGCCCTCACAAATTCCCATAAGCCAACAACCATCACCATTTTTGTGTGCTCGTGTCCATGTGTCCAGCTTTACGTGTCAGTCGTGTTAGCCTCGGGTCCGACCCCGGGTGTCCTATCGTATCCATTCATTTCCTGTGTCCAGTTATTACAACATTACAATGAGATTGTGTCCGACACCATCTGGACACAATCACCACTGTGCAGTACATCATCCTTGTGTCCAGCCTCGGACACATCCACCACAGTACATCACCCATCGTGTCCAGCCTCGGACACGATCCACCCCTGACACATACAGAGCTAACCCTAACCCTAGATTTAAATCCTCGTCGAGCTCCGGTGGCCGCGGATCTCCTCCTCCTCGTCGAGCTCCGGTGGCTGCGGGACCTTCTCTCCGCGTCGAGCGCCTGTGGCCGACCACGGCGTGACCCGGCGGACCTTCTCTCCGCGTCGACGCCGGAAACCCCCCCCCCCAATGTGAGCTCTTCCCTCTTCCCCTTTCTTTTGATCCAGTATCTGCAATTAGGTTAGTTTATGCAATTAGTTTAGTTAATATAATTAGTTAATTTATATGTAATAGTTTAGTTAATATAATTAGTTTAGTAATATATATAATATATAATTAGTTTATTTTTATGTAATAAATATAAGGGTTTTTGATTATGTAAAAAAATATAATAATTTTTGGTTTATATTATTAATTAAGAAATAGTTTCAATAATAAAATTTGTTCAAAATTTGTTTGTTTGGACTGGTAACCGAATTTACTATAGATATAAAAATATATTGGCTTCTACGTAAATTCTAAAAGTTTATAAATAAACTTTTAATTGTAATTATGTTCGAAAGAAAGTTTTAATAATTATTGTTCAAAATAATTTCAAAATGATTTTCATAAACTAAGGTGTTACCTTAATAACAAACAATCGACCCTTTTCTCTTATTAGCTAACTTGTTAATCTTAATCTTAGCTAACCCCGGTATGTTTTCTCTATGTATTGAGGACCTGGTATCCTTATCTCGATTATCGTGCCGAACTCCGATCTTGGACTTCTTTATATAGTTTCTAGCTATTTGGACTGCTCCGGACTCATTGGAACTAACTGCTACTTCATTGGGATCACCTTGAGAAGTGTGGCATTATATACATTCTCTGATTAGTTAACATATATATAAAAATATTTGATTAGTATAGATACAAATATGTATTTTGGTATATAAATATATATTTATATACATCTATTTAGTGTATATACACATATACGTATTTTGTACAAATTACTGATAGGCACTTATATATATTATATTATATACATATTTATTGGTATATACTCTGAGTGTAAATGTGTATTTATATACGTATCCCTACTAGATGACCCTAGTTGACTAGAGCCATGCCTGGCATAGCCCTGAGGCCAGTGTATTTCTATTTTGTGTTAGTGTAGCATCTGATACAAGTGATATTATTATATGTGTATAGGACTGTTGGATCCTCCAGACGATACTCAGGGACAGGACATCGGTATTCACCAGCTAAGGACCCAAGGCGAGTACATTCTCTGATTAGTTTCCTATTTATGATATCCCCTATGTTCACTGTATCTAGTGTGAGATTGGTTAGATAGTACTTGACCTAGACAGTGTTCTACCGCCGATGCTGCGGCGTAGGCTGGACGTACCCACGCTCTCGTACCCCTAAATCGGGAGCGGGTCGTGACACGTTTTTAGTGGTGGCCCATGCAGGTCAGACTTCGCTAGTTGTGCGATGTCGTAGTAGTACGACGTCATAGTTGTACTACTACGTGCCTGCTATAGAATATAGGACATAGGATACTAGGATGAGAGAGGATACTCAATCACAAATTCTTGAGAGATTCCTAGGACGACTCCTTGAGAATCTCATTATAATTTCTAATTTTAAATCCTTCGCCTTGTTTCCGTCCGTCCTCACTCATTGATATTAAATTTGATTATTGTTGATCAATTATTAAAATTAGGATTTTGGTTTCATTGTAGAGTTTGATTTTATGTCGAGATAAATTTTACGGACTAATTTTACGATATCATCTGATGACATATATTGATGAGAATAGTGAGAAAGATGAAACGTCTGCTTTGGTTATGAAACCTAGAGTTTATCGCAGCCGTACCGGTTGGCGTGGCAAAAATTCTAGATGTCATGATTATAGGGTTGCGTACTTTAGTTACGGAACCTGTCGTTTACCGCACCTATGCTTACTGGCATGGCGAGGATTCTCAGCGTCATGATTTCTGACCGACGTGTATGGTTATCAGGTTGTGTCTTAAAATTTTTTCTTAAAGTATCATCTCAACACTTATCTATTTCTGTTATACAGGACTTTTTCCATCGTTTCTTTTTGCTGCTAGCAGTAGAAACACCTTCAGTCCTCAATCTAGTCTTTTTGAGCTCCTATTCTTTGAGAATTCCTTGTTAAGTATGATAATTAATGACTTGTAATTATGGCTGTGTCTTGAGTGTTAGTATGGACTGTGTTGCTAGTGAGTTGTAAGTGTTTCCTAGTTGGACATGTGAGCAGTAGGTCTTAATCTAGAGTTAACCCATAGCATAGTACCTTGTAACAATGGTTCTAGGATAAGTGTCATTAGAGACTATAAGTAGAGGGATAGTATAGAGTATCAGTGATAGTTCTCAGAGTTAGTATCAGAGCCAATTACCCGTCCTGGATAATCATGATTATGTAATTGAGTGATCTATGTAAACAATTAGGTATCAAGAAATTGTGTTAAGGATTAATGGAGCATAACGTTCAATCTGATGATTGATATCGGGCGTGCTAAAGGTAAAAAAAAAAATTATATGCATGAGGAGTTATAATGAGGTGTCATGAGTAGAGAAATATCAGAATTGGTAATGAAGATGGTGAAGCGTATCACAGATTAGTGTAACAGGATATGAAAGGTTAAAGGGAGATACCTATACAACCATCGAGATGAGGAACCATATACATGCCCATGAGAGTAAAGAAATATGAGTGTTATAGTAGATACATGTAATCATGAGTTATAATGAGCTTGATGAGATGATCCATTAATGAAGCTAGTGATATAATACCAAGAGTGCTAATGATTCTATATCGAGGATTAGTTGAGAATAACGTTAATAACAGTAAGCACTCTGTGTGATGATAATTAGATGATATACCAGTTGACATAAATTGAAAATCATGAAAGAAAATACAAGTGATGATAACTTTGATCATTGTAGGTAATAGTGCAAGTGATTCGGGCAGTACAAATTTAGTACACAGTTGTAGACAATAGAGGTATTGAGTGCACCTCGAGTATTAGAGACCGTGAGCACTTATATGTATATTTGTGGATTTTTAAATTAAAGAGTGGAAATGAATTTTAACTTTGAGAATTATTGAGGAGATGAGATTGTGTCATTAAAATTTTTGAGGATTTCAAATATTGATTCAATAAACATGGTCAAGGCTACAAAGATTTTAGAAGTGATTAAAAAATTTTATTTCGATGTTGAGTATCTGACTTTGAGGAGGTATATGCAATTTATTTTTAAGTTGATCGAGAAGTTAAACCTTGATGATTATTTTGAGGATTAATTTTTATGGTAGATGAGAAATATGAATATTAATATATGAGTAGATGATATACATGTGTAAGGATCTGATGACTTGAGCATGATTGAGATGGCACCGCAGACTGACTTGGGTGTCCATCTAAAGTTGTATTGGAAAGAGCAGTACTTAGTATGGTGTTGCACTTGACGTGTATTTGAGTGATAAGAACGACTAGTATGAACAATTATAGTAGGAACGGGAACTGACAGAGGGTATGGTACTAAGGAGATAGAGGTATCAACTTGGATGCATTATTGAATCATGGTTATATTAGGATTCTTGGCATCAGATTTAGGTGTTAATAGACATGTGTGTGCAATATGGATATATTCATGGATCTTGTGGATAAATGACTAGTTGATATGGGTACCAGTGTACAGGAATAGGAATTAGTTAGTGAATATGCTAGAGTTAAGTGTATGTTAGAGATATGAGATACCGCAAAAAATATGTTAGCAGGTTCTTCTTTTTCTTCCTAATGTTCCCGTCTCTTGATTGATTGATTTCCCTAGTGCTGTAGTTCGTATTCATGATTTTCTTGTTAGAATATAACTAGTAGTACACCCTGACAGAGACTGAAATACCATGACAAAAGATACATGACCTATATATTTTTCTTAGATTGCATGGCTGTAGGTAGAATTTTCTTAAACCATGTTCATTAGGGTTTTGACCATAGCAAAGATCTATGACAAGGTTATGACTGACAAAAGGGACAAGATGATTAAATTGTGGATGAGCATTAATTTAAATAAAGAATTTAGGGGTTGTTATAACAGAGTTGATGGATCATTGATTTTACGAAAATCGAGGTATGATTGAAATTCGAGGATAAACATTAACTTAAATGGAGAATTAAGAAATTCACAAGACAAAATTTGAGGATTTATTAATTTTAGGAAGGTCTTGATATGATTGAATTGGTTATTAAAACTTTGAGAAAATTTGGGAAATTATCATTATATCTAATTGATTGCAAGATAGAAATTTTATATTATGAATGTTGCATTGAAGATTCCGTAAGTATCGCATTGTTGAGTATTTTGAGGAAAAAGGAAATCAGGAAATAAAATCGTTAATGGAATAGTATCGAATTCAATTCTCGGGATGAGGATTTAGATTTGAATAAGCATCAATTGAATTTGAGTTAAAGGAGTAAGATGATTGATGGATTAGTGTTTAAAATTTAAATTTTGGGATATGATTTTCATAAATATGCATTGATTGGATTTCAATTGGAGGATTAGATATTAAAATCCTGGAGTATTTAGATACGAACTTAAAAAAAAAATTTGGAGGAGATTATGATAAAAATTTGATTTTGATTTTAAACTTAAAGATTTTCAGGAATATGATGTTATAGAATTTTTGAAAGGTTGTGAAATAACAATATGGAATTACTTCATAATTATTTGGTTTGAAATTTAAATTTTGATAGAAATAATATGATGAGTAAAGGCAATTATTGAGGATCTTAAATTTCGAGGACGAACTTTCTCTAAGGTGGATAGACTTGTAACCTCCGATTTTCAAATTTCCGAAATATTTAGATTTTAATTTATTTTAAATATCAAGTTTATGAAATATTTTCTCCTTGAATTTTAGTATTAGATTTTGAACAATGTTGATTTTAGAAGGTGATTTAAAATCTTTTATAAAAAATTATTTTTCCCTAAATGTCGATTTATTATAAATTAAATAGATAAATAATGATATATATATATAATACTCTAGCTTCGAATATTTATTGGCTTGAAATCATAAAATTATTTGTTTAATAAAAATTATTGAAGGACTAGTTGTTTTTTTTATAATAAATTTTCATATCCATTTGGGATAGTAAATAAATTAAGGTTTTGGAATATGGGTTTAATTAGTAGCTAATTGGGAATCAGTTAGCCTTGGAAGCCTCTTAAAATATTTTCTTAAATTATAATATTTTTCTATTAAAAATTTACAAGTTTACCATCTCTCATTCACACCCTCATTCCCACATGAAGAACTCATTCATGTATAATCTTGGCCATTCATTAATTGGGCCAATCCTCACCCTTCATCCCACACCCTCTCTCCCTATTTAAAGTCACTCACCCACACCATTCCCAAGAAGCCCTAATTCCCAAAACCTATGCTAGCCCTCACAAATTCCCACAAGCCAACAACCATCACCATTTTTGTGTGCTCGTGTCCATGTGTCCAGCTTTACGTGTCAGCCGTGTTGGCCTCGGGTCCGACCCCGGGGGTCCTATCGTATCCACTCATTTCCTGTGTCCAGTTATTACAACATTACAATAAGATTGTGTCCGACACCATCTGGACACAATCACCACTGTGCAGTACATCATCCTTGTGTCCAGCCTCGGACACATCCACCACAGTACATCACCCATCGTGTCCAGCCTCGGACACGATCCACCCCTGACACATACAGAGCTAACCCTAACCCTAGATTTAAATCCTTGTCGAGCTCCGGTGGACGTGGATCTTCTCCTCCTCGTCGAGCTCCGGTGGCTGCGGGACCTTCTCTCCGCGTCGAGCGCCTGTGGCCGACCACGGCGTGACCCGGCGGACCTTCTCTCCGCGTCGACGCCGGAAACCCCCCCCCCCCCCAATGTGAGCTCTTCCCTCTTCCCCTTTCTTTTGATCCAGTGTCTGCAATTAGGTTAGTTTATGCAATTAGTTTAGTTAATATAATTAGTTAATTTATATGTAATAGTTTAGTTAATATAATTAGTTTAGTAATATATATAATATATAATTAGTTTATTTTTATGTAATAAATATAAGGGTTTTTGATTATGTAAAAAATATAATAATTTTTGGTTTATATTATTAATTAAGAAATAGTTTCAATAATAAAATTTGTTCAAAATTTGTTTATTTGGACTGGTAACCGAATTTACTATAGATATAAAAATATATTGGCTTCTACGTAAATTCTAAAAGTTTATAAATAAACTTTTAATTGTAATTATTTTCGAAAGAAAGTTTTAATAATTATTGTTCAAAATAATTTTAAAATAATTTTCATAAACTAAGGTGTTACCTTAATAACAAACAATCGACCCTTTTTTCTTATTAGCTAACTTGTTAATCTTAATCTTAGCTAACCCCGGTATGTTTTCTCTATGTATTGAGGACCTGGTATCCTTATCTCGATTATCGTGCCGAACTCCGATCTTGGACTTCTTTATATAGTTTCTAGCTATTTGGACTGCTCCGGACTCATTGGAACTAACTGCTACTTCATTGGGATCACCTTGAGAAGTGTGGCATTATATACATTCTCTGATTAGTTAACATATATATAAAAATATTTGATTGGTATAGATACAAATATGTATTTTGGTATATAAATATATATTTATATACATCTATTTAGTGTATATACACATATACGTATTTTGTACAAATTACTGATAGGCACTTATATATATATATATATTATATACATATTTATTGGTATATACTCTGAGTGTAAATGTGTATTTATATACGTATCCCTACTAGATGACCCTAGTTGACTAGAGCCATGCCTGGCATAGCCCTGAGGCCAGTGTATTTCTATTTTGTGTTAGTGTAGCATCTGATACAAGTGATATTATTATATGTATATAGGACTGTTGGATCCTCCAGACGATACTCAGGGACAGGACATCGGTATTCACCAGCTAAGGACCCAAGGCGAGTACATTCTCTGATTAGTTTCCTATTTATGATATCCCCTATGTTCACTGTATCTAGTGTGAGATTGGTTAGATAGTACTTGACCTAGACAGCGTTCTACCGCCGATGCTGTGGCGTAGGCTGGACGTACCCACGCTCTCGTACCCCTAAATCGGGTGCGGGTTGTGACACTCCAATTCTTGGTGAGTCCCCTGAGTACCTTGTGAATCTTCTCGTGATTGTTGTACTCCTTGCCAAGTGATAATAGAGGGTTGACGATGTCGAGAAATCTCGTGAATATTTGAGTGATCGTCTTATTTTGTTTCATCTTGAATGCTTCATACTCTTGTGTTAGACGACTTATTTTTTATTCCTTCACTTGAGAGGTTCCTTCATGAGTGACCTCAAGAAGTTTTCATACTTCATGCGAAGTTTCGCAAGTGGAGACCCTGTTAAATTCAGTTATGTCTACAGCACAAATAGAGCCTTAATAGCTTTAGCATCAAGACTAGCTTATTTTTTTCGGTGTTTGTGTATTTATCATGAGGTTTCTCTACAAGGTTGCCATCTATGACTATTCTAGGTGGCTTCTTGTATCCTTCTACTACTATAGCCCAAAGGTCAAAATCAAGTAACTTTAGGTAGAAACTCATATGTGTCTTCCAGTATGTGTAGTTAGTGCCATCAAATAGGGATGGCCTATTTGGGGACTGACCTTCACCATTGTTGGTATGGATAGATCTAATAATTGCCATAAGTCTCTTAGGATGTTAAGCCAAATATCAAGAGAACTAGCTCTGATACCAATTGAATGATCGTAAAGGCAACTCTAGAGGGGGTGAATAGAGTGCAGCAAAATAATCTACCCAATTTAGGATTATTAGAATGAAGGCAGTTGTTAATTAACAGTGTATATAAAGATAGTGAAGTAAAGCAGTAAATTAGAGAGAGAAAGCAAACGTAAACACCAAGATGTATACTGGTTTTCCTCTGAGAGGACTAGTTCTATCCAGAAAAATCAAGCTCAGAGTTTTATCCTTTATAATCACCAATAGTGAATCACAAGCTTTGATCCAAAGGCTTGCCACTTCTTTATACCACGAGGTTTGATCCGAAGTCTCGCAACTTCACTGCTAGATAGAGAGAGAAACTGATGGAGCCAAGCTCTTTACAACTCTGTAGACTTCTAGACCGAGACCGCATTTGGCACTAGAAATGCTAGGGAGTTGCTCTTGGAGATGGAAAAGTTAAGGCTCAGATATTTTCTCACAATAGGATAAAAGGATTCAGAGAAGATAAGTGAGTAGGAATATAGAAATCCAATCCTATTTATAGTGTGTTGGCAAACAGAATTCAGTCAAAATTCGGATGGGGTTTAATTCAAATTTTTGAACGTTGGGCTAGGAAATCAGGGATATTACTACTGTGCTGATTTCATACCAAAGGGGTAACTGATTTTGGTCCGAGTTCGGCATAAATTTGGCCCGAGTTCAATTTCTAAGTATAATAGACTTTGTTAATGAATATGACCTGATTTGGTGGATAGGTTCGATGGTTTATTTTAGTGGACTAGGTATCTTGGTATAGGTACTTTGATTTGCCAGTGCGACTCAGCTTACATCGATCTTATACTCAAATAAATAAAAGATTATATTTGAATAGACGCAATACAAACGATATGTAATAGCAGTATTGAGGCTTCAGATCGCGACATATCAATGCATGGTTTAGTTAACTATCAAAATTAAGTTGACTGAGACCGGATGGGCCAACAATACCAACAATACCTACAGGTTATTTACCTACACTCCCTATTCGCATGGGAGCACTGCCACATGGAAAATCTGCCTTTGGGTATGGTACCACATGGGGAGTAAGGGAACGTTGTCGTATATTAAATCTGCCGTATGGGAGGTATGTGAACGTTGCCGCATATCAATTATGCTGCATGGGAATACTACCGCATGGGAGGTATGGGAACGTAGCCGCATATCAAATCAGTTGTATGAGAACACTGCCGCATGGGAGGTCTGTACTTTTTACGAAGTGTACGGTCTATTGACACAACTTTCAGTGGCTAGCGGCCCCTTGCCGCATAGTTCTTGACTCTGCTCTTGCCGCATCGGGAGTGGGTTGTTTTTGGCGCATGGTTAATAATTTTTTATGCTTCTACAAGATCTCCTTCAAAAATTTTAAACTTAGCTTAATTAAGTTTGGAATACTTTGAACTAGAAGCATGGCTCAAGTAGCCGGATAGGTGATCTTGGCGCATCACTCTTTAGGCTGCACGAATCAGATGCCACATCATTCATATTGCCACATGGACTTGGATGCCACATCGATCTGACAGCCTGTCGAAGCCGTATTAATGGATAATGACGTCTCGATTCTCGGAGAAGATCTCTAGGGATCTCATACCATCGGCTAATACGAACTCCAAAATGTTGTATTCTTAATAGCTAAGTAATGCGGAAACCAAACCGTCAGCCTCATGATTTTGACTTTAGCAAATGTCGCGCAGGTGAAGAGTCCAGGCTGTCTTTACTCTGTTACATACATACACTCTATTCACCCTCCCCCTCTAGAGTTGTCATACACGATATTACAAGTTTCACTGTCCTCAGGGAAGGTGAGCATTGTTATGTCGTCTTCGGAACCCGAAGGATTGCTACCCCAGCCTGACTATAGCATCATTCTGGCGGGCATGGCTAACCCCAGGTAGGTTGTCGTCCGTTTCTTGAGATTCACTGTCCTCCTGGAATGAGGGATTGGTATGGACCATCGAAGGATTGCTAACCCCAAATTTTATCTTTGAGCGGGTACCAGGAACACCCCCTGGTGGGTACTGATAACTTAGTGCCCGTCTGTCGATTCCTCGATCCACTAGCCGAGACCGGCAGGTTGGACGATCTCTTCTTCACAATTTTCTTCATAGAAGTAGACCTCCATGTTGAGCAACATAAGGCAAAGGGCGGGTCCTCCTCTTTGTGCGTCTATTTTTTGAGGCACGGTCGAACTGATGAAGTTGATTGCAGCCACTGAAAGACCGACTATCTAGCTGCCAGAACTGCTACTTTAGCACAGCAATAGTTGATAATGATGCTTGCACATGTATGTTCGGGAGAGGACACTTCATATGCAGCAGTCGCTTCTCTTGTCTTGTGCTTGTGACTAATCACGTTGTGCAGGTCAGAAGAGGGAAGCTTCACTTTTACCCCCATTTCATGCGCTCAGCCAAACCTTGCACATGAGTGTGAAAGTGAACTATTTTCTTCCTGACCCGGTTCTTGTGTAGAAACTGTATCCAGATCGTTTGTCGAAGACTTAGTGCGAGACAGACCGACTTTATGCAGAACCAAGCTGGACGCATGGGCTTGTCATCACAATTTTTCTCTCCGACTTAGTTCTTGCACATCAACTGCGCCCAAGTGGTCTCAGAAAGACTTGGAGGGTTGGCCCACATCTGGCACATGAGTGATTGGGCTAGCCCTAAACAATTTTCCATCAGTAGTGCGTGTGATAACCGGCGGCACATACTTTTGGTGGACTGCTTGCGCAACCCCTCAAGCGCGCATGGCTCGAGTTGCTTTAGATCTCTTTGAACTAACGCTCACTGGCACATAATATAGAGAATCCACATTCGTGCCAAAAAAAATCCAATCGAAGAGAGAGGCTCTCTCTTGGACTTTGTTGCATTTAGAAGACTTCATGAGTTAAGACATTTGCTAAAGGATTTGTTAGTTAGGATACTTGATGAAGAAGTCTCATAAAGAACTAAATATTGTAAAAGCTAGAGTTAGGATACTTGTTTTACACGTATCCAAAATTATACTTCCTTGACACTCATCCAAAAATGGTCGATACATGCCTTAGCATAGTAAGGTTGTAAAAGCAAGTAAAAAATAAACTTATCTATCACATGTAAACTAATTGGCAAGGGTGACTACTATTTCATTCAATTTCCAAACTACTAAGAAATAACACTAGAAATACTTAAAATTATGCCTAAATGTATGAAATATATTTTCTAAAATTTTATTAATTTACTAATAATAATTTGTTTTCCTATATAAAAAATATGATACTCTGATCCGTAACCGACGATGTGGCCGATACTCTGATTCGCAATTCTATATCTACTTTTAAGTACTTAGTACCTAATTATAGTAACTAAATATACTTTTAAGTACTCATGTCTGTAACCGACGATAGGGCCGATACTTCGATCAGTTTATTTGCGCTTTTTTTGCTAATATATATAGTAACTAAATATATCAATTTTTTAAACCGAATAATGCTCACCCCTAACTGTGACTATGTTCGTATCAAACTCAGATACAACAAATCCAAATCGTGTCCATGTTTGTATCGAGAAGAAAATTTTGGTAATCAACACTATGTTTGTGTCATGTGTCCGTGTTTGTGTCTCATGTTAGTAAATCTAATTCAATTTCAAAACTACTAAGAAATTTAACCTAGGCCATGTCATGTGATATATATATATATATATATATATATATATGCTATAGAGATATTATGTTTCCATGTATCAGAATGTATTATCTCATATCTTTTTAATCCCGACTCTTTTCTAGTATGGAAAACTTCTAATTATAACTAACAAAATTCAAATCCGGTGTCCGATATTAACCCAGTGCAGAATTGTAGTCCCTCCTTCATACAGATACACAAGTCATGGTCTGCTCAGCTCCAACTCAACTATGCAGTCCCCATCTAACTCTCCAAAATACTCGAGCACCCTGAACTAACTTACTACTCAGTCCTCCCCCATGTTGTTGTCATTGATCACTAATACCCCAAAGCTCCCAAATACTTTTGGACCTGAGCCTTGAGCTCTAACATACTTCTACCCCATGTACAACTCAAATACTATAAAATTTGGATCTGTAGTAGGAACTGCCATATCCCACAGGGACTGATAGTATCACACCCTCACAAATTCCTCAAATCAGGTACAATTACACTATGAAGTACCAACTGAATTGTTGCTTCTACTGCAATAATAAATTTGAGATACCTGAGCCCTCGCAACTCTTGCATACGCTCACGCATACACACTGCACTTGTACCCTCACACCCTCCTTAGATACACACCTTCCCAATAACCACACTCTCCACATCACACTAGCACAACCCTCTTCACTGTCCTTCTTACACATGAACCACACACCCATATCTAATATAACCCCCCTTACACTACACTACACCATATAAATAAACATAATATCATAAATAGCTCATATGTAGGAATACTCGAATGATACTCATTACACATAAGTGTTTAGCATATCGTGTCTGTACGTGTGTCCAGACCCCCACAATTCAAATGCAATAATTAACCAAATCGAAATGAGGGTTAGGGTTACCTTAGCTGGAGGAGAAGGCGATCTGACGGAGGCAGAGGGGGTCGGGGGTAGAGGAGGAGGGCTTGGGGGTCGGACGCTGGAGGAGGAGGAGAGGGGGTCGAGGTGTCGGGGGTCGGTGGAGGAGGGGGAGGAGAGGGGGTTGGGCGGTCGCTGGAGGAGTAGGAGAGGGGGTCGGACACCGGAGGAGGAGAGGGCAAGTGAGGGGTCGGGTGTCAAGAGAGCGAATAAGGGAGAGGGGCTGCCTGAGAGGGGGAGGTCGCCGAAGAGGGGGAGGGGATCTGGGCGGGTTAAGAGGGTCGCTGGAGAGAGAGAGAGAGAGAGAGAGAGAGAGAGAGAGAGAGAGAGAATGGAAGGAAATAAAAAACGGTTGAGAATTTTAAGTTTTCGCAGTGACGGATAATTCTGTCGCTAATCCGTCGTTGAAATAACAGCGACGGATTGTTGACAAAATATATTTACATAAATAACTTAGTCGTTATTCTGTCGAATTTTTGTCGCTGACTTGGCGAAGGAGTAGTTTTTGTCGCTGAGATACGTCTCTATTTAACAGTATTTTTGTAGTGACATGGGTCTTCTCACTGCTAGGATGAGGTCACTAACCTGGAATGTCCTCTCTTTCACCTTTTTGTTGAAGTCTCCAGAAAGGCATGCTTGATATAGCTCAATGCCCTGTTGAGCCAAGCAACATTTTTCATCAAGGGCCTCCAACTCTTGTAGACGCCGATGATAGTTGTCATCAATAGTTAACTGGTATGTGAGTGCTACTCGGAGAGAAGGAATCTGGGTTTCCAAGAGAAGGATTGCTTCACTCCCATAGACTAGGGAAAATGGCGTATTGTAAGTTAGGGTTCGGACCGTTGTATGATAGGCCTAGAGGCATTCACCAAACTTTTTGTTCCAGTCGCATTTATTGGACGAAATGAACTTCTTAAGCAGCTCGATGATTGTTTTATTAAATGCATCTGTCAATCCATTCGCTGCTGGATTGTAGGCGATCGAAGTTACATTCTGAATACAGTTTTTATCGCAAAATCGGAAGAAAGCTTGGCTCGCAAACTGTGGACCGTTGTCATGGATGATCCTACGAGGTAGTCCAAAATGATAGATAACGTGATGTTTGATGAAATTGATTATGTTGGATGTCTTCACTTCCGCGAGTGGGATAACTTTCGCTCATTTGGAGAAGTAGTATGTTATAGCGTGGATAAACCGGTGCCCTTTCGACGACGGTAGTCTAATCGACCCGATGACGTTCATGCCCCACGCTTCAAATGGCCAAGATGCTACAGTTGGGTGCAAGAACTCTGAAGGCTGATGGATGAAGTCTTCATGGATCTGACACATCCAACACTTTCTTGCATGGTCGACGGCATTTGCTACCATGGTTGGCCAATAATAACCCATTCGTATAGTGTCCCGCTCCGCATTGGCACTATGTACAAGGGATATCGCTTTGCTAGCTCGAGCGAAAGCCTTCTCGAAGAGTTTTCTGATTGGAACACAAGACGATTGATCTGGATGAGTGGGCAGAACTTCATTTTCTGATTTTTGTACGCTTTAATAATGAATATGAGTTTTTATAATGCTTGTTACTAAGTAGAGAATGTTCGCATGAGAATGATAGAATGAGAACTTGTATGCTTAACTAGAGAACTTGTAATGCTTGTCTATTGATAGAACCTTATCTTGCTTAGTTAAGAAATGAATGTGCATGCCAGTACACAGTCACTGCTTAAGAATGAACCATTGCCATGCTAAGTAAAAGAATAGAATGTTGCATGCTAAGTTACATGGACACAACTATCGAACGACCCATTGCCATGCTAATAAGAAGAGTAAAAGATGCTTGAACATGTTCCTTCATTATATGATAAACAAGAGTAAGACTTTATGCATGTTAAAAATAGAGATATCTATATGCTTGATAGATAGAACTGTAAGATATTGCAGGCTACAATTATGAATTGCTATCTTACTTATTTCGTGTTAAAAGAACTACTGCTTGAAACATAGACTTATTATCGAACTCGTTCAGAGAATAGCTTGATCATGTGTCAAAGCAGCTAGTATGAGCATATACTAGTGTAGTGCTGGGTCATGAAATGAACCTTTCGATCGATTGATAAAAAGAAGAGATAGAAGTTTGCTTGATCATTACTTGCTTGCTTTATAGAATTATCTGATAGGAGTGCATAAATGCATCGGTCCAACAACTTGTGCACAAGGTATAGGGTCGCTCGAGTGGTATCCTGGGGCACTGGGACCATTTGGCCTAGGAGAGGCTAATCGAAATACCCTAAGACAATAAAGTCATCGCTATTAACCGGGTGTTTATGTCATCAGTTAGCTGGTTCACGTGTCAAAGCAGCCATTTTGAGCGTATTTTGGTGTAGTGCTGGGTCGTAATAACACCGCTACTAATCAGGGGTTTCTCATGAGCCATCATATAGTTAGGGCGCATGCTAGGTTAGCCTTCTTGTATACCTAACTATTTGATGTAGAGACAAACATGAAATAACACTCATTTGTATATGCAAATTGTTGCTAACTTGTATATCTGTTGCAGGGATAACCGTTCGGCGAAGGGTAAAAATTACTGAATAAATGATGTATTAATTTCTTATTATAGCTTGAATTGTGTACTGCCCCTAGACTTGAATGTTTTACTTGAAAATGCTACTGTCCATTGAACTGAGATGAATAGTCTTTTAGAGATAGCTTATGTACTTAAGAGTTAATGAATATGGCTCACGATATATGCTGCGCACTACACGATAGAATACTGTCCCTATAGCATGCTTGAATGTATTGAATATGCAAACTATTTTCAAATATATGTTTTCGAAAGAACTAATCTGACTCTAATCTTGTGCTGCATGAAATGAACCTAGGTAAAAAGTAGCAAGATCACTAATAATGAAATATTTTATCACATGCTTACTTAGTGTTGGTTTTAGAGAGCGTTATTTCTGTTCGTTGCTTTTATACTCACTAGTACTTTCCCCAAAGTGTTGACCCCCCACCAGTTTGCTTGTTCACAGGTACTGGATCGTCCGAAGAAGTGATAGCATATCCTCATCCTCAGGAGCCGGAGATCTGGAGTCGATGCCTAGAGACGTATCGAGATGTTTTGAGATACTTTTGTATAAAGGGATGTAATGTATGGAACGATGTCATTGAAATAGAGAGAGAGAGAGAGAGAGAGAGAGAGCTTGAGAAAATTATAATCTCGGCCAAGCACCGCTTATAACACTTCTTGAATATCAATAAAGAGCTTGTTTTCTTATGCCATTGTGTTCTTTAATTTTTTGTTATATTGTGTCATTGCTTCTTACTCTGAATAGCTTATTTTATCCTTGTTCAAGCCCTGGTCTTGTGTAAGCGCAACTTAGGCTTGCACGGTATCACGTCCATGCAAGGACGATCTATTCCGCAAGGTGTTTAGCGAGGACGACCGGCCCCTTGCGAGAATCGGGACATGACAATACACTTGAGGCGATCCTGTAGTTTTAGACCTGGTTGGTGTGCACCACAAACGCCGTCATAGGCTTCAGGAAGTGCTTTCCTCGCTTCTGCATCCGATAGGCATCGTAGTAGGAGTCCGTCATACGAACGACGGTACAACATCTTGGTGGTCGTATCGTAATAGAATCGGAGGGATCGTCTTCTAACAGAAGCAGCTTCCTTCGGGTCATCTGGGAGGATTTTGTAGACTGTATAGTCTATGAAAGGGAGCCTCCAGTATTTGATGTCAATGTTCGTCTTCGTTGAGTGGCTCAAACACAGACATAAGCAGTTCTTAGGGCAGACTAATTCTTGGCCAATCATTGTGATCAATTGATGGGTTTTGATCGGGACAACTAAGGAAGCTGCGAGACCATCAAGGATATCAGTTTTGATGTTTTGCAGCTGTGGTACGTGCTCCTTAAAGAATCTGTCGAAGGTGAAGATTATACTGAGTGAGGCTTGATGGTAAGGAATTAAATCCTCATGCCGAACTTCGTACTCACCTCGGACCTGGCTGACTATCAGCTTTGAGTCGCCGTAGGCTTCCAGGTGGTCGACCTTCAGTTGCTTAGCCAGATGGAGTCCAATAATGAGGGCATTATATTCTGCAACATTATTGGAACATGACTCTGCAAGTGAATAAGCGCGGTGGATGATCAGATCATCATAAGAGATCAGCACTACTCTTACTCCAGTGATAATATCGCCTTTAGGCCCAGTTCTTGAAGCACTATCGAACAATATTCGCCAAACAAACTCCTTTGTCATCATGTTAGACTCTAACACTTTATCTGGAATCTCGTCATATAGCTTTGATGTTTTCGGTACCGGGTGACCTGTGAGAAAATCAACTAACGCCTGGCCCTTTCCTGCCTTCTGCATGACATACCATGTCATAGGTGACCGCAGTATTGCCCATGTGGCCAGGCGAGAGTTAAGTACCCCTAGCTTAGTCATGAGGACACTGAGGTGGTTAACTTGAGAAACCACATGTATTTTTTGCCCCATTACACAAAGACGAGTGTTCTGAATAGCGAAGACTAGAGTGAGGCACTCCTTCTCCATAAGGATGTACTTGTGCTCTACATCGATCATCATTCTGCTGAGGTAATAGATGGCCTGCTCATGACCCACATTATTTTTCTGGGATAGTAGGGCCCCGAGGGAATGATCCATTGCTCATATGTATAGCAGAAAGGGTTTACCCATGACTGGAGCCACCAATATCGGGGGCTTGGTGAGGTATTCCTTAATGCCGTCGAATTCTCGCCAGCACTCTTCCGTTTAGATGAAGGAAACTCCCTTCTTCATAAGCTGGGTAAAGGGTTAGCATCTTCCAGAGATGTTGGATATGAATAGCCTGATATAGGCTAACCTTTCTTCCAAATCGCGAAGCTCTCGAAGGTTCTTCGGAGGGTGCATATCTAGGATAGCCTTTGTATTCTCAGGGTCTATGTGAATACCCTTTTAGGTTATGACAAAACCCAAAAACTTGCGACTGGAGACTCCTAGGAAAAACTTGGCTGGGTTCATCTTGAGCTGATGTGCCCACATTAGATCGAACACCGTCTTCAAGTCGTGAAGATGGTCATCTTGAAAGCGGCTCTTAACAACGATTCATCAAAATAATACTCGACTGTCTTGTGCAGATGTTCACAAAAAATGGTGCTCATAGCTCGTTGGTATGTCGCACCCACATTCTTCAAAATGAAGTATGCTTCCCGTCATCCGAGGATATCTTGATCTGATTGTAGTCCGAGAACCCATCCAAGGACGTATGCTCAAAGCCACAAGTGTTGTCGACCATTATATCTGTGATCGAAAGGGGGAACTCGTCTTTTGTACAAGGTGCGTTCAAATCATGAAAGTCGATACAGACTCAGATTTAACCATTCTTTTTAATAACGAGAATGAATTGGCCACCCAATATGGATGTTGTTCTTAGTGAATGGTGTCGCTTGCTATCAGCTTATTTCTTCAGCTTCGATGGCGTTCATGACGTTCGAATGGAATTGTCGTTGATGTTGCTTCACTGGCTTAGTGTTTGGCAGGATATTAAGCTTTTGTACCACGATTTACGGATCCAAGTCCAGTATATCTTCATAACTCCATGCAAAGACATCTATATATTCTCTTACTAGCTGTAGCAAGGATTCACGTTCTTCCCTAGGCAAGCTCTTACTAATGAAGATGGGTTTGAGGGAGGCTTCATCACCCAGATTGACTTGCTCAACCTGTCACGCCCCAGTCCTAAAATGCCGAGGGACTGGAGATGCGTAGCAATGGCCAGCAGCACGCACTGATGGATAACCCAATTTAATGGATCCATCAGGGCGTACTTAAGCTGTAAATAAGGTCTACTATACAAGTCACACTAATCTCATCCATAAAGATAAAGAAATAAACTGCATAATCAAATGGAAATAAGTAGCAACAACAAATCACAGCAAGTCAGTCGGAGAAACAATCCGACTTAAGTCTGAATAAACTGGCTCTATAGGCCAGGAACAAAAGAGATAACATGAAATAAATGAGTACTGGAACAGGCACTCAGGAGAAGTCCTCGGCAGTCACCTCGTCTTCAGTGTTCGATTCTGCTCCAGCAATAGTCTCAGCTCCGGTCCCGTATACCTCGGGATACTGCTCCTCAGCTAAACCTGGGGACATAATCCATTCCAGGTCCTCAGTGGACAAGCAAGGCACAAGATAAAAACAAGCCAACTGAATAAGCAGTACGATAAATAAATGAATAGCAGGGTAAACTAAGTATCCATCTATGTGATATGCAAATGAGAACAACACTAGTACTCAGGCTGAGACTGCTACAAGCTCTGTGTCGGAGAGCCGGTAACAGTAATAACACGTAAAGGGTCTAGCTCTGCTGGAGAGTCTACAACCTCACAATAATAGTAGATATATATATAGAATAGCCTGTAGCCTGTGTGTCTCTCCCCACCCAATGTAATCACGCAAGCCATGACCATAACGTCTCATGTCCATGTTAGCGGGATTATAACTAATGCAACAAGTCATACTGTCTATAAATAAATAACTCTGTCAAGTCCTGTATCCTATTCAGAATCCCCACGAATAACTCAGGAAGATTCTGTCCATGATAGTGTCAAGTGTCCTGGGTTGTAGGGTACTTGATAGGTCAAGTACAAAGTAAGGGGATCGTAAATCCATCTCTAAATGACGAACCCAACACCGCGTACGGTGTCGGTACCCGACTATGATCGGACACTAGGTACGTCATACGTTCCCTAGGTTAAGCAGTTTAAATCAGTTTATATGTATTTGCACAAGAAATCCAGCAGAGTATTTTTACAGAAAATATGAAAATAATGACTGCAAGTTTGGCAAGGTGCACTTGCCTGATGTTTGAATTCCACTTAGGTCCTGGTTTTAGAAAATTCCAGAGATGTCTCCGAAAGCTAAAATAAATAGTACCATCACGCTCAAAAGGTGTCAAACAGCTAGGAACGCTTGTCCTTGGGTCCAATTTGAAGACAAGGACAAAAACGGCAATTTCGGCCCAAAACGGAGTCCACCGGTGGGCCCGCTTTGCACCGAAAAACGTGTCAGGGTCAACGGTCTCCAAATTCACCAAACTTAGTGTCAACAGGTCAGGAACGCTAATACGAACCCAACAGAACTTTCAGATTTGAATTCCGATGAGCCGATCACAAAATCGCCCGTCGAGCGGGACTTGTGGGGCCCACGACACGCGATTTCGTCAACGTTCTCAGAATCGGACCAAACTTGAACCACATGACCAGCGTATCGCTACGAGTCCGATGGCGCAAGTTTTGTCTCGATCTGACGTGTATGCACGAAGTTAGGGTGAAATACAGAAAAGGCGGATACGGAGCGATGTCCGCGGATACGCGTTGATTCCGGTGTGCACGCACACCCGAATCAGCTTCCGTGAAATCCCACACGTCCGTATCGACGAGGCGCACGTATCTGTGAAGACCGTACGCGACCAAGTTGTCCCGTTTGGCGGGGCACACTCAGTTCCGGGGTGAAATAGGGTCTGATTTTTTCCTATTTTTGGATCGCGGTGTGCGATCACCACAGGACGCGATGCCCCGAGCGGTTTGTCCGGGCACCGAGAGGGTCATACAGGCTTCGCGTAGAAATTTACGGAAACGAAAACAGAGATCCGAGGTGCAAGTTACGAGTACCTGAACGCGGCTTCACGAAAAAGGGGTTTCCTGTGTCCGACTCGTGTCCTGGACACGTGTCCACTGCTAGGGCTAGGGTTTGGTGTCTGCCGGAGTTGGGGCCGGCCGGTGGCGGATTGGGCGGCACAGACGGCGGTGGGGCGCTGGGGACGGCGTCGCCGGGGCTCGGGACGCGGGCTGCGGTCGCCGGAGACTCGGAACGGCTCGGCTGGGAGAGGAGAGGAGGAAGGGGAGCTAGGGTGGGGCTGCTCGAGGCGGTGCCGGTCGGAGGAAGGAGAGAAAGGGGAGAGGACAGCCGGTGGCGCTGGAGGAGGTCACGGCGGCGCTGGGGAGGGATCCGGTGAGGGGTGGCCGGAGCTAGGGCACGGTGGGTTTGGGTTAGGGGAAAAGGAGGCGGAGGAGGGGCTATATAAAGGGGCTCGAGGGGGCTCGGCCGGGGACGACGTGGCCGCGGGATCCGGAGGGGAGGCGACGAGTCGTGGGGGCGTGGACGGGGCGGTTCTCCGGCGTCGTGGCCGGAGAACGCGGGTTCGTGGGTGACAGGGGAGAGGGGGAAGAGGCGGGTCGGGTCGGGCGGCGGGCTCCGGGTGAGCGGACCCGCCCGACCCGCTAGGGTTTTGAGGCTGGGCTGGGTCAGCCGCTAACGGGCTCGGCCCACTGGGCCGGGCCGGGCCCAAAACCAAAATAAAAATAATAATTATTATTATAAATATCAGTAATTAATTAAATTAATTTAGAAAATAGTTTTTAGGCTTTTAAAAATAGGTCCGAGGCCCAATAAAATCCCAGAAAATTACCCTAAGTTCAGTTTTCTATTTTACACCATAAAATTATATTTTCATTTCATTTTAATGTTATTTATTGGCAATTAAAAATTACAAACTCACTACAGGGCCTATGTAAATTCCTGAAAATGCATATTAATTCCAAAAATTGATTTTTAAAAATCTAAAAATATAGGGTGTTTACAATCTACCCCCCTTAAGAGGATTGCGTCCTCGCAATCGAAGGGTAAACTATAAAGGCAAGATTTACAGAATTAAAGAATGCTTAGGTTCTACCTGATTCTGCAAATAGGTGTGGATAACGCTGCCGCATAACATCTTCTCGCTCCCAGATCGATTCGCCAGGAGAGTGCTGCTTCCAAGCTACTCGAACCAGCCTGATTGTCTGCCCTCGCAGTGTCTTCTCGCTGGTGTCGAGTATACCCACTGGCTGCTCTTCGTATCTCAGGCTAGGTCCCACTGAAATCTCAGAATGATCAACTATATGGCTTGGGTCCGTCACATACCTCCTCAGTTGTGAGACGTGGAATACGTTATGCACTCCCTCTAAGGACGGAGGTAATGCAAGACGGTAAGCCACCTCACCGATGCGCTCCAAGATATCAAATGGCCTAATGTACCTTGGGCTTAACTTGCCTCTGCTGTCGAATCTGATAGTACCTCTAGTGGGCGAGATCCTCAAAAATATATGCTCTCCTTCCTTGAACTCCAGGGGTCGTCTGTGTGCATCGGCCCAATGCTTCTGTCTATCCTGGGCTGCACGGAGGTGGTTCTGAATCTGTTTTACTTTCTCTACTGTCTCTGTTACCAACTCTGGACCCAGTATTTGACGTTCGCCAATGTCGCTCCAGCATATTGGAGATCTGTACTTTCTTTCGTACAATGCCTCGAAAGGTGCCATCTGAATGCTTGCCTGATAGCTATTGTTGTAGGAGAACTCCACTAAATGCAGGTAATCTTTCCAAGATCCTCCGAAGTCCAGTATACAAGATCGCAGCATATCTTCTAGGATCTGAATTGTGCGCTCTGACTGTCCGTCTGTCTGAGGATGATAGGCAGTACTGAACTTGAGCCTGGTGCCGAGACTCTCTTGTATGCTTCGCCAAAAGTGAGAAGTAAATCTCGAGTCTCGATCTGATACAATACTAACCGGCACTCCATGTAATTTTACGATCTGACGCATATACATGTCGGCTAGTACTTCTGTGGATTGTCCAACTCTGAACGGCAAGAAGTGAGCCGACTTAGTGAGCCGATCCACGATGACCCATACTGCATCCTTACCACTAGGGCTTCTTGGAAATCCAGTGACAAAGTCCATGGTAATATGCTCCCACTTCCATTCAGGGATGGGAAGTGGCTGCAACATACCTGCAGTCCTTTGGTGCTCGGCCTTCACCTGCTGACAGACTAAGCATTTTGCCACGAAGCGGGCAATTTCTCTTTTCATTCCATGCCACCAGTAATATTGTCTTAAGTTCCGGTACATCTTGGTTCCTCCTGGATGAACCGAGTATATGGAGCTATGGGCTTCCGTCATCAATTCCTGCCTTAATTCTCCATTTGGGACACATAGGCGATTTTTGCACCTTAATGTTCCGTCCTCGTGGATACGAAGTCCCGTCTGCAAGCCTGCTTCTGTTCTTTCTCTCAGCCTTCGGAATCTGGCATCATTAGGCAAAGCTTTCTTGATTCTCTCCACTAGCGATGACTTCACTTCGAGGTTAGCCAGCAAACCATTTTGTCCAGGTAGAACAACCTCTATCTGAAGATCTTGCAAGTCTTGTAATAGCTGAGGCTGCTTCGTTAAGAAATAAGTCGAGGGTTTTCTGCTGAGGGCGTCGGCTACAACATTTGCTTTCCCCGGGTGGTACTGCAGATCGATGTCAAAGTCCACCATCAACTCAAGCCAACGCCTTTGCCTCATATTGAGCTCCTTCTGTGTATAAACATACTTCAAGCTCTTATGATCAGTGAATATTTTGACCTTTTCTCCATACAGGTAATGTCTCCAGATCTTCAATGCAAAAATCACTGCAGCTAGCTCCAGGTCGTGCGTTGGGTAGTTCTTCTCATGGACCTTCAGCTGCCTCGATGCATAGGCGATAACCTTGCCGTGTTGCATCAAGACACAACCTAGTCCACTATCGGACGCATCACTGTAAACAACAAAACCTCCTGACCCTGAGGGAAGAGTCAAGACTGGTGCTGTTGTTAGACGCCTCTTCAATTCTTCAAAGGCATGCTGGCATTCTTCCGTCCATATGAACTCCTGATCCTTCCGTGTCAGCTTAGTCATCGGCTCTGCGATTCTTGAAAAATTTTCTACGAACCGCCGGTAATACCCAGCAAGTCCAAGAAAACTTCTCACTTCCGCAACAAAGGTAGGGATAGGCCAGGTTTCTATAGCAGTGACTTTCTCTGGGTCCACAGACAGTCCTTCACCCGAGATAATATGACCTAAGAATGGTACCTTGTCCATACAGAACTCACATTTGCTGAGTTTGGCATACAACTTCTCCCTTCTCAAGGTTTCTAGCACAATTCTAAGGTGTTCCTCGTGCTCTTTGTGGTTCTTAGAGTAGATTAGGATATCATCAATGAACACCACCACGAACTTATCCAAGTACTGATGGAAGACCCCGTTCATCAAACTCATAAATACGGCGGGTGCGTTGGTTAAACCAAACGGCGTACTAGGAACTCATAATGTCCATACTTAGTTCTGAAGGCCGTCTTTGGGATATCTTCCTTCTTCACCCTAATCTGGTGATAACCGGATCTAAGGTCAATCTTTGAGAATACCTTAGTACCACTCAATTGGTCAAACAAATCATCAATGCGTGGTAATGGGTACCGGTTCTTAATAGTTACAGCATTAAGGGCTCTGTAATCAATGCACAGCCATACAGATCCATCCTTCTTGGGTACAAAAAGTATAGGTGCTCCCCATGGTGAAACACTGGGCCGGATAAATCCTTTCTCCAGAAGGTCGTCAACTTGTGTTTTCAGCTCCACTAACTCCTTAGGTGCTAGCCGATATACCGATGAAGTGATAGGTTCGGCTCCTGGAGTTAGGTCTATTGTAAATTCTATCTCCCGATCAGGTGGTAAACCTGGAAGGTCGTCAGGAAATACATCCACAAATTCCGTTATGACTCTTGGGTAACTTGAATCTTCTTCTACAGTTAATACCCTAAGAGTTGGCTGGACCCCTTGTTCTACAGCTCCTCGTAGAAATTCAAACTCAAGAAGGCTAGGGGGGTCTAAATATCACTTTTCCAAGCCGGCAATCCAGTGTCGCATGGTACTGACTTAACCAGTCCATACCAAGTACAACATCGTAATCAGGCATAGAAAAGACCAGGAATTGGGCTCGCGTCTCTCGGCCACAGACTACTACCGAACATGATCTACAAGTATCACTAACCGGGATAATTCTACCTCCCGTTAGTATTCTCTTCATCTTTGAGAGTGGTGCGGTAGCTATTCTATGTGTGGCTACGAAGCTAGCAGCAATAAATGAATGCGAGGCTCCAGAATCAAATAATGTTACAGCAGGAATTGAAGCTACTAATATGGTACCTGCTATCACTTCGCCTGTAGTAGCTTCCTCAGTGACTGCTAGTGCATATGCCTGACCTCGTCCCTGAGCGGGACCCCTTTGCTGACGAGCTTGTTGGAACAATGCTGCCTGAGGTGGTAGAGGTGGCCTGGCTCCTCCAGGCCCTGTCTGAGTTGCTCCCCCAGCTGGAAGAGCTGCAGGTGGAGCTGGTCGATTCGGAACTCCCTCTCGACGTTCCGAGTAGTCCTTTGAGAAGTGTTGTCCAGATCCGCAAACCAGGTAGAGCCCCAGCTTGCGTCTACATTCCTTTTCAATATGTCCTACCTTGCTGCAGTAGTGGAACGTAGGCAGGTTCTTAGTTGCTGCTCTTGGAGGCGGACTCTTCTGGGGCCATTTAGCAGATTTCCCTGGTGATGACTTGAACGGTGCTGAGGAGAAGGGACATTTCAGGCTTGATTCCCTCCGAGTAACGCGCTCCAGCCGACGTGCTGTAGCTAGGATGTTGGTGTAAGAGGTGGGCACGACTGATCCGATTAACTTCTGAAGCTCGAACCTGAGCCCATCAAAGAACTTCTCCGCCTTCTCCTCTTCGGTAGGAATTAGCGAAGGGGCAAAGCAGCTCAGGCGAATGAATTCGGCGTTATATTCCTCCACCGTCATGTTGCCCTGGATCAGGCGGTTAAATCTGTCTCGGAGTTCTGACCGAGCCACAGCAGGGATGTATATTTCCTGGAAGAGTCTGGAGAACTCCTCCCAGGTAACTTGATCATGTCCGAGCCTTCTTTCCTCGGACAGCCACCAATGATGCGCGTTGTCCGTCAGTTGCATCCTGACGGCAGTCATCCATTTGTCCCTTGGTAGTTCGGCGGCCTCCAACTGATGCTGTGTGTTTGTAAGCCATTCATGCACTTCAGTTGGTCCTTCCTTGCCCGAGAAGGTACGGGGCTTGAGTTGACGGAAATTCGTAATAGATCCCGTCGTTGGCCGCCTATTTGGTGGATTTGCATGCTCCAATGCTGCGACCAGGCTGTTCCTTAGGTTCTCGGCCTCTCGGCGTTGGGTCTCCTGTTGAATCTGTTGTTGTGCCTGCATCATGGCATAGAACATCTGGAACATTTGCTGACCGTCCATTGCCTGTCCTGGGGGAAAGACAGGCATCGCAGGAGGGAACTGGGGAGGAGGCGGGATGTCATCACGCCTGAACCTGGAACTTGGCTGGCCAGTTTGATTGCTCTGAGAGGATTGTCCTCTGGTATCTGGCATCGTTCCAGCTTCGCAGGTAAACCCTGCTTCAGTCGGTGTACCCAAGGGGGTCTCGTCACCACTTCTGGGATCCATTTCTCTGCACCAAAAGGAAACAATGAGAACGCACAGAGGAATCAAACAGGATGCAATTCAAGCAATTAAAATTGAATTCACATAGAGTTCAAAACGATTAAATCAATGGATGAGATCCTATAACCTATCTTATTGCAGGCCTGTCCGGTCCCTAAGTTGAAACCGAACAATTTAGTAATGACCTGCATGGGCCACCACAAAAACCATGTCACGCCCCAGTCCCAAAATGCCGAGGGACTGGAGATGCGTAGCAATGGCCAGCAGCACGCACTGATGGATAACCCAATTTAATGGAGCCATCAGGGCGTACTTAAGCTGTAAATAAGGTCTATTATACAAGTCACACTAATCTCACCCATAAAGATAAAGAAATAAACTGCATAATCAAATGGAAATAAGTAGCAACAACAAATCACAGCAAGTCAGTCGGAGAAACAATCCGACTTAAGTCTGAATAAACTGGCTCTATAGGCCAGGAACAAAAGAGATAACATGAAATAAATGAGTACTGGAACAGGCACTCAGGAGAAGTCCTCGGCAGTCACCTCGTCTTCAGTGTTCGGTTCTGCTCCAGCAATAGTCTCAGCTCCGGTCCCGTATACCTCGGGATACTGCTCCTCAGCTAAACCTGGGGACATAATCCATTCCAGGTCCTCAGTGGACAAGCAAGGCACAAGATAAAAATAAGCCAACTGAATAAGCAGTGCGATAAATAAATGAACAGCAGGGTAAACTAAGTATCCATCTATGTGATATGCAAATGAGAGCAACACTAGTACTCAGGCTGAGACTGCTACAAGCTCTGTGTCGGGGAGCCGGTAGCAGTAATAACACGTAAAGGGTCTAACTCTGCTGGAGAGTCTACAACCTCACAATAATAGTAGATATATATATAGAACAGCCTGTAGCCTGTGTGTCTCTCCCCACCCAATGTAATCACGCAAGCCATGACCATAATGTCTCATGTCCATGTTAGCGGGATTATAACTAATGCAACAAGTCATACTATCTATAAATAAATAACTCTGTCAAGTCCTGTATCCTATTCAGAATCCCCACGAATAACTCAGGAAGATTCTGTCCATGATAGTGTCAAGTGTCCTGGGTTGTAGGGTACTTGATAGGTCAAGTACAAAGTAAGGGGATCGTAAATCCATCTCTAAATGACGAACCCAACACCGCGTACGGTGTCGGTACCCGACTATGATCGGACACTAGGTACGTCATACGTTCCCTAGGTTAAGCAGTTTAAATCAGTTTATATGTATTTGCACAAGAAATCCAGCAGAGTATTTTTACAGAAAATATAAAAATAATGACTGCAAGTTTGGCAAGGTGCACTTGCCTGATGTTTGAATTCCACTTAGGTCCTGGTTTTAGAAAATTCCAGAGATGTCTCCGAAAGCTGAAATAAATAGTACCATCACGCTCAGAAGGTGTCAAACAGCTAGGAACGCCTATCCTTGGGTCCAATTTGGAGACAAGGGCAAAAACGGCAATTTCGACCCAAAACGGGGTCCACCGGCGGGCCCGCTTTGCACCGAAAAACGTGTCAGGGTCAACGGTCTCCAAATTCACCAAACTTAGTGTCAACAGGTCAGGAACGCTGATACGAACCCAACGGAACTTTCAGATTTGAATTCCGATGAGCCGATCACAAAATCGCCCGTCGAGCGGGGCCTATAGGGCCCACGACACGCAATTTCGTCAACGTTCTCAGAATCGGACCAAACTTGACTCACAGGACCAGCGTATTGCTACGAGTCCAATGGCGCAAGTTTCGTCTCGATCTGACGTGTGTACACGAAGTTAGAGTAAAATGCAGAAAAGGCGGATACGGAGCGATGTCCGCGGATACGCGTTGATTTCGGTGTGCACGCACACCCGAATCAGCTTCCGCAAAATCCCACACGTCTGTATCGACGAGGCGCACGTATCTGTGAATATCGTACGCGACCAAGTCGTCCCGTTTGGCGGGGCGCACTCAGTTCCGGGGTGAAACAGGGTCTGGTTTTTTCCTGTTTTTGGATCGCGGTGTGCGATCACCACATGACGCGATACCCCGAGCGGTTTGTCCGGGCACCGAGAGGGTCATACAGGCTTCGCGTAAAAATTTACGGAAACGAAAACAGAGATCCGAGGTGCAAGTTACGAGTACCTGAACGCGGCTTCACGAAAAGGGGGTTTCCTGTGTCCGACTCGTGTCCTGGACACGTGTCCACTGCTAGGGCTAGGGTTTGGTGTCTGCCGGAGTTGGGGCCGGCCGGTGGCGGGTTGGGCGGCACAGACGGCGGTGGGGCGCTGAGGACGGCATCGCCGGGGCTCGGGACGCGGGCTGCGGTCGCCGGAGACTCGGAACGGCTCGGCTGGGAGGGGAGAGGAGGAAGGGGAGCTAGGGTGGGGCTGCTCGAGGCGGTGCCGGTCGGAGGAAGGAGAGGAAGGGGAGAGGACAGCCGGCGGCGCTGGAGGAGGTCACGGCGGCGCTGGGGAGGGATCCGGTGAGGGGTGGCCGGAGCTAGGGCACGGTGGGTTCGGGTTAGGGGAAAAGGAGGCGGAGGAGGGGCTATATTAATGGGCTCGAGGGGGCTCGGCCGGGGACGACGTGGCCGCGGGATCCGGAGGGGAGGCGACGAGTCGTGGGGGCGTGGACGGGGCGGTTCTCCGGTGTCGTGGCCGGAGAACGCGGGTTCGTGGGTGACAGGGGAGAGGGGGAAGAGGCGGGTCGGGTCGGGTCGGGCGGCGGGCTCCGGGTGAGCGGACCCGCCCGACCCGCTAGGGGTTTGAGGCTGGGCTGGGTCAGCCGCTAACGGGCTCGGCCCACTGGGCCGGGCCGGGCCCAAAACAAAAATAAAAATAATAATAATTATTATAAATATCAGTAATTAATTAAATTAATTTAGAAAATAGTTTTTAGGCTTTTAAAAATAGGTCCGAGGCCCAATAAAATCCCAGAAAATTACCCTAAGTCCGGTTTTCTATTTTACACCATAAAATTATATTTTCATTTCATTTTAATGTTATTTATTGGCAATTAAAAATTACAAACTCACTACAGGGCCTATGTAAATTCCTGAAAATGCATATTAATTCCAAAAATTGATTTTTAAAAATCTAAAAATATAGGGTGTTTACACAACCTCATCTTCAGTAGGTGGTTCACGTTGCTCGAATCGTAATTCCTATTATGATGACTCTAGCTGTTGGGCCCATGGTTCTACTTCAAAGAACTCAACCGGACATTCGTCGTCTTCCTCTTGGTATGCTGACACCATGTTGATAAACAACATTTGCTTGAGCACATCTCCAGTACTTGTGTCGGAGTCCCAAGTAGAAGACTCCGAAGAATGAGATCATAATTCGTCCTCTTCTTCCGAGTCCTCGAGAGTCGTAGGAGGTGAGACATATCCTAGGCCATGCTTGGTCTGCTGGTAGTATGTCTCAAAATTTCCTGTAGGAGTAGAGAGGCACAGAGATAAACGTCAGGCCTTTGCCATAATTCAGGCCTTTGTCGCTCTTTAAGTTATAGCCCATGTTCTGGACAATACGCTTGGCCTGTGTGATATAGCGGTGGAGTTGAATACTACCACTCTCAGGTTCTGGTTCTTCTGTAGTAGATCCTTGACGAATGTTGACCTTCCCAAAGATAATAGGTTTATCACCCCCTCATTGCCGGAATTATGAAGTAATAATCTTGGCACATACATATTTGATCTATTAGGAGCGCCGAAGTTATTGGGGTATGCAATTACAGGCCGAGACCGTATTCTATGGAGTACACATCGTTCTAATGTGCAACAATGGAGTAATTCAAAGATAGTCCTTTATTTATAAATTATGGTATTTTTTCTTGCGAAATTACATCATCGTATGAAGGTGCATCTGTGTGGGCCGTAAGGTACTCTCCCAACTCCTCTCCTTCGATGTCTGCCACCATCGCTCGAGGTAAACTTGGAGCTTTTTCGCGTAGTTTGACTACCAGAGGCTCGAGGTTTCTCACCGCCGCAAGATCTTCTCTTATAGATCGTTCCTGCCTCTGGAGCTTAACCACCAAGGGTTCAGGGGCCTTTCTGGGAAGCTTGACCACGAGGGGCGCAGGCGCATGAGATGGGCGTCCTTTGAGACGGATCCTTAGGGGCTCGTTTGGAACTTTACCAATTTATGTCTCATCGTCGGCGTCATTACCACCCTCATCTTGGTGGATTTTCCTGTACATGATCGAGTCGGAGTAGTATGCTTCGACTCCCTTGAAAGGATCCACATCAGGAAATTCTTTTCAAAAATATAAGCAGAAGTAAGAAGCAGCCATGATAAGCAATCCCAAACCCAGACTTAGAACCTCTTGGAACAATCCTCGTGTGCTTCCAGTTAGATCCAATAGAGCCATTGGAAGAGAAAAAAATAAAACTAGTTTTCAGCATGCCAATTGTTCGACGGACTCCATTTCAGGATACTAAATACTGAAGGCTGGACATTTTTGTTATGTGCTTTGACCCTGATATGAATTAGGAATAAATATGAATACATGATACGAAGCCCTACAAATGTAGTTAATACCAAACCTTAGATTGGGTCAAAAGGAGATCTGTAGGTCGAGATATAGCTGATAGAATGAACACAAGTCAAATTAAAATGAGAGTGGTCTGTATAAAACTTGTATTTCGCGATGCACATTTTACCTGGCGACTTTGTAAATTTTATAGTGTGCAAATAATGAATTGTAGATTTAGACATGGACACTCCAAAAATACACAGGACAAGCAGTACTTCTTGATCATTAAGTTATCCCTTGACATTTTTGCTTTCAAGTTAATTTAAGAATACAGAGGTAAGTATTTTCTCGTGGTTTACATTGATTTGATGGTTTAATCTACGGTGAAGATAGGTGCTGTTGGAAGTAATGGCAGCAGAACATCACCTAAGTTTTGGTGGGTGAACAAAAATGGACTCAATTGATCTGCTCATTCATAGTGTACGATACTGATGCATTTGTTGAGCCTGCTTTCCATTTTTCATAAGATGGTCTTCAGCCAGTATCATGATGTGCGTTCATCCTAATAAATAGTGTGAATTGTGTTGTGTAGCTCATCCCTGCCAAAGTTATGTTCGAGCTGTTAGAGGACTACGCATTGCTAAATGCTAACTAACACAAGTTGGCAGATCTATTTGCCGAGTGTAAATCATACTTTTTCTTTCTTTTTAGTACTGAGTGATCTCACGAGGATGAAAACAAAGATCATTTGCATGTCGTAGATTTGTATTGTCATCTAATTTATTTTTTCTGTTGCCTTGATAAAGTCAAATTTTATTTGGAGGTGTCTGTGCTCTTGATATTGTTGAGACGTGAAGTAGAAATACCTAATCTCAGGAAGGATTATATTAGAATTGGAAGTTAAAAACATCATTTTTGTTATGGAAAATTTGATATGTTGGCTCTAGAATAAGGCTGAAGATTGTGTCCGAATCTTTTCAAATGAGGTGATATATGTTGTTTATCCAGAAGAAATACGATTATACTTGTTGAGTGCGAACGGCTAGTAGTTGGCTTTTATTGGTGTTTCTGTTGCATAGATTTGTCAAACTGAGTTGAACATAGTCAAAGTTCGTTTGGATCTATTTAGTTCAAATTTTGACAACAGTGTTTTTCGACGAGAGACAGACGTTGAAACAAAACTTGTATTGAGGTTGACGAGTTATAACTTTACAATATTTTTTTTTATAAATAATTGCTACAAATAAAAAAGTCTTATTTTTTTTATAAAATAAAAAAGTCTTATTTTATAAATAATTGCTACAAATAAAAGTCTTATTTTACTTCACATGATCGGACTTAAGCAGATTGACCGCTAGTAGTGGGAGCAACACCCACGTTCTCCTCCTTATTTCAAGGGACTGCTATTCCACAAGGCAACATATTATGCAAAATTTCTCATTTTAAGTGCCAACAAACATCTTACTAATGTTTAATGAATATTAAGAGACTAAAATATATTAATATAGTATCATATTTCATAATTAGTTATTAAGAAATATAACATCAAAATAATTAAATAATATTAGGTCGTTTGAATTTTTATATGTGTATCTTTTAAAGTGCTCATTTTATCCGTATATGTTTTTTCAAGCGAATCAGTTGAAGAATATTTTAATCAATGTACTTTTTTATTTTTAAGAGTATTATTTAGTATGAGCATATACATAGCTATGTTTAGAATAAGCGAGTTTAAATAAATACAAGAAAACTATTGTTGATAATGTAATTATTTTGTTCGTTTTTATGTTATAGTTTTCTTTACCATGACATATTAATTTATTGAAATGCAATTTTGTTTACAAAATATGGTAATTTTTTTAATACTTTACATTCTAAGATAATTTCTGTCCGATTTGATTGAGAGTTGGATTCATGTTCCATTGATGGAATTAGGTACAAGCCAATGTAAAATTACCATCAAACTAGATCGTGGTAAGTTTGATGGGGATTCGTATTTGAATCCCAACAATTAGATATGAAAAAAAATCACAAGAATATAGAATTCCAATAAATTTTATGACAAAATTGATAATATTTCAAATAACTATACTATATATTTTGTTAATGAAGTCACATGTACTTCCGTTAAAATTTTATTTATTTTCCTGATATTATTAAAAAAGATATAAAAAATTAAATTATATTAAAATATTTTAAATATATTATTTTCAAGGACAAAATTTTAAATTTTGGGATATATGTGGTTTAAGTATAATTTGATTATCGAATGCATTTTAATTATCATTTTTATCAGAAAATTTGATGTACAGAAAATATTTTTAAATAAATTACCTAAAACGAAAGTAATTTAAAAAAAAAATTGAAGTTACGAAAGCTTTCGCCATCCCAGATGGCGAAAATATGAAAAAAAAATAAAATATTTTTTTCAACAATTTTGCCAACTCAGTTGGCGAAAATATGACTATCGATTTTTTTTGATTTTTTTGATTTTTTTTGTTTTTTATGTTGTTTTTAAATTATTTTTTAAATAAATTAGAAAAAAAAATGAAATTTAACATCCAAAATAAAATATGCAGCATTGAACATCAAAAAAATTTAAAAATTTCTGCCGTAAGAAAATTACGTCTGCCATCAAGCAAACTTCGAGCGGCCATAACTATTTGTTCGGAAATTATTTTTCGTCAAACAATAGGTCGATTTGTATGTTTTCGACGTGAGTAGCACAATTCGTGTAAAAAGATTTTTCATCCGAAGCAAGATTCACATGTTACAGGCAAAAGTATAAAATTTTAAACTTTAAAGTATCATAACTTTTGACTGAGAGATCGAAACAAGGTCCAGCTTGTGCAAAAATGACCGTAACAAAATGTACTATGAGATAAACTGTTTTCCGTTTGACGGACTTTGAAAAATTTAGATTTACAAAAAAATGCTATTTCGATATCCAAAATTTACTTTGGGTAATTTTATTTTTGAATTTTTTTTCGATATTTCAATGTTAACGAGTAAAAATTGGTCACCGGACCCTCAAACGTTATTATATAATATATCACTGTGAAGATGATTAAAAATGGAAAAAGAATATATATTTTTATTTTTTTTAACGATAAAATTATCTATTTATAAAAAATTTACTAATCGTAATAAGATCGATTTAACTTTCGATAACGGTAGAAACTTTAAGAGTCTGCTTGGCAATTGTGGTAGTATAGCGGTTATGAGGTATTTTATAGTACCGGTTATGAGGGTCCGTTACTTTCAAAATAAAATAAAATAAAATATGTTCAACCGTTTTTAATTTATTTATTTTTATATCGGTAAAGAGTTATATTTCAAGAAAGAATTATTTTTGTAAAAAAAAAAAAAAAAAAAAAAAAAAAGGCAATGGTCAACCATTCACAATTTCGAAAATAAATGAACGCGATCATTAAATCACCTGTTGGAAATCTTAGATGTAAAGATTACATTTATGACGGTTGCGTGAAAAATAATAATTAAAAAAGAAAAGAAAAAAGGCAACGGTCAACAATTCACAATTTTGAAATTAAATGAACGCCATCATCATATTGCCAGCCAGCCATAAATCACCCGTTGGGAAATCTTAGATGTACTATTTAGGAAAGATTACTGGTTGCGTGAGAATATGAGCAGTAGCCATTTTTGAAATTAAATGAAGACCTCCTCTCCTCTCTTCTTTTTTTTCTCCCGCCTTTCTCCTCTCTTCACCACCGCCGCCTCCTCCTCTTACTACTACGAGCCCTAACCCGAGCCTCCTCCGAGCGATCACGACGAGGACGAGAAGAGGGGTCCCCAGGAAGGAGGTGCTCCCGTCGCCAGCGATCCCTAGCTCCGTCGCCTCGAGGTCCAAAGAGGAAGGAGGAGAAGGTGATTGCTATTTTTAGTATTTTCTTGCTTTCTATTTTTGGGGTTTTTTTTTTTATTGATTTTGAATAATCAGAGGCATACTCCCTCCTCGGACACATACTTAGATCCGAAGCAAAAGCCGGTCATGGGGGCCGGAGACTTAGATGGTTCTGTGGACGTACGGTGAAGTCACTCCGGCTCCGGTGGTCGACGGATGTTTTCTTGCAGGTATAAAACCCGAACCCTTCCTTCTTGTTATTAGTATGTGTTTTATTTATTTTTTTAATTTGGTTGCCGCCGTTAGATATAGTTTCCCCTGTTCTAAGTACTCAGAATTTCCAAGAAACACAGATAGCAAATAGTCAAACTTCCACATTGAAGCAAAAAAAAAATATACATGATTGAACATAAGAGACACATTGAAAATTGTTGTTACCCCCAAATTCTCAATACATCATCTGACATGATATCGCCAAGATTTACTTCATTAATTTACCATCTAGGTTGCTATTCTAGACATGCATGTTCAATATGATAAGACCCTCGTCGCCTAAATGATGATGGAAACAAGGCATAAACATAAAAATGTAATGCTTTCTATGCATATAATTAAACTCAACATACATACACTCCTTCAGAGTACATTGTAGTTCCTGCTATACATAGATATATTCAAAAGTATATATATATATATATATAACAAACAAAACACACAGAAGATACCAAAGCATTCTGGTGCCATCGTCTCGCTTCAAGTAATTTCTCCTTTAAAGAGTTATCTTTCATATTTTGCGGTAGTTTCGACAAGCATTGATCATATATTTCAAGTTCAGAAGATGCATGTCCATAATTCCTTGCCTGCACTAGATCGGACTGTTTTGAAATTGTTACCCCCAAATTCTAGTTTTGAAATTGTTACCCCCTTTAGTGTAATTTGGACAACTTCTTCGACTCGGACATGGGAGGCTTTGGTTCTATCTTTGTGCTTAAATCCTTTTGGCATGTAATTTTCATGTATACTTCTATATTATGTTCCAAAACTCCACGTTTGAAGTTTAATTTCGAAAATATGCCACGATTCGACTTCTATATTTTTTTGGTTCTATCCTTCTACATTATTATCCAAATATTATTTTCAAAATCATAGTTTCGAAATCGTTCTATGATTTACTTCTATAGGTTTTCAAGCGTCCTTCTACATTATGTTCACAACACTTCTTAAGGGTTGTTTCAAAATCTATTTATGATTTGACATCTATCTTTTCAGCTATCTTTTTTATTGCATTCCAAAACTTCACTTCCAAATCGTAGTTTCGGAATCTTTCTATAATTTAACTTCTATATGTTTTTTGAAATCTTCCTTCTACATTATGTTCAAATTCACTTAAGCATAGTTTTGAAATCTTTCGACGATTTGCCTTCTATATGTTTTTCAACTATCATTTTACGTTACGTTCCTAAACTCTAATTCTAAAATGTAATTTCAAAATTATGCTACAATTAGCCTTTCATATGATTATCAATTATCCATCTACATTATCTTTCAAAACTTTAGTTCTAAATAGTAAAATCTTTTTATGATTAGAATTCTATATGATTTTCAAGCTTTCTTGACATTATGATCAAAAACTCCAGTTCTTAATCGTAGTTTCGAAATATTTCTACTATTTGACTCCTATATGAAAGTGTCATTATACATTATGTTCAAAACTTCACTTCTTATAGTTTCAATACGTTTCTATCATTTGACTTCTATTTGTTATGTTCAACAATCCTTTTACATTATGTTCCAAAACTTTATTTCCAAATCATAATTTCGATATCCTTTTGTCATTAAACTTTTATAAGTTTTTCAACTATCATTTTACATTATTTTCCGAAACTTCACTTAAAAATCGTAGTTTTGAAATCTTTCTATGAGTCAACTTCTACAATTATCATTTGACCCCTATTTGATTTTCAAGCGTTCTTCTACATTATTTTCAAAACTTCACTTCTTAAACGTGGTTTTGATGTCTTTCACCATTTTACTTCTATATGTTTTTTCAACTATCCTTTTACATTATGTTCCAAAATTTTATTTTCGAATCGTAGTTTCAAAAAAATTCTATGACTTGACTTCTACAACTACTATTTTTCATTATGTTCAAAAACTATCACATCAAAATCGTAAATTCGATATCTTTCTCCAATTTAACATCCATATTATTTTTGTGTATACTTATACATTGGGTTCAAAAACTCTACTTTTGAAGTGTAATTTCGAAATATACCACAATTTGATTTATATATGTTTCTCAACTATCCTTCTACATTATTATCAAGAAATTCAATCCTAAATCGTAGTTTCGAAATCTTTCAACGATTTGACTTTTATATGTTTTTCAAGCGTCCTTCTACGTTATGTTCACATCTTCATTTACTAAGCGTGGTTTCGAAATCGATCTACGATTTGACTTATATTTTTTCAATAATTATTTGTCCTTTTATTCCTTCACTTCAAAATTGTATTTTTTGGAATCTTTCTACGATTTAACTTCTATATGTTTTCCAACTATCAATTTACATTACTTTATGTTAGAAAACATCACTTCAAAATTGTAAATTCGATATCTTTCTCCAATTTAACATCTATATAATTTTCATGTATATTTCTACATTACGTTCAAAAACTCCATTTTTGAAGTGTATATGCCACACTTGGACTTCTATATGTTTTCAACTATCCTTCTCCATTATTATCCTAATTCAATTGTAAATCATAGTTTCAAAATCTTTTAGCGATTTGTCTTCTATATGTTTTCTAAGCATCCTTCTATATGTTCACAACTTCACTTCATAAGCGTAGTTTCTAAATCTATCTACGATTTGACTATCTTTTCAAATATTATTTTTTATTATATTCCAAAACTTCACTTCCACATCGTTGTTTCGAAATCTTTCTACGATTTAACTTCTATATATTTTTCAAGCGTTCTTCTACATTACATTCAAATTCACTTAAATATAGTTTCGATATCTTTCTACCATTCGACTTTTATATGTTTTCAACTATTTTTTACATTATGTTCCAAAACTTTACATCAAAATTGTAGTTTCGAAATCTTTATACGTGTTGTCTTCTATCAACTGTCATTGGTTATTATGCTTTCGAATACATCACTTCCAAATTGTAAATTATATATCTTTCTACAATTTAGCATCCATATAATTTTCATGTATACTTCTACATTATGATCCAAGACCACTTTTGATGTGTAATTTTGAATTATGCCATGATTTGACTTCTGTATATTTTTCAACTATCCTTCTACATTATTATCCAAATATTCTTTTCAAAATCGTAGTTTCGAATTTTTTTTACGATTTGACTTTTATAGGTTTCAAGCATCATTCTACATTATGTTCACAACTTCACTTCTTAAACGTAGTTACGAAATCTATTTATAATTTGACTTCTATCTTTTCAACTATATTTTCATTACATTCCAAAACTTTACTTCTAAATTGTATTTTCGGAATCTTTCTACGATTTAACTTCTATATATTTTTAAGCTTCCTTTTACATTATATTCAAATTCACTGAAGCATAATTTCGTAATCTTTTGTCGATTTATGATACATTGCTAAACTCCAATTATAAAGTGTAATTTTAAAATTATGCTACAATTAGGCTTTCATATGATTATCAATTATCCATCTACATTAACTTCCAAAACTTTATTTCTAAATAGTTAAAATCTTTCTATGATTAGAATTCTATATGATTTTCAAATATTCTTGATATTATGTTCAAAAACTTTATTTCTTAAGCGTAGTTCTGAAATGTTTCTACAATTTGACCCCTATATTATTTTCAAGCGTCATTCTACATTATGTTCAAAACTTCACTTATAGTTTCGATACGTTTCTATCATTTGACTTCTATATATTTTCAACTATTCTTTTACATTATATTCCAAAACTTTATATCCAAATCGTAGTTTCGATATCCTTTTGCCATTATCAACTATTCTTTTACATTATTTTCCGAAACTTTACTTACAAATTGTAGTTTTGAAATCTTTCTATGAGTCAACTTCTACGATTATCATTTGACCCCTATATGATAGTCAAGCGTTTTTCTATATTATTTTCAAAACTTAACTTCTTAAGCGTAGTTTTGATGTATTTCTACCATTTGACTTCTATATTATTTCAACTATCTTTTAACAATATTCTCCAAAACTTTATTTACGAATCGTAGTTTCAAAATCTTTCTACGACTTGACTTCTACAACTATCATTTGTTATTATGTTAAAAAACTATCACTTCCAAATCATAAATTCGATATCTTTTTCCAATTTAACATCCATATGATTTTTATGTATACTTCTACATTGTGTTCGAAAACTCTACTTTTGAAGTGTAATTTCAAAATATGTCACGATTTGATTTATATATGTTTTTCAACAATCCTTCTATATTATTATCCAGAAATTCAATCATAAATCGTAATTTCAAAAAATTATATTTTTTTCATGCGTCCTTCTACATTATGTTCACAACTTCACTTCATAAGCGTGGTTTCGAAATCGATCTACGATTTGACTTATATCTTTTCAACTTTCATTTGTCCTTTTATTCCAAAACTTTACTTTCCAAATTGTATTTTCAATAATTCACCACAATAATTTCGGATAGAATCACACATCTATGCTCGTTTTCTCCATTCTACACTTTATTTATACCACATTCTGGTTAGAATCATCCATCCATGATCGTTTTTATCATTCTACAATCATTCTCTTCCATATTTCGGTTAGAATTCTCTACTTATACTTGTTTTCACTCATCTAAGCTCATTCGTTCTATAACATAATTTCGGTTAGATTCACCCATCTATACTAGTTTTCATCAATCTATGCTTAATCTACACCATATTTCGATAAGAATCACCTATCTATACTCGTTTTAACCATTCTACGCTCATGTCATATCATATTTCAGTTAGAATCACAAATCTATACTCGTTTTCACCATTCTACGTTTGTTTTATACCATATTTTGGTTAGAATCACTGATCTAAACATGTTTTCAGTATTCTAAGCTCGTTCTAAACAATATTTTGGTTCGAATCGCTCATTTATAATCGTTTTCACCATTTTACGATCATTTGATACCTTATTTCGATTGCAATCACATTTCAGTACTTGTTTCCACAAATCTATACCACTTTTTTACCCTTTTTTGGTTAGAATCAGTCATCTATACTCGTTTTCACTAATCTACGCACATTCTACACCATATTTCGATTAGAATCACTCATCTATACTCGTTTTCACGATTCTAGCCCTGTTTTAAACCATATTTCGATTAGAATCAACAATCTAAACTCGTTTTCACCATCCTACGATCATATTATACAGTATTTGGATTCGAATCACCCGTCTATACTCGTTTTTACCATTCTACGATCATTTAATATTTGATTTCGATTAAAGTCACATTTCAGTACTCGTTTCACCAATATAGGCCACTTTTTTTACCCTATTTTGGTTAGAATCATCCATCTATACTCGTTTTCACCAATCTACGCACATTCTCCACCATATTTCAATTAGAATCACTCATCAATACTCGTTTTCACGATTCTACCCCTGTTTTATACTACATTTCGATTAGAATCAATAATCTAAACTCTATGATCATATTATACCGTATTTGGATTTGAATTACTCGTCTATACTCGTTTTCACCATTTTACGATCATTTGATACATTTTTTCGATTACAGTCACATTTTCGCACTCGTTTCACCCATCGAGGCCACTTTTCACCCTATTTTGGTTAGAATCACCCATCTATACTCGTTTTCACCAATCTACTCACATTCTACACTATATTTCGATTAGAATCACTCATCAATACTTGTTTTCACGATTCTGCCCCCTATTTTATACCATATTTCGATTAGAATCAATATTCTAAACTCCTTTTCGTCATCCTACGATCATATTATACCGTATTTCGGTTCGAATCATCCGTCTATACTCATTTTTACTATTTTAGGATCATTTGATACCTTATTTCGATTACAGTCACATTTCAGTACTCGTTTCACCAATCTAGGTCACTTTTCACCTTATTTTGGTTAGAATCACCCATATATACTCGTTTTCACCAATATACGCACATTCTATACCATATTTCGATTAGAATCAATCATATATACTTGTTTTCACGATTCTACCCCTGTTTTATACCATATTTCGATTAGAATCAATAATTTAAACTTGTTTTCACAATCCTATGATCATATTATACCATATTTTGGTTTGAATCACCCGCTTGTACTCGTTTTCACCAATCTACGGGCATTTGATGCCTTATTTCTTTTAGAATCATATTTCTATGCTCGTTTCACCAATCTAGGCTAGTTATATACCTTATTTCGGTTAGAATCTCCCATCTATACTCGTTTTCACCATTCTACACCACAATTCTGTTAGAATCACTCATCTATGCTCGTTTTCACGTTTCTACTACTGTTTTATATAATATTTCGATTAGAATCGATGATCTAAATTTGTTTTCATCATTCTACGATGATATTATTCCATATTTCGGTTCAAATCACCTGTTTACCCTCGTTTTCACCATTTCACGTGCATTTGACCTTATTTCGGATAGAATCTCATTTTATACTTGTTTCACCAATCTAGGTCGGTTATATACCTTATTTCGGTTAGAATCTTCCGTCTATACTCGTTTTTACCATTCTACGTCCGTTCTACACCATAATTTTGGTTAAATCACACATCTATGCTCGTTTTCATGTTTTTACATTTGTTTTATACCATATTTCGGTTAGAATCATCCATCTATTCTCATTTTCATTATTCTACGTTCATTATATTCCATATTTCTGTTAGAATCAATTATTTATACTTGTTTCCACCAATCTAAGCTCATTCTATACCATAATTAGAATCACCCATCAAGCTATGCATATTCTAAAATATATTTTGGTTAAAATCACCATCGTCGAAAGGGCACCGGTTCATTCTCGTCATAACCGACTACTTTTTCAAGTGGGCAGAAGGTGTACCACTCCCTGAAGTAAAAACGTCAAACGTAATCAGTTTCGTCAAACATCACGCCATCTACCACTTCGGACTGCCTCGGAGGATCATCTACGACAACGCTTCACAATTCGCAAGCCACACTTTCTAACAATTTTGCGATAAAAACCAAATTCAGAATGTAACTTCGACTGCCTACAATCTAGCAGCGAATGGATTGGCAAAAGCGTTCAACAAGACGATCATAAAGCTTCTCAAGAAGTTCGTTTCGTACAAAAAATACGACTGGAACGAGAAGCTTGGCGAATGTCTTTGGGCCTATCACCCGACTATCCGAACCCCAACTGGCAGTACGCCATTCTCCTTGGTCTAAGGGAGCGAAGCCGTGCTTCCCCTGGAAACCCAAATTTTCTCTCTCCGAGTGGCTCTCGCCAATTAGCTAACAGTCGAAGACAACCATCGACGACATTTGCAGGAATTAGAGGCACTTGACGAAAAGCATCGCCTAGTTCAACAGCGCATTGAGCTATATCAAGCCCGCCTTTCTAGAACCTTCAATAAAAGGGTAAAGGAAAGAGCCTTCCAAGTTGGCGATCTCGTCCTTACAATGAGAAGGCCGATGGTCATGACCCACAAAATATCGTGGAAGTTCCAAGCTAAATGGGAAGACCCCTTCATAGTGGAATCAGTGTATAGCATTGACAAGTTTCTCAAAAAGTACCATGTCTAAGCCTAGGCATGTACTTCCTCATCTCCAGAAGGTTAATCCGAGATGTTATAGCATTTACATTTTGGTTATCCCCAGCAAGTGCAGACATACAATGTGATAGCAAGATCTATTATCTGTATTCAGGAGTCCTGAATACGCAACAGATAAGGGGTCCACAAAAAAATTCTCCAAAACAGTAGTTCATGTCCATATTACCTCTGAACTACAAGATGCTCATTCTTCCCAGTAGAAGTGAACCGTAAAGCAAAAAAAAACAGTCACGTCCATATTACCTCTGTCTCGTTTTCTCTATCTCCACTGTACCATATTACCTCTGCCTTGTTACCTTTGAGCAAACATTTTTTTGTCATCTATTGTCCAACCTATTACGTCCATATCACATCTGATAGGGTTCGATCTCTAACTTAATATTTGCATTTGGCTAATTTAAGGTGCTAGTAATAAATTTGTGAAAATAAGCAATCCCTAGAAATTGTCCTGGAAAAGTGGTACGGCCAACATCTGCTGACTTGTCTTCAATTGTGTCTAATATAATTAAAAAAATAACATCATCTTGTGATTAATAATGGCATAATGCACATATGAACATCTCAATTTTTCTCATATATAAGGTTTTGAGGGACTTGGGACATGACCAATGTACCAGGCAGACACAAAGGACAGCTTGCAATCTTATCATGCTTTCTAGATCTTTAACAGAATACAAAAGATAGATAATTGCATTTGAAAAGGGGAACCTAAAGATTAAGGTCACCTTTTCATCATTGGAATTTAATTCATTTTTTACTTTATTCATTCTGTTGAGAGGGCCACATCTGTAATAGCTATACAAGCGTGCTACTTAGGGATAATGAACATCATGATAGATGTTTATGAAAAAGATCAAACCTTTCCTCTCAGTATCTCATTTCAAAAATTAAGTAAAGACTTAACTAATAAGGGGGGAAATGATAATTAAAAGTTAGCATATGTAATATTCTAACTACAATTTGTAAGAAGACCATCCAGAACCAGAAAATAACGGTGGATAGTAAAATGAAATGAGAAGAGATGGTCGAGTAGCATTGTAGCAATGTTGACAAAACATAAATAAAAGCTAGTACTTTGGGTGGCCAGATCCAGCCTCAAGTAAGGATAAAACAATGAATCATCACGTTTTTGGTTTATTCCTCAATGAGAATGGATAGGTTGCCAGCTAAAACTGAAAAGATCATGGTGTTAGGATCTACTACGGTTAACAAGACTACAAAGGACAGACTTGCCTAAAGTTGTTGTGTGTTCATCATAAATCTGATAGCATTCCAGAGATGCATATGAGCCTCAAAAATCAGTTCCATGCCTGTGCACCCTGACCTTGTCTGCATACCTGTAACAATATGGACAACCAAAACAAAAACTGAAGCAATAAAAAAGGATATGGATGTTGCTAATTTGACGGATAGTTGACCCTTTTTATACTGTTGAATGGAACATGATGATTAGTGGAGACAACTTCACAAATTTGGAAAATCTATTGCTGTTTACAAGGATACTTGAATTACAGAATCATTACTGGATGGAAGTCTGAAGTATCATTTTCATCTTAAGACTGTTGTATGTTCGTCTATTGTATAAATTTATATGTACAGAAATGGAGATGGATTTTGTGATTTATGAGCCAGTTCTTATCAATCCCATGTATACCACAACACAGTTCAAGATATGTTCTCAAACTTCAGAATATTGCTTCATATGCTATTTGGCATTTTGGCATGATTCAATAATGGCATGTTTCTTTCATCAGCACCTTGCATGATTCTATAACTCCTTTTCATGCTGAGGCAGTTGGCCATGTTTTTCTTTATTATATTTTCCATCATATGAAAGGTCACACATACCAGTGTAGATTTATAAGAAGAGTGATTGACTTGAAAGGGTTGTTGCTGAAGTACTGGGTTTTTTTTTCATTGGCTTCCTTGTCAGATAAAACAACATTTTGCTTTGCTACTTGACAAATGTTCTTTTTATCTACTTTGTAGTAAGACTTTCATGACAAGTACCCTCCACATGCCTTTCTTAGCCCTAGGGTGTGCAGTGCACCAACTTCAATTGTCTTTGGCTCAACATGGGTTTCCTATGCTAAGCTGACATGTGATAACTCTGTCCTAGACCACTGGCCTATAAATCCACATAGCATTGCCACCTTTCATTTCATATCATGCATTGTGTTTACAATTTATCTCCAATTTTTGTGCAAAATCAAGCAGAGAAATTGTCAATTTGCGCCAAGAGTGTGAACTAGAGTTATATGATGGGAGCCAGGTGCCTAGCCAGAAAGTGCATACATACCAAAATCAGTGCCTGGTCTATGCCTGGCAGAAATTTGTATTTTGTATAGTTGTTCCAAGTACAAGCAACGATACCTAGCCAGAAAGTGCATACATACCAAAATCAGTACCTGGTCTATGCCTGGCAGAAATTTGTATTTTGTATAGTTATTCCAAGTACAAGCAACGATACCTTTGAAATCTGTTAATATGTAGTATGAGCCTGACACGAGTTGAAAAAGATGAATTAAGGATATTAGGAAACTACTTAGGAGTTGGGAAACTTAGAGTCAGTACTGAAATATGGAGAAAATTGAAGAGTGATATCTGTTGTAACTTAGCGTATTTGGTACATCAGCCTAGGAAAAAGAAGGTTTCTAGCAAGTAGGTGATCTCACCTACTAGATAAACTATTGAAGAACATGCTAAGTGATTATAAATTTCGTTATTGGAAGTAGTGAAAAAATATGGAGTTTTTTTTCTTAAGTTTTTGAATGGCTTGGCCTTTAGTACTACTAAATGCTGACTGAGTAGGTTGTAACTTGAATGTAGGTGCTTTTCTTTCTTCAGAGGCTAATAATTTGTATGGGCATAACCTACTTATCTTCACCATTGTTTTTCTATATTTGTTTCCATATATCTTAAAATTTATAGCTTACACTTTACTGTTGAACAACTTTGGTACTAGTAGACCTGCAATACAGAACCTATAGGTATTACCTTTTGTTCAATACTAAAATAAAAAATGGTTTGTTGGATAATCTGCCTTTTCTGTAGAATCAGCCTCTTCGGTTTTGTTTACTTGTGAATGGATCGGGCTACTTCAGATATCAAGTTATGTGATACTTTATATGATGGCTAGAACTCTCGTTTCGTATTTGATCTGAAGCTAGCACCTAAAGGAGATTTTTTTTTAAAAATTTGAAAATCACATCTTTTGAAACTAAGACTTGATTTAAACATGTATGATGCTTCCCTTTTATATAACATGGCTCTGAAAAGGTTGTCATGCCTAGATGATTATACCTGTTCTACTTATCTTGATTACTGATTCTAACAAGTTAACATTAAAAGTTTTTTTTTAACTGCAGGGAAGGAGAATCCCAGCTAAATTCTTGTAAGCTTTCTGTCTTTTGTCAACTTGGACAATGTACTATTGTATTTTGCTTGATCTATCAATTTATGTTTTACTTTTGATTTTAATGTCCAAAGATCATGAATCGTTGGGTAACACAACATTTGGAGATCTAGGCATTGGAAGTGCACAAAGCAGTTCCAATGTGTGTGGCCCTCCACGGGTTTCCTCATCTTATGCATGCCCCAGCACCTCAGAGTTCTGTTGACTCAGTTCCAGAGAATAATCCATTTCCTAGGCATCTGAATAACTTGGGTGGAGGACAATCCTTTCCCGATATGCTCTACTCCCATTTCCCGCAAGCAGAGCCACAAAACTACAACTGGCAGCAACAACATTCTGTTCCTTTCTCCTTGTTGGGAAATGCTGCTGACCAGTCCGTAAGTCAGTTCGCTCTGAGGTCATCCAGCAGAGATTAGGATCTTTCACACATCCACACCCCCATATGCATGGGGGGTAAGTTCAAGTCGCTCCTTCTTCAAAACATAGAATATCATACTATTTCCTTCTCGCTCAAACATTTATTCACACTAATTATTTTCACAGGTCTGTCTCTCAAAATAGAAGCAATTTAGTGGCATCAATGGGCCCAGTTATTGGTGAGGTAAGGGGCCATACACACTCATGGCCATGGCAGCAATCATATGTATCAAAAGTCTATGCCTTCCTCATGATCAGTCCGTATCTCCTCATTCCCTCCGATCAGGAGGCAAAGGCAGAGGGGAGTAACTCTTATATCCTCTGTATCAGCGACAACCTCTACCTCTGCCGAAGGCGCTGGGTTCTAGATGCCGAGAATGCATCAAGGCATTTCTATCATTTTTATGGATGGGGAGGCAGAGAGGGATTCCTCTAGAGGGCAGTGGTGGGGCCGTTTCAATCCTAACCAGGCCCCTGAGTCCGGGGGAAGCTTCGTCCAGAGCCTGCCCAGAGCCGTTAGGAGAATAGTTTCCAACGGATGCCTCCTCCCTCGTTGAGAAAAAAAACTACTTTTGCTGCTTGCTTCTTAAGATGATGCTTTCGTGATTTTATCAGTTGTTTGTCTGTAAAATCCCTCATAACACAAAATGCTGAAAACTGGGCTGGAATTGGACATCGAAACTGTTGTATTTGGCAGTTTTTCTGTGTTGGAGTTTGTTGTTTGGGCAGCCTTTGCCAGAATGTTTTTCTTTTGTGGTGTCATTCTTGGAAAAAAAATGGCCCCAGTATCTCCTCTCATTCCATGGGCTGAGAATTTGATGTGGGTTCTACTCTTGGTTGGAGATATTATCTGTTTATGCAGAGGAAGGGCTTAGAGCATCTCCAACGCTGTTGTGGCTTTGGAAGAAATTTTTGTCACTTGAGATTCACAACATATTATTTCAAAAATTATTCTCCAATGCAAATATGAAGTTGGTTGTGAAGTTGACGTGGCAATGACATGATAAAGATAATGTAAAGTTTGTTGTCTAGATCTAGACAATGGACTTCACAATGATTTTATAACACATCATTAATTATGAATAAAAATATTTATAAAAAAGGAAATAAGTGAAAAAGTTGTCTTGTAAGTTGAAAAAAGTAGTTTTTATTGTCTTCTCAATACTTTTGTATAGAGAACATTTTTCTATCTCATTGTCTTGTGTGAATAAAATCTTGCCACATAGTAAAGATATTGTCATGTGTCTCATGCCACGTAGAAATCACAACACAAAACAAGACAAAAGGGTTGGAGATGCTCTTAGTCGAATTATGATCCGGTATTTTATCTATTATGGTATGTGAAAAGAAACCATTATTTTGTATTGGCCGTTTAGCTATGCTATATGGAAAGTGCCCAGCACTTCAAGATCATGTGCAATTTCATTCCTTGTATGGGTTGATAGGTGAAAATGATCCAAGCACTCATTATATAGGTATATATTTGTTGCTTAGTGGTTGCATCAATAGTAAGGTCCATTCCAAATTCTAGATTCTAGATTCAGAATGTAGGAGCTCATCTTGTAGAATAGTAAGACTCAATTGGAGTTCCATGATAACCTCATCCCAGCCACATGAGCTGTAGCCCGAGCTTCCGAATTTCTACATTCAAAATGTAGGAACTCATTTTGTAGAGAATAGTAGGGCTCAATTTGGAGTCCTAATTTTTAGATTCTAGATTCTAGATTATATATATATATATATATATATATATATATATATATATATATATATATATATATATATATATATATATATATATATATATTGAAAAAGAAAGAAGTATGACACCTAGGTTTATACCACTCATCTCATTTTAGCCTCAAGATTTTTTTATAACTATTCTCATACAAACCCAACCCATTCTACATTTTTTTATTAATGCATTTTTTAGCTTCATCTGCTATTGATGCTCTCAGGATGGAGATTATGCTTACTGATTGGTGCCTAAGACAAGGCACTAGAGTTGCCTTCAGGATTTGGCTCTTTTTTTTCTTTGCTTTTTCTTTCATAAGCTTACTATAGTTTTTGAAAGCAGGAAGAAATTGGTTACAAAACAACCTATTTCTTCTGCTTCTTGAAAAGCCTACCAATGCCTGAACCTACGAGAAATCCAGAAGAGCCCAGCCCACCAGTCTACCTAAGAGCATCCTTAGTAAGGTCCATACCAATTTCTATATTCTAGATTCATAATATAGGAACTATCAGAGAATGTACTCGCCTGTTGTCCAGAGCAATAAATATCGGACAATGTCTGTACTGGAGTCCAAGTGACCTATATATGAGATTTTATGTCAATTGGTGATTTGGAATAATAAACATGCTTAACTACCTCTACTCTAGGTCTTCTAGGTCATATCAAGGTCATTAGGGCCAAACTAGGTCAATACATTGTTTTGGGTTCACAATTACCTATAAAGTTGACCTATAGGGTCAAACTTGCCATTACTAGCTAATACTAGGTTGTACCAAGCCATCTCTAGGTTTCTAGGTCATTCTATATATGTATGGTTATAATAGATGCAATATATATATATATATATATATATATATATATATATATATATATATATATATATATATATATATATATATATATATCCTAGTATCATAAGATATCTTAACTATTACCTATACCCCCACTTAGTATCTTGATCAACCTATTATCTAGTATCAATACCTATTACCTAGTCCATAACTTGGTATCTTGGTATCAATACCAATTTAGTATCATAAGATACCTTAACTATTACCTATACCCCCACTTAGTATCTTGATCAACCTATTATCTAGTATCAATACCTATTACCTAGTCCATAACTTGGTATCTTGGTATCAATACCAATTCACATGATACCAACCTATACAATTACACTAGTATCTCACTACTACTCAATATCCTAATACTAAAGTACTTCCCATATATAGGTATCTTGACTCAACTAGGTATCTACCTATTATCTAGATGAACTCCTTACCTTAGTGTTATCTTAACAATCCCCAATATCTTAATTCTACAACCCTAGTCAATACTCCTAACTTAGAATACCTTAGTTATACCCATAACCCTAGCACACTTACCCATTACCTTGGTATCACAACTTACCTTGATATTACTATAATCAATGTTATCCTCCTCTAGAACTCCCTCACTGATACCTATCCTAGCTCACACTATCATGTATTTCATGTATCAGGATAGCACCCTACTTGGTGCCCACTTAAACAATCACACTCATGAACCTATACTAGCTAGGATACCCTAGCATAAACACAATATGATACACTAGGTTGTCTCACACCTAAAGTTGATGCTAAAATCTAATACCAATAGACCTTAAGAGAAAGTCTTCTCCTTAGGAGTGGGTTCTTCAAATTCCTTGAGATCCAGCTCGTGAGTCATCAACTTGCCCATGAGCGTCTCGAGGGTCATCGTGGTAAGATCATTTTCTTCTATGATTCAGTGGCCTTGGGATTCCAATTCTTGGTGAGTCCCTTGAGTACCTTGCGAATTTTTTCATGATTGTTGTACTCCTTGCCAAGTGATAATAGAGGGTTGACGATGTCGAGAAATATCGTGAATATTTGAGTGATCGTCTCATTTTGTTTCATCTTGAATGTTTCATAATCTTGTGTTAGACGACTTATTTTTGATTCCTTCACTTGAGAGGTTCCTTCATGAGTGACCTCAAGAAGTTTTCATACTTCATGCGAAGTTTCGCAAGTGGAGACCCTGTTAAATTCAGTTATGTCTACAGCACAAATAGAGCGTTAATAGCTTTAGCATCAAGACTAGCTTATTTTTTTCGGTGTTTGTGTATTTATCATGAGGTTTCTCTACAAGGTTGCCATCTATGACTATTCTAGGTGGCTTCTTGTATCCTTCTACTACTACAGCCCAAAGGTCAAAATCAAGTAACTTTAGGTAGAAACTCATATGTGTCTTCCAGTATGTGTAGTTAGTGCCATCAAATAGGGGTGGCCTATTTGTGGACTGACCTTCACCATTGTTGGTGTGGATAGATCTAATAATTACCATAAGTCTCTTAGGATGTTAGGCTAAATATCAAGAGAACTAGCTCTGATACCAATTGAATGATCGTAAAGGCAACTCTAGAGGGGGTGAATAGAGTGCAGCGGAATAATCTACCCAATTTAGGATTATTAGAATGAAGGCAGTTGTTAATTAAAAGTGTATATAAAGACAGTGAAGTAAAGCAGTAAAGTAGAGAGAGAAAGCAAACGTAAACACCAAGATATATACTGGTTTTTCTCTGAGAGGACTAGTTCTATCCCAAAAAATTAAGCTCAGAGTTTTATCCTTTATAATCACCAATAGTGAATCACAAGCTTTGATCCAAAGGCTTGCCACTTCTTTATACCACAAGGTTTGATCCAAAGTCTCGCAACTTCACTGCTAGATAGAGAGAGAAACTGATGGAGCCAAGCTCTTTACAACTCTGTAGACTTCTAGACCGAGACCGCATTTGGCACTAGAAATGCTAGGGAGTTGCTCTTGGAGATGGGAAAGTTAAGGCTCAGATGTTTTCTCACAATAGGATAAAAGGATTCAGAGAAGATGAGTGAGTAGAAATATAGAAATCCAATCCTATTTATAGTGTGTTAGCAAACAGAATTCGGTCAGAATTCGGATGGGGTTTAATTCAAATTTTCGAACGTTGGGCCAGAAAATCAGGGATATTACTACTGTGCTGATTTTATACCAAAGGGGTAACTGATTTCGGTTCGAGTTCGGCATAAATTTGGCCCGAGTTCAATTTCTAAGTATGATAGACTTTGTTAATGAATGTGGCCTGATTCGGTGGATAGGTTCGATGGTTTATTTGAGTAGACTAGGTATCTTGGTATAGGTACTTTGATTTGCCAGTGCGACTCAGCTTACATCGATCCTATACTCAAATAAATAAAAGATTATATTTGAATAAACGCAATACAGATGACATGTAATAGCAGTGTTGAGGCTTCAGATCGCGACATATCAATGCATGGTTTAGTTAACTATCAAAATTAAGTTGACTGAGACCGGATGGGCCAACAATACCAACAATACCTACAGGTTATTTACCTACACTGCTTATTCGCATGGGAACACTGCCACATGGAAAATCTGCCTGTGGGTGTGGTACAACATGGGGAGTATGGGAACATTATCGTATATCAAATCTGCCATATGGGAGGTATGGGAACGTTGCCGCATATTAATTATGCCACATGGGAATACTGCCGCATGGGAGGTATGGGAACGTAGCCGCATATCAAATCAATTGTATGAGAACACTACCGCATGGGAGGTCTGCACTTTTTACGAAGTGTACGGTCTGTTGACACAGCTTTCAGTGGCTCATCTTTTCACTACAGAGCATTAAATGCAAGTGTGATAGAGGATAACTTATAGTGCGTGAGGTATGGCCAATATTTGGGGCATGACTTCTAACTGCATTTAGTGCATGGCTAGCGGCCCCTTGCCGCATAGTTCTTAACTCTGCTCTTGCGCATCGGGAGTGGGTTGCTTTTGGCGCATGGTTAATAATTTTTTATGCTTCTACAAGATCTCCTTCAAAAATTTTAAACTTAGCTTAATTAAGTTTGGAATACTTTGAACTAGAAGCATGGCTCAAGTAGCCGGATAGGTGATCTTGGCGCATCACTCTTTAGGCTGAACGAATCAGATGCCACATCATTCATATTGCCGCATGGACTTGGATGCCACATCGGTCTGACAGCCTGTCGAAGCCGTATTAATGGATAATGATGTCTCGATTCTCGGAGAAGATCTCTAGGGATCTCATACCGTCGGCTAATACGAACTCCGAAATATTGTATTCTTAATAGCTAAGTAATGCGGAAACCAAACCGTCAGCCTCATGATTTTGACTTTAGCAAATGTCGTGCAAGTGAAGAGTCCAGGCTTTCTTTCTCGATCCCTGAGATGACGGATCCCTAGCGCATGCTAAGGGGATTTAAAGCATATGCTGACCCGTAACTGCTCTCAATTTTCTCGAGATGTGGGTTCATCCATTAAATGTCAAGTTCATTCCGTAATTTTGGTACCCCACTACTCGAGAACCCAACCGTCCCTATGGTAGCCTTTCCTATAAATAGAGATTGAGGGAGAGAGAACTTCTACTTTCCTTCACACAATGCCTCTGCTTTCTCTCACACGAAAGTCGGGCACAAGGAATCTTGTCGAGCACTTCATCGTTCCTCTGCCTCTGATGGTCGATCATTTTACTATCATCTCTCCTGCTGAAGGTAGAAATCTTAAATAAGATGATGACCTCTGATTGCGTGCCTAAACACAGAGACACACACGCACAGTCTGTTGCATGGGTGAAAAATCACCAAGAACATGCACAAACACACCCTACAACTTGATGTACATAGTCGTGGCTGAAAGGCTACGTTCTGAAGATGTGCTGACGGCAATATCTTCCTTTAAGCGCATGGATATAGATGTTCTTGGAACACTTATCTTGGATATGCGCTGGAGGGCTATGCACGACCACTCTCCGCATGGATGCGGCTACCTCTTAGGGGACGCCTAGTTTGGAACATGCGCTGTGGTCATGATGTGCATACGTGGAGGGCATTTTATCTGTGTGCATGACATCCTTGCGCATGGATAACTTGTTTCCAACCGAGAGCCCATGTCCTTGTGTACGCGCGCCTTTTGTTCTGTGCTTCTTGCCAGTATTCTGACTTTGCACACTTTGTTTTTTAGGAATTACCTTGGGCCGCCTGGGTCTTGATGGAGCATGAAAGGATATCATAATCTTCGTCGTTCGCGATGGGCAAACACATTACCCGGGGGATTGTTTGTCGTTTTCCCACCAAGCTCATTGTAGTTATACCCCAAACATGGTCGTCGTATCGATTACAGAGTTGGGATTAAAATCCCAACTGGGACTTCTACCCACGGCTCATCCAGATGGCATAAGTGGGCTCGTGCGCATTTATGCAGGCCCAGTTCTGTGTTGCAAGCTCCCTTGCTATCCATCGGTATGGATTATTTTTCATGTACTGTGGTTTGCACTGAGGGGCTTGCTGGAGGAGTGACCCCGAACGCCTTGAGCTGCCGGCTTCACTTGTGTTGGTACCAGAAACAGGAAACGGGGGGGGGGGGGGGGGTTCCTTGATGGAGAAAGTTCTGATTGTAGGATCTTCTTATCATATGTACTCATGACCTTGAACATCAACAAAAACCCTTGAATGTAATAGATTTCAATCATATATGTATTCATTGACTTGAATATTAATGAAAACTTATTGTCCTTTTTTGTAACTTCCCCCTTTTTGCTCTGTAGCATAAGATCGTTGTCATCTCAAAGTCGCTTGTTCTGCAAGGGTTTTGTGGACTCACTATCTCTGGCATGCGTAAAGTAAAGCACAAATAATAATTTAGAGTGTCGTGGATGCGGTATGTGAGAGGAAAAAAATGCGACAGAGTTGATATGGACATAACTATTTTATTTTGCCCCTTATGTTTACCCTACTGGGGAGAATGAGTAGTTAATAGTTTAGAGGTAGTATGGACGTCAACTACAAACTTTATTACATCTGGTAGGGTAAGCACAAATCACATTGCTTGTTTTATTGAATGTATCTACCAATCCATTCGCTGCTGGATATAGGCGGTCGAAGCTACATTATAAATTCCATTGTTGAAGGCTTCGGAAAGGCATGTTTGATATAGCTCAATATACTATTGAGCCAAGAGATATTTTTGATCAAGGGCCTCCAACTCCTGTAGGCGTCGACGATAGTTGTCTTCAACGGTTAACTAGTATGTGAGTGCTACCCGGAGAGAAGGAATCTGGGTTTCCAAGGGAAGGATTGCTTTGCTCCCATAGACTAGGGAAAATGGCGTACTGCCAATTGGGGTTCGGACCATTGTACGATAGGCCCAGAGGCATTCGCCCAACTTCTGGTTCCAGTCGCGTTTGTTGTATGAAATGAAGTTCTTAAGCAGCTTGATGATTGTTTTATTGAACGTATCTACCAATCCATTCGCTGCTGGATATAGGCAGTCGAAGCTACATTCTAAATTCCATTTTTATCACAAAATATAAAGAAAGTGTGGCTTGAAAACTATGGACCGTTGTCATGGATGATCCTCTGAGCTAGTCCAAAAGGGTAGATAACGTGATGTTTGATAAAACTGGTCACGTTGGATGTCTTCACTTCTGCGAGCGGGATGGCTTCTGCCAATTGGGAGAAGTAGTCTGTTATAGCGAGGATGAATCGGTGCCATTTCGACGACGGTGTGCTAATCGGCCCGATGACGTTCATGCCCCACGCTTCAAATGGCTAAGATTCCACAGTTGGGTGCAAGAACTCTGAAGGATGATGGATGAAGACTGCATGGATCTGACACATCCTACACTTTCTTGCATGGTCGACGACGTCTGCTACCATGGTTGGCCAATAATAACCCATACGCTTGAAATAATCCTGTAATTTTGGACCAGGTTGGTGTGCACCACAAACGCCATCGTGGACATCACGAAGTGCTTGCCTCATTCTACAACCAATAGGCATCGTAGCAGGAGTCTGACATACGAACAATGGTACAACATCTTGGTGGTCGTATCGTAATAGAACCAGAGGGATCATCTTCTAACAGAAGCAGCTTCCTTCTGGTGGTCTAGGAGGATTTCGTAGACTGCATAGTCTATGAAAGGGAGCCTCCAGTCTTTGATGGCAATATTCGTCTTTGTTGAGTGGCTCAAACACAGACATACGCAGTTCTTAAGGCGGACCAATTCTTGACCAATCACTATGATCAATTGATAGATTTTGATCCGGACTGCTGAGGAAGCTGCGAGACCGGCAAAGATATCAGCTTTGATGTTTTGCAGTCGTGGTACATGCTCTGTAAAGAATCTATCGAAGGTGGGTATTATACTAGTGCGGCTTGATGGTAAGGAATTAAATCCTCATGCCAAACTTTGTACTCGTCTCGGACCTGGCGGACTATCAGCTTGGAGTCACCGTAGGCTTCCAGGTGGTCGACCTCCAGTTGTTTAGCCAGCTGGAGTCCAATAATGAGGGCATTATATTATGCAATATTATTAGAACATGGCTCTGCAAGTGAATAAACATGGTGGATGATCAGATCATCATGGGAGATCAGCACTACTCCTACTCCAGCGATAATATCGCCTTTAGGCCCTGTTCTTGAAGCACCATCGAAGAACATTCGTCAAACGAACTCCCTTGTTGTCGTGTTAGAATCTACAACTTCGTCTGAAATCTGGTCATATAGCTTTAACTTTTTTGACACCGGGTGAGCTTCAAGAAAATCAGCCAACGCCTGGCCCTTGACTACCTTCTGCGGGACATATACCATGTCATAAGGTAACAACAATATTGCCCATGTGGCCAGGTGAGAGTTAAGTGACCCTGGCTTAGTCATGAGGACCCTGAGGTGGTTAACTCGAGAAACCACATATATTGTTTGCCCCGTTACATAATGACGAGTTTTTTGAATAGCGAAGACCAGAGCGAGGCACTCCTTCTCCATAGGGTTGTACCTGTGCTCCGCACCGACCATCATTCTGCTGAGGTAATAGATAGCCTACTCATGACCCACATCACTCTTCTAGGCTAGTAGAGCCCCAAGAGAATAATCCATTGCTCGTACGTATAGCAAAAAAGGTTTACCCACGACTGGAGCCAGCAATACCGGGGTCTTGGTGAAGTATTCCTTGATGCCGTCGAATGCTATCTGGAACTCTTCGGTCCAGATGAAGGAAACTTCCTTCTTCATAAGCCGGATAAAGGGTTGGCATCTTCTAGAGAGGTTGGATATGAATCACTTAATATAGGCTAACCTTTCTTGCAAACCGCGAATCTCTCGAAGGTTCTTCGGAGGGTGCATATCGAGGATAGCATTTTTCTTCTCAAGGTCTATATGAATACCCTTTGAGGTTATGATAAAGTCCAAAAACTTGTCACTGGAGACTCCCAGGAAAGACTTGGCTGGGTTCATCTTGAGCTGATGTGCCCGTATTAGGTTGAACACTGTCTTCAGGTCGTGAAGATGGTTATCTTGAAAACGGCTCTTAACAACGATGTCATCAATATAACACTCGATTGTCTTGCGCAGATGTTCACGAAAAATGGTGCTCATAGATCGTTCGTATATCGCACACACATTCTTCAGACATAAGTATGCTTCTCATCGTCCGGGGATATCTTGATCTGATTGTAACCCGAGAACCCATCCATGAAGGACATATGCTCAAAGCCACAAGTGTTGTCGACCATTATATCTGTGATCGGAAGGGGCAACTCGTCCTTTGTGTAAGCTGCGTTCAAATCATAAAAGTCTATATAAACTCGAATTTAACCGTTCTTTTTAATAACAAAAACGATATTGGCCACCCAATCTAGATGTTGTTCTTTGCGAATGAGGCCGCTTGCTATCAGCTTATTTACTTCAGCTTCGATGGCATTCATGATGTTCAGACGGAAATGCCATTGCTGTTGCTTCACTGGCTGAGCATTTGGCAGGATATTGAGATTGTGTACCGTGATTTACGGATCGAAGCCCGACATATCTTCATAACTTCATGCAAAGACATCTATATATTCTCTTAGTAGTTGTAGCAAGGATTCACGATCTTCCCCGGGCAAGCTCTTACTAATGAAGATGGGTTTGGGGGAGGCTTCATCACCCATATCGACTTGCTCGACCTCATCTTCAGTAGGTGGTTCACGTTGCTCGAATCATAATTCCCACTGTGACTCTAGCTGCTGGGCCTATGGTTCTACTTCAAAGAACTCAACCAGACATTCATCGTCTTCCTCTGGGTATGCTGACACAATGTTGATAGACAACGTTTTCTTGAGCACATCTCCAGTACTTGTGTCAGAGTCTCAAGCAGAAGTCTGTGAAGAATGAGATCGTAATTCGTCCTCTTCTTTCAAGTCCTCGGTAGGCGTAGGAGGTGAGATGTATCCTAGGCCATGCTTGGTCTGCTGGTAGTACGTATCAAACTTCACTGTATGAGTGGAGGGGAGCAGAGGAAAATGTCAGCCTTTGCCATAATTCAAGCCTTTGTCGCACTTTAAGTTCATAGCTCATGTTCTGTATAATGCGCTTGGCCTGTGTGATATAGCGGTGGAGTTGCATCCTACCACTCTCGGGTTCTGTTCTTCTGTGGTAGATCCTTGGCGACTGTTGACCTTCCCAAAGATAATAGGTTTATCACCCCTCCTTGCCGTAATTATGAAGTAAGAATCTTCGTACGAACAGATTTGCTCTACTGCGAGTGCCGAAGTTATCGGTTTATGCAGTTGTAGGCTGAGACCGTATTCTAAGGAGTAAACAGTGTTCTAATATGCAACAATGGAGTAATTTAAAGATATCCCTTTATTAATAAAGTACAATATCTTTTCTTGAGAAATTATATCATCGTATAAAGGTGCATCGGTATGGGCCGTAAGGTACTCTCCCAACTCCTCTCCTTCGATGTCTACCACCATCGCTCAAGGTGACCTTGGAGCTTTTCTGCATAGTTTGACTACCAGAGGCTCGAGGTTCTCATCACCGCAGGATCTTCTCTTAGAGATCGTCCCTGCCTCCAGAGCTTAACCACCAAGGGTTCAGGGGCCTTCCTGTGAAGCTTGACCATGAGGGGCGCTGGTGCGTGAGCTGGGCGTCCTTTGAGAAGGACCCTTGGGGCCTCGTTTGGAACTATACCAACTTTTGCCTCATCGTTGGCATCATTGCCACCCTCATCTTGGTTGATTTTTCGTACAAGATCGAGTCAGAGTATTATGCTTCGACGCCCTTGAAATGATCCACATCGACGAATTATGTTTTGACGACGCTGTCATTGTCTATATATTTCAGACATTGGTAAATGGTTGATAGTACGATCAAATATTCATGTATCATTGGACGCCCAAGCAGGATGTTGTAGAACACATCCACGTCGATGACATAGCAGGTCGCCTCCGTTCGAAGATCTTCTATCTAACATTTTAGACGAATCTTTCCCAGAGGGTAGATCCTTCTGGCGTTGTAGCCACTGATGGTCGTATTGGTCGCTGCCAACCGATGCATTAGGATTTCCAGGGTCTGAAGCGGACTCCATAGGATAATGCTAAGGGACTACCCCGGATCGATGTGCATCCGGTCCACCTTGATTGTCTCGATATACCCTATATAGTACATGGGACGATCTTGCTTGTTATTCTGCATTAATATATCCTGTTGTGAGAATGTGATATTCGGTACCGTCTCCGTCACACTGTTGTAGTGGGAACATGCAGCTGGATTCTCGGCTGGTGGCTTGACTTGGAGTATTGGCAAGCTAAGGGATTCTCGGCTGGTAGAGTATAGGCAAGTTGCGGAAATATGTCAAAGTTGTAGAGTTTTTCCAGCCCCTAAGTTGTGTCCTTCTGTCGGGGTTTGTCAAAGCAAATTTTCTTCTGCTTTTTGTTATTTTTCGCAAGAGGCTAGGATTGACCCGAATCAGATGCTACTGGAGTTATGGGTACAACGGTTGGAGGCGCACCGCCCTCGAGAACAGCATCATAGTCCCGCTGGTAGGTTTGACCTGACCTAGTTGTTCCTGCCAAGGACTAGGTTTTTTTTTCCTTTGGACTTGGCGGTGGAAGGCGCTGCTTGTTGCGTCAAGTCTTGGATAAGGTCGGGGTGAACCGACATGATTTTGCCTCATGATTTAGTGAGAGGTACTAGTCCGGCTGCTTGGTTGCAATCCGGAGGGAGGTTGAAAATCTCCATTGTTGCCCTCGGAATGGGGATAACATAGTCTTGGGCTTCCATTGTCGGGAAGTCTGTCATAATCGCATTTTTTATTTTATATAAGTATATAGGTTATTGTAAATTTCTAATTTTCAAATTAACCTTTTTGTAGAAAGGGGGGTTTGATTAATAAACCAAACAAGGGGTAGAGAAACCAATAATCTCTAAACCATAACCCTTCCCCCATTGATCCATCTTCTCATTTACATAAATAGGCATCTCCAATCTTCTCCATTTCCAACATGAAGACATGGCAACTTCTCATTTTCTCTTCATTTTTCAATAAACCAACTCATACCCTACTTATTCACCAGTATCTTCACCATTACCATCCAGTCTTCTCCATCATATTCTTCTCTATCTCCTTCCTCTCCTTCTTCTACAGCTACTGCAGCTGCTCCTACTGTTGTTGTGTCTGTCGTTGCTATTGCTGCGTCAGCTGCCGCCGCTGTCGGACCTGCCGCCCGTGTCCAGCGCCGCCACGTCCGCCAACCGACGCCGCTGGCATCACCCGCGACCCCCTTCTCCGGCTTCTCCTTCCTCCTCCAACAAACTTCTCCTTCTTGCTCTACTTCAACCTTGGTACAAACTCCTCTTTCCCCAAATTCATTCTAAAATTTTAGATTTAGGTTAATTTCTAGCAATATATTTATATATATGATTTTGTCATTCAAAATAAGGTTATGAATTTGGGAGAAATTTTGGGAAAGAAAGAACCCTAGGTTTTGCTCAAGCAAGGCAAGTCCTCATCTAACTTTTTCTTCAAAATATACAAATTTTAATTTTCCATATTGTCATATTCATTTTAGTAAGGATTTATATTCTGATTATGGTCTATAATGGAATTGGTATAAATTTAACATATAGGAATAATTATATATGTGTTGGACAAGAGACTAGGACATTGTGTACTCAACTATGAATAATTTTAGAATTAGTATGATATATTTTTATATGACATGCATGAGTTTCATGTACATCTCTCTTAAGCTTATATAAATATTGATTTCTAAGAAAGTAAGCTATGTTAGAAGGATTTGATTGACATGGATGTTTAGTCATAGTAAAATAGTATGAAAAACAATCCTAAACTTGACATGATACACATGGACAGGAAAAATTATAGTTCTTAAATATTCATTACTAGTAGATATTCCTAACAATTAAATTTCACAATTAATCTTAATATAGCTACTGTCCAAAAATAAAAATTTAGGTGTTATGACCTATTTAGACCTATCCAAGGAGTATTAAGTACCAAGGACACTAGCATCCATAGGTATTTAAGAAAAAAATAATGTACAAAATGTTCCTATAAGTTTAGGATTTAGTAGAAAATGAATTTGGTATATCAAAATTTGGTTGAAGGAATTGACGATCTTAGGCCTAGAACATAATACTTTCATATCCTAGTGTTTGGGGATCATGTCGACTTGAACTTGTCAACTATGGAGAATAAGGATTATACTCGCGCATGTTGTGCATATTGGGACTCTAATTTAAATGATATCGGATGTCAAGAATTTAGACAAATTGACTAGATACTTATATCCAAGATAGAACTAGCATATTGGAAGTGAAGTTAGTATTTTTCGGTGATTCCAACAAGACTTAATAAAATATAGTCTAAACACTCGCTTAGAAATTCTGAGTTCTTCAATAAAATGATGAAATAAATGATGGATTTGAATCTATATTGAATTGAATTTTTTTTAGAACTTCGAAAATTACTGAATATTGGAGTATTATTCAAAATACATGTATTTTAGTACCTATTCTAAATTAAATAGGATTAGTACATACATTTTGATTTGCTTAATACCTTACAAACACGAGCAGAAGTATACTTGATTTTGATTATAATTGTATGTCATATTTTATTTCATGATTACTAATAGGAGATATCAATATTTTTTTTCCTAGAGTACTGAAGCTATAATCAATTTCTACTATTCATCACTACAATTGGTAAGAAATGCTAGGCACACTTGCTAGGTGATAAATGAGTTTTACTTTATGAATTTTAATTCATATATTATACCTGCGTATATTCCGGTGTTGAGAATTGCTCCACCGAAGGGGTCGACGAACTCAAGGAATACTACGGAGGGTTGCTCCGGGTCTCGTATTTAAACTGTTAAATTTCCTGGAGCCTAAAATACAAAGAAAACTTTGCCAAAAGTTTCAAGAAACTTGGGTGTTAACCAAAATTCAAAATCCTGAAATATTACAAATATTTTTAACCCTCAATCTTAGAATATTATATTTAACTAGGGGACGATTATCCAGAGTCTAGGACTCGTAGGTCTCGGACATGAGCCACGTAACTACAACTTAAAAGTTTAAATCCCTATTATTGTCTGCTCTGTATAAAATTGGAAGAAATAATATTTCCTGGAATTATGTGTCCTGATACTTATCCGATACATGTTTCTTGGAAATTTAACTCCGATACATGTTTCTTGGAAATTGTAAAAGGGATGATAATCCTGTATCCTGTTATACTTAGAAAAAAATGCATTCTTGCATATTGATAACCAATATGAAATACAGAGCAGAAAATTAATAAGATAATAAAATATGATTGTTTGTAGCTTTAGGTTAGAGAGCATTGGGCGGGGGATTACAACTTGAATTCCACCTACGAAATCCCACAATGTAATAACAACAACAAAAGCTGATCAACAATTAATCTCTTTTATAGGGCCTTGCGAATTAAGTGTGTGGGGCTTAGCTCACTTACCTGTCCTGTGTTTGTACCTATTCCTGAAAATTATATATATATATATATATATATATATATATATATATATATATATATATATATATATATATATATACCTATTTTGATTAAAATGATTGATTAGGTAAATTGATATTATATCCTGTTTTACTCACTAGATGTGAGAGGGCCAGATCATAAGCATCGTGCCATCCTGGCTTCCACAGCCTAATCCCTGGTTACGGGATTATTGTCGAAAAACTAGTTAAAATGGATATTCAAAGAGTTGTTCTCCAATTTGCATCATCATTTAGTAAACTTGTTTGTGTTTGTGGTAGTGAAATATGAATGGTATTGTTTGCCTTAATAGACACTATAAGGACATTAGCTAGGTAATTATTTAGAGTCATAGGAAAAACCTATTTTTCCTACTTTCTATGAAAAAGTTATTCCATTTTTTATTTCTTACAATATTATATCATATTTTATTTTTCTTACCGTTCTTGACCGAGGACTTGTTGTCGTTCTGATAACATAGTATTGTTTACTATTGGAAGACGAAGTTCCTGGTAAAATGCTACCTCTATATGATTTGGACAAAGTTGAGGAGTAATCTTCAAGTGATTTTCAGGGAGTACAGCAAATAATATTTTGTAGCTGGAAATATGTATATTAATGGTTTTGTTGTAAGACTCATACAGTTGTACTTCAATCATATTGTATAATTATGGTTTGTAGTAATAAAAGTGTTTTAGTATGACTTGCATTACATCCTAGTGTATTACAAGCGACAATCGCTGATACGGGTACAGTTGTATTCGTATGGAGCTTAGCCTAGAGATATATTTACGTACCCAGCTCACTATATCTTGGAAAGCGGGACGTGACACATCAGGCTTAGCCTGGAGAATTTAGGATATGATACAGGTCTAGGTTAATATAAAGGACATGAGATAGGATGTAGGTTAGAGACTTATATAGGATCTCATATCATATCTCTAGAAATTATTGAAAGTACCCTAGAATAGGCAGTATCAGTGATTGAAGAAAGGATTAATTTTTTTCCAGAAGATATTTAACCTATTTATTAAAATTTTATATTTGGGGGTACTTATTGAAGGATACTAACTTGAAGTTTCTTGGGTGTAGATCATGCCTCGATTCATGCCTTATGCAAGGTTGGGAAATAGTAGCCACAGTTTAGATGATTATTATCGTTTTCCAAAAAGAAAATGTCGACTAGCTCACAAACAAATGATATGGGTTTATGGAGTTCACTATGAGATCAAGTACCCCGTATTATCGGATATCAGTGATGAGAACGAAGTATTTTTCAATAAGACGAATTATTATATACTTATCAAGGCTCGACCCTCAGAAGATCCAAATTCAAATAAAAATGACTACAATGGTACTCTGGAAGAATTACAGGAATCTCATCCAGAGGAAACCATTATCAGGATAAGAGAAATGATGATATAAAGTAACGTTACTAAGGGCGAAAGTACAACTACGTAAGAGGGTTTTTGTCCGCTGTAAAACTTTTTCTAAGATAGCAGAAGTATATATAAGAACCAGGAAGGAAAAGGGTGGCTATGTAAATAGTATGAATATGTATGTACGCCTACGTGTAAGATGACTAATGCCCCTAGCAGCATATTTTGTATCATGTTTTGATATAAGTGAATGAAATATGCTTTTTATTTATCCTTGTTTTTGCAAATCATTGTTGCTCAATATCCATATGATTTGCAAGACCCTTTATTTATCTCTGAACTCGATTAAATCGGAACCATTCCTGAGAAATTTGTATTTGAATTTTTTAGGAAAATGTCTAAGAACGACCAATCCCATATTTTACCATCCAAAGCTCAATCTGAACCATCTATTACAGATATGTACATGCTATTCCAGCAGGTCCTGGAATCAAACAACTAAAATGCAAATACGGCCCAAGCCACTACTGCAACTGTGTTGGAACACATGTAGACATCCACAGATGGATCATTAAAGGATTTTAGGAACCTCAATCCTCCCAAGTTTAAGGGAACAGAAAGCCCGATTGAAGCTGGTCAATGGATTAGAACTATAGAAGGACTCTTAAAAGTAACAAAAGTTAGTCCTGAGAATATGGTATCAACAATCTGAATCCAGTTGGAAGATATTGCTGAGCATTAGTGGAGTATGAAGTACCCAGAGGATTCTGACAAAATAATATCATGGGTAGAATTCAAAAAGAAATTCGAAGAAAGGTTCTTGCCAAAATCTGCTAGAATAGAACTAGAATGACAGTTCACACATCTGAAGCAAGAAAAGCTTACAATAGATGAGTATATTACATAATTTTCCAGGCTAAGTCGTTTTGCTTCAAGTATGATAGCCGATAAGAAAACCAAGGTATCTAGATTCTTGGAAGGATTAGGTAGCCATGTAAAGAGCAGAATCGTCTCATATCGATGCCAAACCTATCCAGAAGTAACTGAAGCTGCACGAAGTCAGGAGAGGATGCTGAATGAAGAACAATCATTTCGATCTCAAGTCCAGAAGAAAATTTTAGAGCTAGGAGCTTCGTCCTCGAAGAACTAATGGCAAGGACCATCCAATTGTCCTCAAGTATATAATTCAGAAGGACAACTTATCTGTAATTTTTGCCAAAAGCCTTGACACATAAAGAGAAACTATGGGAGGTTCCCGGGACTTTGTTTAAGATGTTGATCAGCAAATTACCAAGCTAATCAGTGTCTATAACAACCAACCATAGGGCCAGTAATGCAAAACCCACAACAGGGGCCACGACCAATATTTCGAGGGAATAATGACAGGCCCATATTTCAAGGAAATGGGCCTCGATTGCTGATACAAGCACCGACATCCCAAGATATGTTGACTTATGGTAATCAATACAGATCACCTTTCGCATCCCAAGTCTACCAATTTTAACAAGCTCAGAAGGCAAAACAGCCTCGAACTGGAAAGAAGAAGAAGCAAGGACAAGTATTCATTATGAATGCTGATGAAACAGAGCTAGCTGGGGAAGTAGTGATAGGTACTATTATAGTTTTAGCTAGTTTTAGCTTGTCCAACATCAGTATATGCTATTCCAGCAGGTCCTGGAATCAAATAACGAACATGCAAATACGACCCAAGCCACTACTACAACTATGTTGGAACACATGCGGACATCTACAGATGGATCATTAAAGGATTTTAGGAACCTCAATCCTCCCAAGTTCAAGGGAACAGAAAGCCCGATTGAAGCCGGTCAATGGATTAGAACTATATAAGGACTCTTAAAAGCAGCAAAAGTTTGCCCTGAGAATATGGTATCCGCGATCCGAATCCAGTTGGAAGATATTGCTGAGCATTAGTGGAGTGCGAAGTACCCAGAGGATTCTGATAAAATAATATCATGGGTCGAATTCAAAAAGAAATTCGAAGAAAGGTTCTTCCCGAAATCGGCTAAAATAGAACTAGAACGACAGTTCACACATCTGAAGCAAGAAAAGCTTACAATAGACGAGTATGTTACATAATTTTTCAGGCTAAGTCATTTTGCTTCAAGTATGATAGACGATGAGAAAACTAAGGTATCTAGATTCCTAGAAGGATTAGGGAGCCATGTAAAGATCAGAGTCGCCGCATATCGGTGCCAAACCTATCCAAAAGTAACTAAAGCTGCACGAAGTCAGAAGAGGATGCTGAATGAAGAAAAATCATTTCAATCTCAAGTCCAGAAGAAAAGTTTAGAGCTAGGAGCTTCATCCTCGAGGAACCAATGACAAGGACCATCCATACGTCCTCAAGTATATAATTCAGGAGGATAACTTATCTGTAATTTTTGCCAAAAGCCTGGACACTTAAAGAGAAACTGTAGGAGGTTCCCGGGACTTTGTTTAAGATGTGGATCAGTAAAACACGACGCTAATCACTGTCCACAACAACAAACCATAGGACCAGTAATGCAAAACCCATAGTAGGGGTCACGACCAATGTTTCGAGGGAATAATGACATGCCCAGATTTCAAGAAAATGGACCTCGACTGTTGATATAAGAACCGACATCTCAAGCTATGTCGACTTATGGTAATCAATGCAGACCACCTTTCGCATCCCAAGCCTACCAATTTTAACAAGCTCAGAAGGCAAAATAGCCTCAGACTGGAAAGAAGAAGAAGCAAGGACAATTATTCATGATGAATGCTGATAAAACAGAGCTAGCTGGGGAAGTAGTGACAGGTATTATTCTAGTTTTAGCTAGTTTTAGCTTGTCCAACATCAGTACATGCTATTCCAGCAGGTCCTGGAATCAAATAACCAACATGCAAATACGGCACAAGCCACTACTGCAACTGTGTTGGAACACATGCGGACATCCACAGATAGATCATTAAGGGATTTTAGGAACCTCTATCCTCCCAAGTTCAAAGGAACGGAAAGCCCGATTGAAGCCGGTCAATGCATTAGAACTATAGAAGGACTCTTAAAAGCAGCAAAAGTTAGCCCTGGTATCCATGATCCGAATCCAGTTGGAAGATATTGCTGAGCATTAGTGGAGTGTGAAGTACCTAGAGGATTCTGACAAAATAATATCATGGATAGAATTCAAAAAGAAATTCGAAGAAAGGTTCTTCCCGAAATTGGCTTGAATAGAACTAGAACGACAGTTCACACATCTGAAGCAAGAAAAGCTTATAATAGACGAGTATATTACATAATTTTCTAGCCTAAGTCATTTTGCTTCAAGTATGATAGCCGATGAGGAAACCAAGGTATCTAGATTCCTGGAAGGATTAGGGAGCCATGTAAAGAGCAGAGTCGCCGCATATCATTGCCAAACCTATTTTGAAGTAACTGAAGCAGCACGAAGTTAGGAGAGGATGCTGAAAGAAGAACAATTATTTCGATCTCAAGTCCAGAAGAGAATTTTAGAGCTAGGAGCTTCGTCCTCGAGGAACCAATGACAAGGACCATCCAAACGTCCTCAAGTATATAATTCAGGAGGACAACTTATCTGTAATTTTTGCCAAAAGCCTGGACATTTAAAAAGAAACTGTAGGAGGTTCCCGTGACTTTGTTTAATATGTGGATCAGCAAATCACTAAGCTAATCGGTGTCCACAACAACCAACTAAAGGGCCAGTAATGCAAAACCTACAGCAGGGGCCACGACCAATGTTTCGAGGGAATAATGACAGGCCCATATTTCAAGAAAATGGACCTCGACTGCTGATACAAGCACCGATATCTCAAGCTATGTCGACTTATGGTAATCAACGCAGACCACCTTTCTCATCCCAAGCCTACCAATTTTAACAAGCTCAGAAGGCAAAACAGCCTCAGACTGGAAAGAAGAAGAGGCATAGACAAGTATTCATGATGAATGCTGATGAAACAGCTAGCTGGGGAAGTAGTGACAGGTACTATTCTAGTTTTAGCTTGTCCAACATCAGTATTATTTGATTCTGGGGCTAGCAATTCATTTATAGCATCTGCATTTATAGCTATACATGAAATAGAATCTCAATCATTGCTTGAGAAATTAAAAGTTCTTACGGGTAATGGCATAGTAGAAGTTAGTCGGGTTTGCATAACATGTCTAGTTAAGCTAGGTGGTGGAGCATTTTGAGTAAGATTATTAGTCTTCCCAATAAATAATTATGATGTAATACTTGAAATAGATTGGTTGGCTAAGACATTAGCTAATATAGATTGTGGTCAAGGAAATGTCTTATTTCAACTTCCTGATGGGGAGATATGTGAGTTTGTTCGAGATCAGAAAGAGTTTGATGTTGAGAAACTGGAATAATTTGAACAACCAATTCGAGGAAGATTTCATGAACTAGAGGAAGAACATTTTTCAAGAATAGTAGAAGATTTTAAAAATGTATTTCCAGAAGGGTTACCAGGGTTACCACCAGATAGAATAATAGATTTTTTTTATCAATTTGGTACTTGGAGCAGCACCTATAGCTAAGAAAATATACCCAATGAACAAAGAAGAATTGGCTGAGTTAAACAAGTAAATAAAAGAATTATTATCAAAAGGGTTTATTCAGCCGAGTGCGTCACCATGGGGTATACCAGTATTATTTGTGAAGAAGAAAGACTGCATCCTACGGCTGGTAATTAATTATAGGGCCTTAAATAAGGTAACAATAAAAAATATATCCCCTTTACCCAAAATTGATGAACTATTTGATCAATTAGGAGAAGCCAAAGTATTCTCAAAGAATGATTTGAGATCTGGATATCATCAAGTAAAGGTCAAAAAGGAGATGTTCAAAAATGGCTTTTAGAACTCGTTATGGATATTACGAGTTTCTAGTTATGCGATTTAGGGTAACTAATGCTCCTGCTATATTTTTGGATCTGATGAATCAAATATTTTATCAATATTTGGATAAATTCATGATTGTATTCATTGACGATATTCTTATATATTCGAAAAATAAAGAAGAACATGAAGAGCATCTGAGGATAGTATTGCAAACTCTAAGGCAGGAGTAATTATATGCTAAACTCAGTAAATATGAATTTTGGTTAGATCATATATCATTTTTAGGCCACATTATCAGTGGACAAGGTCAAAGCAATAAGAAATTATTTGTAAGCAGCTCAAGATAGACATAAGATGTGGGCTGACAAGCATCGAAGAATATTAGAATTTTAACCTGGTGATCATTTATTCTTGAAGATTTCGCCAACTAGAGGAACAATCAGATTTGGGACTCGAGGAAAGCTAAGTCCGAGATATATTAGACCATTTGATATACTAAAGAAAGTCAAAAGAGTATCTTACATGCTAGCACTACCCCCGACACTAGAAGGAGTACATAATGTATTTCTTGTGTCTCAACTCCGAAGATATGTACCGAATCTAAATCATATATTAGATCATTCGAAAATCACTGTCGGACCAACTCTACGCATCGAGCAAAGACCTGTTTGAATCTTGGATAGTAGAGAAGAGACAAGATACTTCGAAATCGGATTATCCTATTAGTTCAAGTAGCTTGGAGCAAGGACTCTCCAAGAGAATCAACTTGGGAGAAATAATAGGACACGCGAAACCAGTCCTCGTATTTGTTTACTAATCAAGGTTAGTCATTTCTTAGATTTATATTAGTTTTTTATTCAAATTTTGAGGAGGAACTTTTTCTTAGGATGGTAGAGTGTCATAATTGCATTTTTATTTTATATAAGTATATAGGTTATTGCTAATTTCTAATTTGCAAATTAACCTTGTTGTAATTCTTTGTTGTAGAGAGGGAGGTTTGATTAATAAACCAAACAAGGGGCACAGAAACCAGCAGTCTCTAAACCATAACCCTTCCTCCCTTGATTCATCTTCTCCTTTACATATGTAGGCATCTCCAATCTTCTCTATTTCCAATATGAAGATATGGCAACTTCTTATTTTCACTTCATTGTTTTAATAAACCAACTCACCCCCTACTTATTCACCAGTATCTTCACCCTTGCCATCCATTCTTCTCCATCCTATTCTTCTCCATCTCCTTCCTCTCCTTCTTCTACAACTGCTACTGTTGCTCCTATTGTTGCTGTGTCTGTCGCTGCTACTGCTGCGTCATCTGTCGCCGCTGCCGGACCCGTCGCCCGTGTCGAGCGCCGCCACGTCCGCCAACCGACGCCGCCGCCTTCATCCGTGACCCCCTTCTCCGTCTTCTCCTTCCTCATCCAACAAACTCCTCCTTCTTCCTCTAGTTCAACCTTGGTATAAACTCTTCTTTCCCCAAATTCTTTCTAAAATTTTAAATTTAGGTTAATTTCTAACAATATATATATATATATATATATATATATATATATATATATATATATATATATATATATATATATATATATGATATTTTTATTCAAAATAAGGTTTTGAATTTGGGAAAAATTTGGGAAAGGAAGAACCCTAGGTTTTGCTCAAGCAAGGTAAGTCCTCATCTAACTTTTTCTTCAAAATATACAAATTTCAAATTTCTATATTGTCATATTCATTTTAGTAAGGATTTATATTCTGATTTTGGGCTATAATGGAATTAGTATAAATTTAACATCTAGGAATAATTATATATGTGTTGGACAAGAGACTAGGACACGGTGGACTCAACTATGAATAATTTTAGAATTAGTATGATATGTTTTTATATGACATGCATGAGTTTCATGTACATCTCTCTTATACATATATAAATATTGATTTCTAAGAAAGTAAGATATGTTAGAAGGATTTGATTGACATGGATGTTTAGTCATAGTAACCTAGTATGAAACCCAATCCTAAACTTGACATGATACACTTAGACAGGAGAAATTATAGTTCTTAAATATTCATTACTAGTAGATATTCCTAACAATTAAGAAATTACACAATTAATCTTAATATAGCTGATGTCAAAAAATAAAAATTTAGGTGTTATGGACCTATTTAGACCTATCCAAGGAGTATTAAGTACCAAGGACACTAGCATCCATAGGTATTTAACTAAAAATTAATCTATAAAATGTTCCTATAAGTTTAGGATTTAGTAGAAAATGAATTTGGTATATCAAAATTTGGTTGAAGGAATTGACGAGCTTAGGCCTAGAACATAATACTTTCATATCCTAGTATTTGAGGATCGGGTCGACTCTAGCTTGTCAACTATGGATAATAATGATTGTATTCGCGCATGTTGTACATGTTGGAACTCTAATTTAAATGATATCGGATGTCAAAAACTTAGACAAATTGACTAGATACTTATATCCAAGATAGAACTAGCGTATTGGAAGTGAAGTTAGTATTTTTCGGTGATTCCGACAAGACTTAATAAAATATAGTCTAAACATTCGCTTAAAAATTCTGAGTTCTTCAATAAAATGTTGAAATAAATAATGGATTTGAATCTCCATTGAATTAAATTTTTTTAGAACTTCGAAAATTACTGAATGTTGGAGTATCATTCATAATAGATGTATTGGTCGAACAATAGGGATATGTTCGACCTGTGTTGGTCGAACATTAGTGATATGTTCGACCTATGTTGGTCGAACAGTAGGGATATATTCGACACAGACTGGTCGAACAATTCATTTTCAAGCCCAAATTTTTTATCCTCGTTAATTTTGTTGATATGAATCAATCTAGCAGAAAGGACATATACGAGGAGGAGACGTCCTACAACTTCTTATAGGAGGCATCTTTTAGAAGATTTGGCAGCTGCACGTACCAGTCGTCAAGAAGCTGTAACAGATGCTCCGATTCAAATGAGCGAGCAATTTGATGAGGAAGAACCCGAGCCTATTTTGAACATGCAAGTTGAGAAAGAAGAGGAAGAACGCCTAGAAGAAGAGGGTGAGGACGATAATGTATTGACGGGCCCTTGTCCCGGTGGACCTAAAGATCCCTGGCTTATCCCAAGTTTTAAGACTCATGTGGCGTTCGAGATTTGGAATGGGATTGAGAGGAACGTAATGAAGTATTGGTGCCATACGACCAAGATGGAAACATGGAAGTTTGGTAGAGATATTAGTAATTTTCAATTGTTGATTCATCATTCCAAAATTCTGGACTTGAAGTGGATTTCGTACAAGACGTCAAACAAAAATCTTATTTGTATGTTTGTTGAGCGTTGGCAATCGGAGACCAACTCATTCCATATGTCATTCGGTGATATGACAATTACGTTGGTTGACGTATTTTCTCTTACAGGACTTACGATTAGTGGATTACCGGTGGTTGCACCAGAGTCAGGAAGGGGACCGGAGGCCCCTAAGAAAATGATTAGTAGGTTGTTGGGGGTGATAGAAAGGGAGGCAATCGATGCCCTTCAGGGCCAGAGAGGTAGCTCGGTCCGGTTGGAGTGGCTCCGGGCTCGATTTAGTGGAGATGTCACTCACTCGGATGAGAAAAAATAAGACGTGCAGCCCATGCATACTTATGGTTAGTGCTTTGATGCTAACCATCCGTCGAAAATATACGACGGTCAAAATGGATCCACCAGTATGTAGACCACCCTTAGCACGGCAGCCGTCGACTTCTCGCACTTGGCCTTGTAGGCTGGGGTATCCATCTTCTTCTTTATCTCCTTCCAGTATTCCGCCTTCAGCCACTCCTAGCGGTGATCCGGTCCAAGTAACGTCAGTGCCTTCGGGTTATTGATCATATCTCTCAACCTCTTGCTGGAGACGGTCTTGTAGCACTTTCAGATATCACTATCTCTATGATCCGGCCACCAGTACAACCTCTGCAAATTAAAAAAATATTTTTATCAATATAAAAAAAAAATATTATTATAAAAATAATATATATACCCCGAGCTTCTCTAGCCAAGTGAATCGTCGATCGAGTGGAATGTCACTGAAGTTGATATAAGGGCCATCAAAGTAGCCCTGCATGATCTCCCCTAGATCATTCGCAGCCTTGATCGGAAAGAATCTAAAATAAGTAGACAATTTATAATTAGAATAAAAAATACAAAATAAATTTGTGAATTGACAAATAAATGCTTACGTCGCTCCATCGGCCCATAGCTCGGGACGACAGATATTGGCTGGCCGCTCTGGTAGAATAGGGGGTCTGTAAATCCTGGCCGACGGACATATACCCTGTTGTCCACAAGAAATCCTGGAAATAGATTTTTTCCTGTGGGAGCAACTGGTGGAGTAGCCGGTGTAGTAGTGCCGGTAGTGGCTGGAGTAGAAGAAGGGGTAGCAGCTGATGGCAATCTGGGAGATGGAATAGCTCCTCATACTGAAGAACGAGTATATGGGGGGATAAACCATCTGCCGCATCTACAAACTCGTCCTCAGGTCGTATGCGAGAATCTGGGGTAGCAGGCGTAGTGGACGGAGGATGCTAAGAAGATAATCCTCTCAGAACTTGTCGACGTCCTCGTCCCGCCATATTATAGGTAAATCTGTAGCAAATAAAAAAATAGTGTCATCAAACAGATAATCATAAAGTAATAGTATGGTAAAATAAGTAAATACTAGTGTGATGATAAAATAAATAATAATCGTGTCATAAAATAATTAAATAAATATCTAAGCTAATGCATATGTATGTATGTACTAATCTTCTTCATCTTCTGAATCGTCATCGTCTTCCGAATTATTTTTTGAATCGTCTTCATCTTTTACTTCTTCATTTTTATTTTCACTTCCACTATCACTATCACCTTTATCTTCCAATTATTGTTCCTTGCTCGATACCTCCATATCAGAGTTCTCCTATATATGAGGTAAATCTTCTATCTTAATCTCTTCGTCAACTCTATCATCCTCTACGGTAACGTCAACCCCCATACCATCAATACCGGCTAAAATCATATATATAAGTTGAGGCATGACCACCTTATCCTCTTAGTATGCTAGATCCCCAATATTGTATGTGTTTGTAACTTTAGTTTTGCATACAACCCACCAATCTTTATTATTGCGTCGTTGACTAGGATAGCTCATATAATACACTTGAACCGTTTGACTAGCCAACACAAATGGTTCAAAACCTATATATATCTTTTTTCATATTTTATAGCAACAAACCCAAACTGTTTGTCAATTTTCCATCCTTACTTGGGTGTTGTGTCGAACCAATCATATTTAAATAGCACAATCTTTGTCTCATAAGAGTAATCCAGCTCTACGACATCTCTTAGTATACCATAATAGTCGAATTCTAGATCGGCATCGTAGACTGAATACCACAAACATACTCCAGAATTCTTTGTATAATTAGCCTCCTCATCGAAAAATGATTGATTAATAAACTTATCAGTGGTTCTAAATTTGAAGTCATTTATGGTGTATCCATCCTAACACTTTGCCCTCTCGCTTGGTCCGATAGCTGATGCTCGAAGTCGTTCGTTCTGTAAGTCTGTACTAACACGAAAACCTGAAATATCACATATCATATAGACATTAGACAAAGATTGGTCTGAATGCTAAATTTAGAATGCTTAATGTTTATGATCCGTACATAATTATGGAACCACGATAGAAATTTTCTATCAACCTCTCTAGCAAGATCATCTTCATTAATATTTTGGTCTCTCCATTTTTACCTAAGCTTTAAAAGTACTGTGATAATAAGGAGAACAGTTAGAGCAATTCTTTTTTAGGTATATACAAAATTGAAATATCTGGAAAAGATGTGTCGCTTATTTCTCAATATCTTGCATCTCTTTTATACCACTATTTAATAATATATACCGATAAGCGGCTTCAAACTCATCGTCTTCCAACCAACATAATTTAGTAGCACTTGTAGGCTTCCCTCCCATATTGAAGATAGTGTGGATTATACTATTCGGGGTATCAACCCCACCATCATCATTCCTTGGGGCTCTATTATGCTTTGTTCTGACATGAGTATCAAAGTAGATGAAGCATAAGTTTAAAACATCCTCAATGATATATGCTTCGCATATCGAAACTTCTATATGAGCCTTATTGCCAACATTCTTATTTAGGTGATGTAGATACCTATAGATAATATATTGAATATTAGAACTATTTGAATAAAGAAATTATTAGTATAAAGAATTTATACCTCTCAAATGGATACATCCATCGATAATAGATGGGAGCACCGACGCGTGCTTCGTATGCAAGATGAATTGGAAAATGCTCACTATCAAAAAAATCGAGGGGAAGCATCATTTCTAACTTACACAATTTTAATATAATCTTCTCCTCAAGTTCTATTATATGTTGTACCATCAACTTGCTTGAACACAAATATCTAAAGAATATAGATAATTCGGCCAACGGAGTCCATACTTGATGAGGCAACATCACTCTCAGAGCAATAGGTAGTAACCTCTCCATAAACACATGGCAATCATGACTCTTCATCCCTGTCAGCTTGCGTTCGTTGAGATCAACATATCTTGCCATATTTTACATGTAACCGTCAGGAAATCTCAACTTTGAAATCCAGTTGCATATTATCAATTTATCCTCCCTACTCAATGTAAATGGCATTGGAGGCTTGACCCAATTGTCGTTGCCATTTCGTTTTAAGTCAAATCTAACCGCCTGCAAATAATTTTCATGCCCTTTCTTGATTTGACATTGTCTTTCGTTTTCCCCTTGAAATCCAATATCGTATTAAAGATGTTGTCGAATACATTCTTTTCAATAAGGATGACATCAAGATTATGCCTTATGAGATTGTTCTTCCAATAAAGTAAGTCCCAAAAGATACTCTGCTTCGTCCAATTATGCCTACGTCCGAACCCTTCAAGTGATCGACCGATATCGGATCTTCGATCATAGTCGGCAATCCATCTACCTCTTTCCAAACTTTGTCTCATGTCAGTCTCAACGGGGGAGGATATAGTTCCTGTTTACCAGCTCTAAAGGCATCTTTGTTCCTTCTCCAAGGATACGATACAGGAAGGAACTGACGGTGACAATAAAAAAAGCATGATTTTCCTCCATTTTGGAGACATAATGTCTTACTCTTTTCCATACATATCAGACAAGACAAAGTACCATGAGTACTCCACCCCGATAACATCCCATATGCTAAAAAATCGTTGATGGTCCACATAAGAGACACTCTCATCTGAAAGTTTTGCTCCTTCGATATATCATATGTTCGAACATCGAATTGACACAATTGTTTCAACTCTTCCACCAACGGCTACAAATAGCTATCGATGTTCTTCTTTGGATTTTGTGGACCGGGTATGATAAGTGTCAAGAACATGTTAGGAGTCTTCATACACATCCACTGTGGTAGATTAAAAGGAGTCAAAATTACCAGCCAACAAGAGTACTGAGATCCTGACTGTCCAAAAGGAGTGGATCCATCAGAACATAAACCCAACACTTTACACCCTCGCTTGGTCTGATAGCTGATGCTCGAAGTCGTTCATTCTGTAAGTCTGTACTAGGATGAAAAACCTGAAACATCACATATCATATAGACATTAGACAAAGATTGGTCTGAATGCTAAATTTAGAATGCTTAATGTTTAGGATCCGTACATAATTATGGAACCACGATAGAAATTTTCTATCAACCTCTCTAGTAAGATCATCTTCATTAATATTAGGTCTTTCCATTTTTACCTTAGCTCTAAAAGTACTGTGATAATAAGGAGAGCAGTTAGAGCAATTCTTTTCAATGTATATATAAAATTAAAATATCTGGGAAAGATATGTCGCTTACTTCTCAATATCTTGCATCTATTTTATACCACTATTTAACAATATATACTGATAAGCGGCTTCAAACTCATCGTCTTCCAACCAACATAATTTAGTAGCACTTGTAGGCTTTCCTCCCATATTGAAGATAGTGTGGATTACACTATTCGGGGCATCAATCCTACCGTCATCATTCCTTGGGGCTCTATTATGTTTTGTTCTGACATGAGTATCAAAGTAGATAGAGCAGAATTTTGAAGCCTCCTCAATGATATATGATTCGCATATCGAAGTTTCTACATGAGCCTTATTGCCAATATTTCTTCTTTAGGTGATTTAGATACCTATAGATAATATATTGAATCTTAGAACTATTTGAATAAAGAAATTATTAGTATAAAGAATTTATACCTCTCAAATGGATACATCCATCGATAATGGACGGGAGCACCGATGCGTGCTTCGTATGCAAGATGAATCGGCAAATGCTCACTATCAAAAAACTCGGAGGAAAGCACCATTTCTAACTTACACAATGTCAATACAATCTTCTCCTCAAGTTATATTATATGTTCTACCGTCAACTTGCTTGAACAGAAATCTCTAAAGAATATAGATAATTCGGCCAACAGAGTCCATACTTGATGAGACAACATCTCTCTCAGAGCAGTATGTAGTAACCTCTCCATAAACACATGGCAATCATGACTCTTCATTCCTGTCAGCTTGCATTCATTGAGATCAACACATCTTGCCAGATTTTACACGTAGCCGTAAGGAAATCTTAATTTTTAAATTCAGTTGCATATTATCAATTTATCCTACCTACTTAATGTAAATGGCGTTGAGGCTTGACCCGATTGTCGTTGCCACTTCATTTTAAGTACAAATATGAACGCCTGCAAATAATTTGTAAGTCCTTTCTTGCTTTGACATTGTCTTTCGTTTTCTCCTTGATATCCAATATCGTATTGAAGATGTTGTCGAATACATTCTTTTTGATATGCATGACATCAAGATTGTGCCTTATAAGATTGTTCTTCTAATAAGGTAAGTCCCAAAAGATACTCTGCTTCTTCCAATTATGCCTACGTCTGAACCCTTCAAAGTGATCAGCTGATATCGGATCTTCCATCATATTGTCGGCAATCCATCTACCTCTTTCCAAACTTTGTCTCATGTCAGTCTCAACGGGAGAGGAGATAGTTCCGGTTTACCAGCTCTAAAGGCATCTTTGTTCCTTCTCCATGGATACGATGCAGGAAGGAACTGACGGTGACAATAAAAAAGCATAATTTTCCTCCATTTTGGAGACGAAATATCTTACTCTTTTTTATACATATCGGACAAGACAAATTACCATGAGTACTCTACCCCGATAACATCCCATATGCTAAAAAATTGTTGATGGTCCACTTGAGAGACACTCTCATCTGAAAGTTCTGGTCCTTCGATATATCATATGTCCGAACGTCAAATTGCCATAATTGTTTCAACTCATCCACTAACGGCTGCAAGTAGATATCGATGTTCTTCTTTGGATTTTGTGGACCGTGTATGATAAGTGTCAAGAACATGTTAGGAGTCTCCATACACATCCACGATGGCAGATTTTACAGAGTCAAAATTACCAGCCAACAAGAGTACTGAGATCCTGACTGTCCAAAAGAAGTGAATCCATCAGAACTCAAACCCAACCGGACATTCCTGGGCTCCGCAGCAAATCCAGGATGACACAGATTAAAATGTTTCTATGCCTCTCCATCGGAAGGATGAGATAATTCTTCTTTATCAATCTTCCATTCCTTACCATGCCATGTCATATGTTGTGCTGTATTTGCAAAAATATACATCCTCGGCAGCCTCTTTGTAATCGACAAAAACTGCATATACTTGTAGGGACACAACCTTGCTCGGGCAGTTGACTTTTCTTTGCCCCGAATTGGCTTATACCGGTTCGCATGACAGAAAATATATTTATCTTTATCATTGTTCTCCTTGTAGTACAACATGCAACTATTTCAAAAATAATCTATCTTTTCGTAGCCTAATCCAAGTTTCAATATCATCATCTTCGACTTGTAGAAGTTTTCAGGCAACTCATTCGATCCTTTTTGCAACAACTCTCTAACAAACTAAATTATTCGGTCGTAGCATTCCTGCGGCAAGTTAAAATCAGACTTTAGGTTCAACAGCTGCATCACCACCGACATGACAGAATGAGAATCATAACCCAGATATAATGGAGTATCCGCATTCTTGAACATATCTTAGAATTCCTTCACATTAGGATTAGGATCCTCCGGATCAAAACTTGGACCGGCATCATCAAATACCAACTCACGTGCCAGGTTTCGCAGTCGATATTCAAAGTTATCTCCGAGAGTTGACTCTTCTACCTCCGTATTGAAGGAGGAATGATGATATTTTAAAAACAAAGATTCTCCTTGAGCCGTCCACTCCTTGTAGTTCGGTATGAAACCCTTCTTGTAGAGATTCTCCCTCACGAGATCCACCTCTTTGAATGGTATATTACGACATTTGACACAAGGACACTTGATGAGCCTCCCATCCACAAAATGAGGTTGACTACGGGCGTATTTGAGAAATTTCTCAACTCCCGCCATAAAATAATCTGTCAAACCAATCCTACTCTCATGTCGCCGATTATACAACCATGATCGGTGAACTAAGTATCGACTCATTAATTCTGCATATACCATATATATTAATTCAAACAATATGGATTAATTAGATTCAAGATGAGTTAAAATATTTGCTAAAGGATTTGTTAGTTAGGATACTTGATGAAGAATCCACATAAAGAACTAAATATTGTAAAAGCTAGAATTAGGATACTTGTTTTTCACGTATCCAAAATCATACTTCCTCGACACTCATCCGAATATGGTCGATACATGCCTTAGCAAAGTAAGGTTGTAAAAGCAAGTAAAAAATAAACTTATCTATCACATGTAAACTAATTGGCAAGGGTGACTACTGTTTCATTCAATTGCAAAACTACTAAGAAACAACACTAGAAATACTTAAAATTATGCCTAAATGTACTAGGACGCAAAACCTGAAACATCACGTATCATATAGACATTAGACAAAGATTGGTCTGAATGCTAAATTTAGAAGGTTTAATATTTAGGATCCGTACATAATTATGGTACCACGATAGAAATTTTCTATCAACCTCTCTAGCAAAATTATCTTCATTAATATTAGGTCTCTCCATTTTTACCTTAGCTCTAAAAGTACTGTAATAATAAGGAGAACAGTTAGAGCAATTCTTTTCCAAGTATATACAAAATTAAAATATCTGGAAAAGATATGCCGCTTACTTCTCAATATCTTGCATCTCTTTTATACCACTATTTAACAATATATATCGATAAGCGGCTTCAAACTCATCGTCTTCGAACCAACTTACTTTAGTAGCACTTGTAGGCTTTCCTCCCATATTGAAGATAGTATGGATTACACTATTCGGGGCATCAACCCTACCGTCATCATTCCTTGGGGATCTATTACGATTTGTTCTGACATGAGTATCAAAGTATATGGAGCAAAATTTTGAAACCTCCTCAATGATATATGCTTCACATATCGAAGCTTCTGCATGAGCCTTATTGCCAACATTCTTCTTTAGATGATGTATATACCTATAGATAATATATTAAATCTTAGAACTATTTGAATAAAGAAATTATTAGTATAAAGAATTTATACCTCTCAAATGGATACATCTATCGATAATGGACGGGAGCACCGATGCGTGCTTCGTATGCAAGATTAATTGGCAAATGCTCACTATAAAAAAAATGGAGGAAAGCACCATTTCTAACTTACACAATGTCAATACAATCTTCTCCTCAAGTTCTATTATATGTTGTACCGTCAACTTGCTTGAACACAAATCTCTTAAGAATATAGATAATTCGGCTAACAGAGTCCATACTTGATGAGGCAACATCTCTCTCAGAGCAATAGGTAGTAACCTCTCCATAAACACATGGCAATCATGACTCTTTATCCCTGTCACTTTGCGTTCGTTGAGATCAACACATCTTGCCAGATTTTACATGTAGCCGTAAGAAAATCTCTACTTTGAAATCCAGTTACATATTATCAATTTATCCTCCCTACTCAATGTAAATGGCGTTGAAGGCTTGACCCAATTGTCCTTGCCACGTCGTTTTAAGTATAAATCTGAACGCCTGCAAATAACTTTCAAGTCCTTTCTTGCTTTGACATTGTCTTTCATTTTCTCCTTGATATCCAATATCGTATTGAAGAAGTTGTCGAATACATTCTTTTCGATATGCATGACATCAAGATTGTGCCTTATGAGATTGTCCTTCCAATAAGGTAAGTCCCAAAAGATACTCTACTTCATCCAATTATGCCTACGTCCGAACCCTTCAAAGTGATCGGCCGATATCGGATCTTCCATCACAGTGTAGGCAGTCCATCTACCTCTTTCCAAACTTCGTCTCATGTTAGTCTCAACGGGGGAGGAGATAGTTCCTATTTACCAACTCTAAAGGCATCTTTGTTCCTTCTCCACGGATACGATACCGGAAGGAACTGACGGTGATAATATAAAAAGCATTATTTTTCTCCATTTTTGAGACGGAATGTCTTACTCTTTTCCATACATATCGGGCAAGACAAAGTACCATGAGTACTCCACCCAGATAACATCCCATATGCTAAAAAAATCGTTGATGGTCCACATGAGAGACTCTCATTTGAAAGTTCTGCTCATTCGATATATCGTATGTCCGAACGCCGAATTGCCACAATTGTTTCAACTCATCCACCAACGGCTGCAAGTAGCTATCGATGTTCTTCTTTGGATTTTATGGACCGTGTATGATAAGTGTCAAGAACATGTTAGGAGTCTTCATACACATCCACGGTGGCAGATTGTAAGGAGTCAAAATTATCAGCCAACAAGATTACTGAGATCCTGACTGTCCAAAAGGAGTGAATCCATCAGAACATAAATCCAACCGGACATTCCTGTGCTCCACAGCAAATTCAGGATAATACAGATTAAAATATTTCTATGTCTCTCCATCGGAAGGATGAGATAATTCTTCTTCATCAATCTTTCGTTCCTTGCTATGCCATGTCATTTGCGAAAATATAAATCCTCGGCAGCCTCTTTGTGATCGACAAAAACTGCATATACTTGTAGAGATGCAACCTTGCTCGGACAGTTGACTTTTCTTTGCCTCGAATTGGCTTGTACCGGTCCGCATGACAAAAATATATTTATCTTTATCATTGTTCTCCTTGTAGTACAACATGCAATCGTTTCAAGAATAATCTATCTTTTCGTAGCCTAATCATAATTTTTGTATCATCATCTTCGACTTGTAGAAGTTTTTAGGCAACTCATTCGATCCTTTTGGCAACAACTCTCTAACAAACTGAATTATTCGGTTGTAGCATTCCTACTGCAAGTTAAAATCAGACTTTAGGTTCAACAACTGCATCACTACCGACATGACAGATTGAGAATCACAACCCAGAAATAACAGAGTATCTGCATTCTTGAACATATCTTAGAATTCCTTCGCATCAGGATTAGGATCCTTCGGATCAAAATATGAACCGGTATCATCAAATACCAACTCACGCGCCAGGTTTCGCAGTCGATATTAAAAGTTATTTCCGAGAGTAGACTCTTCTAACTCCGTATGGAAGGAAGAATGATGATATTGTGAAAACAAAGGTTCTCCTTGAGCCGTCCACTCCTTGTAGTTCGGTACAAAACCCTTCTTATAGAGATGCTCCCTCACGAGATCCACCTCTTTGAATGGTATATTACAACATTTGACACAAGGATACTTGATGAGCCTCTCATCCATAAAATGAGGTTGAATACGGGCATATTTGAGAAATTTCTCAACTCCCGCCATGAAATAATCTGTCAAACCAATCCTACTCTCATGTCGTCGATTGTACATCCATGATCGGTCAACTAAGTATCGACTCATTAATTCTGCATGTCCCATATATATTAATTCAAACAATATGGATTAATTAGATTCAAGATGAGTTAAGATATTTGCTAAAGGATTTGTTAGTTAGGATACTTGATGAAGAAATCTCATAAAGAACTAAATATTGTAAAATCTAGAGTTAGGATACTTGTTTTACATGTATCCAAAATCATACTTCCTCGACCCTCTTCCGGATAGGGTCGATACAAGCCTTAGCATAGTAAGGTTGTAAAAGCAAGTAAAAAATAAACTTATCTATCATATGTAAACTAATTGGCAAGGGTGACTACTATTTTATTCAATTGCAAAACTACTAAAAAACAACACTAGAAATACTTAAAATTATGCCTAAATGTACTAGGACGCAAAACCTGAAACATCACGTATCATATAGACATTAGACAAAGATTAGTCTTAATGCTAAATTTATAAGGCTTATGTTTAGGATCCGTACATAATTATGGTACCACGATAGAAATTTTTTATCAACCACTCTAGCAAGATCATCTTCATTAATATTATGTCTCTCCATTTTTACCTTAGCTCTAAAAGTACTATGATAATAAGAAGAACAGTTAGAGCAATTTTTTTCTAAGTATATACAAAATTAAAATATCTGTAAAAGATGTGTCACTTACTTCTCAATATCTTGCATCTATTTTATACTACTATTTAACAATATATACCGATAAGCGGCTTCAAGCTCATCGTCTTCCAACCAACATACTTTAGTAGTACTTGTAGGCTTTCCTCCCTTATTGAAGATAGTATGGATTACACTATTCGGGGCATCAACCACACCGTCATCATTCCTTGGGGCTCTATTACGATTTGTTCTGACATGAGTATCAAAGTAGATGGAGTAGAATTTTAAAACCTCCTCAATGATATATGCTTCGCATATCGAAGCTTCTACATGAGCCTTATTGCCAACATTCTTCTTTAGGTGTTCTAGATACCTATAAATAATATATTGAATCTTAGAACTATTTAAATAAAGAAATTATTAGTATAAAGAATTTATACCTCTCAAATGGATACATCCATCGACAATGGACGGGAGCACCAATGCGTGCTTCGTATGCAGGATGAATCGGCAAATGCTCACTATCAAAAAAACTGGGGGGAAGCACCATTTCTAACTTACATAATGTTAATACAATCTTCTCCTCAAGTTCTATTATATGTTGTACTGTAAACTTGCTTGAACACAAATCTCTAAAGAATATAGATAATTCGGCCAACGGAGTCCATACGTGATGAGGCAACATCTCTCTCAAAGAAATAGGTAGTAACCTCTCCATAAACACATGGCAATCATGACTCTTCATCCCTGTTAGCTTACATTCGTTGAGATCAATACATCTTGCCATATTTGACACATAGCTGTAAGAAAATCTCAACTTTGAAATCTAGTTGCATATTATCAATTTATCCTCCCTACTCAATATAAATGACGCTGGAGGTTTGACCCAATTGTCATTGCCACTTCGTTTTAAGTACAAATTTGAACGCCTGCAAATAATTTTTAAGTCCTTTTTTGCTTTGACATTGTCTTTCGTTTTTCCCTTGATATCCAATATCATATTGAAAATATTGTCGAATACATTCTTTTCGATATGTATGACATCAAGATTGTGCCTTATGATATTGTCCTTCCAATAAGGTAAGTCCCAAAAGATACTCTGCTTCGTCCAATTATGCCTACGTCCGAACCCTTCAAAGTGATCGGCCGATATCGGATCTTCCATCACAGCGTCGACAATCCATCTACCTCTTTCCAAACTTTGTCTCATGTCAGTCTCAACGGGGGAGGAGATAGTTCCTGTTTACCAGCTCTAAAGGCATCTTTGTTTCTTCTCCACGGATACGATGCAGGAAGGAACTGACGGTGACAATAAAAAAAGCATAATTTTCCTCCATTTTGGAGACGGAATGTCTTACTCCTTTTCATACATATCAGACAAGACAAAGTACCATGAGTACTCCACCTTGATAACGTCCTATATGCTAAAAAATTGTTGATGGTCCACATGAGCGATACTCTCATCTGAAAGTTCTGCTCCTTCGATATATCATATGTTCGAACGTCGAATTGCCATAATTGTTTAAACTCATCCACCAACTGCTGCAAGTAGCTATCGATGTTTTTCTTTGGATTTTGTGGACCGTGTATGATAAGTGTCAAGAACATGTTAGGAGTCTTCATATACATCCACGGTGGCAGATTGTAAGGAGCTAAAATTACCAGCCAACAAGAGTATTGAGATCCTGACTGTCCAAAAAGAGTGAATCCATCAGAACATAAACCCAATCGGACATTCCTGGGCGCCGCAGCAAATTCAGGATGACACAGATCAAACTATTTCTATGCCTCTCCATCGGAAGGATGAGATAAATCTTCTTTATCAATCTTTCGTTCCTTGCTATGCCATGTCATATGTCGTACTGTATTTGCGAAAATATATATCCTCAGCAGCCTCTTTGTGATCGGTAAAAATTGCATATACTTGTAGGGACACAACCTTGCTCGGACAGTTAACTTTCCTTTGCCCTGAATTGGCTTGTACCGGTCCGCATAACAGAAAATATATTTATCTATATCATTGTTCTCCTTGTAGTACAACATGCAACCGTTTCGACAATAATCTATCTTTTTGTAGCTTAATCTGAGTTTCTGTATCATCATCTTCGACTTGTAGAAGTTTTAAGGCAACTCATTCGATCCTTTTGGCAACACTCTCTAACAAACTGAATTATATGGTCGTAGCATTCTTGCGGCAAGTTAAAATCAGACTTTAGGTTCAACAGCTGCATCACCACAGTCATGACAGAATGATAATCACAACCCTGATATAACGGAGTATCGATATCCTTGAACATATCTTAGAATTTCTTCGCATCAGGATTAGGATCCTCCGGATCAAAACTTGGATCGGCATCATCAAATACCAACTCACGTGCCAGGTTTCGCAGTCGATATTCAAAGTTATCTCCGAGAGAATACTCTTCTACCTCCGTATTGAAGGAGGAATGATGATATTATGAAAACAAAGGTTCTCCTTGAGCCGTCCACTCCTTGTAGTTCGGTACAAAACCCTTCTTGTAGAGATGCTCCCTCATGAGATTCACCACTTCGAATGGTATATTACGATATTTGACACAAGGATACTTGCTGAGCCTCCGATCCATAAAATGAGGTTGACTACGGACGTATTTGAGAAATTTCTTAACTCCCGTCATTAAATAATCTGTCAAACCAATCCTACTCTCATGTCACTGATTGTACATCCATGATCGGTCAACTAAGTATCGACTCATTGATTCTGTATGTACCATATATATTAATTCAAACAATATGGATTAATTAGATTCAAGATGAGTTAAGACATTTGCTAAAGGATTTGTTAGTTAGGATACTTGATGAAGAAGTCTCATAATGAACTAAATATTATAAAATCTAGAGTTAGGATACTTGTTTTACACGTATCCAAAATCATACTTCCTCGACACTCATCCGAATATGGTCGATACATGCCTTAGCATAGTAAGGTTGTAAAAGCAAGTAAAAAATAAACTTATCTATCACATGTAAACTAATTGGCAAGGGTGACTACTATTTCATTCAATTGAAAACTACTAAGAAACAATACTAGAAATACTTAAAATTATGCCTAAATGTACTAGGACGCAAAACCTGAAACATCACGTATCATATAGAAATTAGACAAAGATTGGTCTGAATGCTAAATTTAGAAGGCTTAATGTTTAGGATCCGTACATAATTATGGTACCACGATAGAAATTTTATATCAACCTCTCTAGCAAGATCATCTTCATTAATATTAGGTCTCTCCATTTTTACCTTAGCTCTAAAAGTACTGTGATAATAAGGAGAATAGTTAGAGCAATTCTTTTCCAAGTATATACAAAAATGAAATATCTGGAAAAGATGTGTCACTTAATTCTCAATATCTTGTATCTATTTTATACTACTATTTACCAATATAGACCGATAAGCGGCTTCAAACTCATCGTCTTCCAACCAACATACTTTAGTAGCACTTATAGGCTTTCCACCCATATTGAGGATAGTGGGGATTACACTATTTGGGGCATCAACCACGCCGTTATCATTTTTTGGGGCTCTATTAAGATTTGTTCTGACATGAGTATCAAAGTAGATGGAGCAAAATTTTGAAACCTCCTCAATGATATATGCTTCGCATATCGAAGCTTCTACATGAGCCTTATTGCCAACATTCTTCTTTAGGTGTTGTAGATACCTATAGATAATATATTGAATCTTAGAGCTATTTGAATAAAGAAATTATTAGTATAAAAAATTTATACTTCTCAAATGGATACATCCATCGATAATGGACGGGAGCACCGATGTGTGCTTCGTATGCAAGATGAATCGGCAAATGCTTACTATCAAAAAAACCAAGGAGAAGCACCATTTCTAACTTACACAATGTCAATACAATCTTCTCCTCAAGTTCAATTATATGTTGTACCGTCAACTTGCTTGAACACAAATCTCTAAAGAATATAAATAATTCGGCCAACAGAGTCTATATTTGATGAGGCAACATCTCTCTCAGAGCAATAGGTAGTAACCTCTCCATAAATACATGGCAATCATGACTCTTCACCCCTGTCAGCTTGTGTTTGTTGAGATCAATACATCTTGCCAGATTTGACACATAGTCGTCAGAAAATCTTAACTTTGAAATCCAGTTGCATATTATCAATTTATCCTCCATACTCAATGTAAATGGCGCTGGAGGCTTGACCCGATTGTCGTTGCCATATCGTTTTAAGTACAAATCTAAACGCCTACAAATAATTTTTAAGTCCTTTCTTCCTTTGACATTGTCTTTCGTTTTCCCCTTGATATCCAATATCGTATTGAAGAGGTTGTCAAATATATTCTTTTCGATATGCATGACATCAAGATTATGCGTTATGAGATTGTCCTTCCAATAAGATAAGTCCAATAAGATACTCTGCTTCGTACAATTATGCCTACGTCCGAACTCTTCAAAAAGATTGGCCGTTATCGGATCTTCCATCACAGTGTCGGCAATCCATCTACCTATTTTCAAACTTTGTCTCATGTCAGTCTTAACGGGGGAGGAGATAGTTCCTGTTTACCAGCTCTAAAGGCATCTTTGTTCCTTCTCTAGGGATACGATGCAGGAACGAACTGACGGTGACAATAAAAAAAGCATGATTTTCTTTTATTTTGGAGACAGAATGTCTTACTCTTTTCCACACATATCGGACAAGACAAAGTACCATGAGTACTCCACCCCGATAACATCCCATATGCTAAAAAATTGTTGATGGTCCATATGAGAGACACTCTCATCTGAAAGTTCTGCTCCTTCGATATATCATATGTCCGAACGTCGAATTGCCATAATTATTTCAACTCATCCATCAACCGCTGCAAGTAGCTATCGATGTTCTTCTTTGGATTTTGTGGACCGTGTATGATAAGTGTCAAGAACATGTTAGGAGTCTTAATACACATCCACTGTGGCAGATTATAAGGAGTCAAAATTACCAAACAACAAGAGTACTGAGATCCTGACTGTCCAAAAGGAGTGAATCCATCAGAACATAAACCCAACCGGACATTCCTGGGCTCCGCAACAAATTCAGGATGACACAGATCAAAATATTTCTATGCCTCTCCATCAGAAGGATGAGATAATTCTTCTTCATCAATCTTTCGTTCATTGCTATGCCATGTCATATGTTGTGCTGTATTTGCAAAAATATACATCCTTGGCAGCCACTTTGTGATCGGCAAAAACTGCATATACTTGTAGGGACGCAATCTTGCTCGGGCAGTTGACTTTTTTTTGTCCCGAATTGGATTATACCAGTCCGCATGACAGAAAATATATTTATCTTTATCATTGTTCTCCTTATAGTACAACATGCAACCGTTTCGACAATAATCTATCTTTTCTTAGCCTAATCCGAGTTTTCGTATCATCATCTTCGACTTGTAGAAATTTTTAGGCCACTCATTTGACCTTTTTGGCAACAACTATCTAACAAACTGAATTATTCGGTCGTAGCATTCCCGCGGCAAGTTAAAATCAGACTTTAGGTTCAACTGCTGCATCACCACTCATAACCCAGATATAACGGAGTATCGGCATTCTTGAACATATCTTAGAATTCTTTCGCATCAGGATTAGGATCCTCCGGATCAAAACTTGGACCGGCATCATCAAATACCAACTCACGCGCCAGGTTTCGCAGTCGATATTCAAAGTTATCTCCGAGAGTAGACTCTTCTACCTCCGTATTGAAGGAGGAATATTGATATTGTGAAAATAAAGATTCTCCTTGAGTCGTCCACTCCTTGTAGTTCGGTACGAAACCATTTTTGTAGAGATGCTCCCTCACGAGATCTACCTCTTTGAATGGTATATTATGACATTTGACACAAGGACCCTTGATGAGCCTCCCATCCATAAAATGAGGTTGACTACGGGCGTATTTAAGAAATTTCTCAACTCCAGCCATGAAATAATCTGTCAAACCAATCCTACTCTCATGTCGCCGATTGTACATCCATGGTCGGTCAACTAAGTATCGACTCATTGATTCTGCATGTACCATATATATTAATTCAAATAATATAGATTAATTAGATTCAAGATGAGTTAAGATATTTGCTAAAGGATTTGTTAGTTATGATACTTGATGAAGAAGTATCATAAAGAACTAAATATTGTAAAAGCTAGAGTTAGGATACTTGTTTCACACGTATCCAAAATCATACTTTATCGACACTCATCTCAATATGGTCGATACATGCCTTAGCATAGTAAGGTTATAAAAGCAAGTAAAAAATAAACTTATCTATCACATGTAAACTAATTGGCAAGGGTGACTACTATTTCATTCAATTGCAAAACTACTAAGAAACAACACTAGAAACACTTAAAATTATGCCTAAATGTACTAGGACGCAAAACCTGAAACATCACGTATCATATAGAAATTAGACAAAGATTGGTCTGAATGCTAAATTTAGAAGGCTTAATGTTTAGGATCCATACATAATTATGGTACCACGATAGAAATTTTCTATCAACCTCTCTAGCAAGATCATCTTCATTAATATTAGGTCTCTCCATTTTTACCTTAGCTCTAAAAGTACTGTGATAATAAGGAGAATAGTTAGAGCAATTCTTTTCCAAGTATATACAAAAATGAAATATCTGGAAAAGTTATGTCACTTACTTCTCAATATCTTGCATCTATTTTATACTACTATTTAACAATATAGACCGATAAGCGGCTTCAAACTCATCGTCTTCCAACCAACATACTTTAGTAGCACTTATAGGCTTTCCTCCCATATTGAGGATAGTGGGGATTACACTATTCGGGGCATCAACCACACCGTTATCATTTCTTGGGGCTCTATTAAGATTTGTTCTGACATGAGTATCAAAGTAGATGGAGCAGAATTTTAAAACCTCCTCAATGATATATGCTTCGCATATCGAAGCTTCTATATGAGCCTTATTGCCAACATTCTTCTTTAGGTATTGTAGATACCTATAGATAATATATTGAATCTTAGAGCTATTTGAATAAAGAAATTATTAGTATAAAAAATTTATACCTCTCAAATGGATACATTCATCGATAATGGACGGGAGCACCAATGCGTGCTTCGTATGCAAGATGAATCGGCAAATGCTTACTATCAAAAAAACCGAGAAGAAGCACCATTTCTAACTTACACAATGTCAATACAATCTTCTTCTCAAGTTCTATTATATGTTATACCGTCAACTTGCTTGAACACAAATCTCTAAAGAATATAGATAATTCGGCCAACGGAGTCCATATTTGATGAGGCAACATCTCTCTCAGAGCAATAGGTAGTAACCACTCCATAAACACATGGCAATCATGACTCTTCATCCCTGCCAGCTTGCGTTTGTTGAGATCAATACATCTTGCCAGATTTGACACGTAGCCGTCAGGAAATCTTAACTTTGAAATCCAGTTGCATATTATCAATTTATCCTCCCTACTAAATGTAAATGGCGCTGGAGGCTTGACCCAATTGTCGTTGCCACTTCGTTTTAAGTACAAATCTAAACGCCTACAAATAATTTTTAAGTCCTTTCTTCCTTTGACATTGTCTTTCGTTTTCCCCTTGATATCCAATATCGTATTGAAGAGGTTGTCGAATATATTCTTTTCGATATGCATGACATCAAGATTGTGCGTTATGAGATTGTCCTTCCAATAAGATAAGTCCAATAAGATACTCTGCTTCGTACAATTATGCCTACGTCCGAACTCTTTAAAGAGATCGACCGTTATCGGATCTTCCATCATAGTGTCGGCAATCCATCTACCTATTTTCAAACTTTATCTCATGTCAGTCTTAACGGGGGAGGAGATAGTTCCTGTTTACCAGCTCTAAAGGCATCTTTGTTCCTTCTCCACGGATACGATGCAGGAACGAACTGACGGTGACAATAAAAAAAGCATGATTTTTTTTTATTTTGGAGACAAAATATCTTACTCTTTTCAATACATATCGGACAAGACAAAGTACCATGAGTACTCTACCCCGATAACATCCCATATGCTAAAAATTCGTTGATGGTCCACATGAGAGACACTCTCATATGAAATTTCTGCTCCTTCGATATATCATATGTCCGAATATCGAATTGCCATAATTATTTCAACTCATTCACCAACGGCTGCAAGTAGCTATCTTCTTTGGATTTTATGGACCGTGTATTATAAGTGTCAAGAACATGTTAGGAGTCTTAATACACATCCATGGTGGCAGATTGTAAGGAGTCAAAATTACCTAACAACAAGAGTACTGAGATCCTGACTGTCCAAAATGAGTGAATCCATCAGACCATAAACCCAACCGGATATTCCTGGGCTCCGCAACAAATTCAGGATGACACAGATCAAAATATTTCTTTGCCTCTCCATCGGAAGGATGAGATAATTCTTCTTCATCAATCTTTCGTTCATTGCTATGCCATGTCATATGTTGTGCTGTATTTGCGAAAATATACATCCTCGGCAGCCACTTTGTGATCGACAAAAACTGCATATACTTGTAGGGACGCAACCTTGCTCGGGCAGTTGACTTTTTTTGTCCCGAATTGGATTGTACCAGTCCACATGAAAGAAAATATATTTATCTTTATCATTGTTCTCCTTGTAGTACAATATGCAACCGTTTCGACAATAATCTATCATTTCGTAGCCTAATCCGAGTTTCCGTATCATCATCTTCGACTTGTAGAAATTTTCAGGCAACTCATTCGATCCTTTTGGCAATAACTCTCTAACAAATTGAATTATACGGTCGTAGCATTCCTGCGACAAGGAAAAATCAGACTTTAGGTTCGACAGCGGCATCACCACTCATAACCCAGATATAACGGAGTATCGGCATTCTTGAACATATCTTAGAATTCCTTCGCATCAGGATTAGGATCCTCCGGATCAAAACTTGGACCGGCATCATCAAATACCAACTCACGCGCCAGGTTTCGCAGTCGATATTCAAAGTTATCTCCGAGAGTAGACTCTTCTACCTCCGTATTGAAGGAGGAATAATGATATTGTAAAAACAAAGATTCTCCTTGAGTCATCCACTCCTTGTAGTTCGGTACGAAACCATTCTTGTAGAGATGCTCCCTCACGAGATCCACCTCTTTGAATGGTATATTATGATATTTGACACAAGGACCCTTGATGAGCCTCCCATCCATAAAATGAGGTTGACTACGGGCGTATTTAAGAAATTTCTCAACTCCCGCCATGAAATAATCTGTCAAACCAATCCTACTCTCATGTCGCCGATTGTACATCCATGGTCGGTCAACTAAGTATCGACTCATTGATTCTGCATATACCATATATATTAATTCAAACAATATGGATTAATTAGATTCAAGATGAGTTAAGATATTTGCTAAAGGATTTGTTAGTTATGATACTTGATGAAGAAGTATCATAAAGAACTAAATATTGTAAAAGCTAGAGTTAGGATACTTGTTTTACACGTATCCAAAATCATACTTCCTCGACACTCATCTCAATATGGTCGATACATGCCTTAGCATAGTAAGGTTATAAAAGCAAGTAAAAAATAAACTTATCTATCACATATAAACTAATTGGCAAGGGTGACCACTATTTCATTCAATTGCAAAACTACTAAGAAACAATAATAGAAACACTTAAAATTATGCCTAAATGTACTAGGACGCAAAACCTGAAACATCACGTATCATATAGAAATTAGACAAAGATTGGTCTGAATGCTAAATTTAGAAGGCTTAATGTTTAGGATCCGTACATAATTATGGTACCATGATAGAAATTTTCTATCAACCTCTCTAGCAAGATCATCTTCATTAATATTAGGTCTCTCCATTTTTACCTTAGCTCTAAAAGTACTGTGATAATAAGGAGAATAGTTAGAGCAATTTTTTTCCAAATATATACAAAATTAAAATATCTGGGAAAGATATGTCGCTTACTTCTCAATATCTTGCATCTCTTTTATACCACTATTTAACAATATATACCGATAAGCGGCTTCAAACTCATCGTCTTTCAACCAACATACTTTAGTAGCACTTGTAGGCTTTCCTCCCATATTGAAGATATTATAGATTATACTATTTGGGCATCAACCCCACCGTCATTATTCCTTGGGGCTCTATTACGATTTGTTCTGACATGAGTATCAAAGTAGATGGAGCAGAATTTTAAAACCTCCACAATGATATATGCTTCGCATATCGAAGCTTCTACATGAGCCTTATTGCCAACTTTCTTCTTTAGGTGATGTAGATACCTATAGATAATATATTAAATCTTAGAACTATTTGAATAAAGAAATTATTACTATAAAGAATTTATACCTCTCAAATGGATACATCCATCGATAATGAACGGGAGCACCAATGCGTGCTTCGTATGCAAGATGAATCGACAAATGCTCACTATCAAAAAACTAGGGGAAGCATAATTTCTAACTTATACAATGTCAATACAATCTTCTTCTCAAGTTCTATTATATGTTATACCGTCAACTTGCTTGAACATAAATCTCTAAAGAATATAGATAATTCGGCCAACAGAGTCCATACTTGATGAGGCAACATCTCTCTCATAGCAATATGTAGTAACCTCTCCATAAACATATGGCAATCATGACTCTTTATCCCTGTCAGCTTGCATTCGTTGAGATCAACACATCTTGCCAGATTTGACACGTAGCCGTAAGAAAATCTTAACTTTGAAATACAGTTGCATATTATCAATTTATCCTCCCTACTCAATGTAAATGGTGCTGGAGGCTTGACCCAATTGTCGTTGCCACTTCATTTTAAGTACAAATCTGAACGCCTACAAATAATTTTCAAGTCCTTTCTTGCTTTGACATTGTCTTTCGCTTTCCCCTTGATATCCAATATCGTATTGAAGATGTTGTCGAATAGATTCTTTTCGATACTTTAATTAGTGTCACGACCCGCACCCAGATTTTGGGACACGAGTAAATGGGTACGTCCAGCCTACGTTGCAGCATCGGCGGTAGAACACTGTCTAGGTCATAATACTATATAAACAATCTCTCACGAATATCCAACTCCATAAAGAGACACATATATCACAATATAATATGGAATACTCAATCACAGAAATAAGGCACGATGAGATATCGAAGAAATAAATAAAATACAAGATAAGTCTAACAACAATAAAATAATCTAACCTGTAATCCATAACATCTAAATCTCCAAGTATGCCGGAAATAAGTCCTCTATGTCACAGTCTGCAAAAATTATTCAGTCATGATTGGAGCAAAGTACATCTCTAAAAGCTGTTCTACATCAATGATATAAACTATGTAGCAGTAAATAGGTGGAAATATACAAGATGCATATACATGTATAAGAGATACGCAATAAAAGAAATACAGGAAATAAATACGAGAATGAATAATATGTCAATGAACAAGAATACTAATGACTACGTGTGTGAGTACTATAATACCCCATTTTGTTCAAGTGGACTGCTGATTCAAACGACAAAAGTGCAATGTCCCGACCCGCTTTACTCAGGCGATAATACTCGTTTGAGAAGACTTGTCCCTACAGGAATCCAGCTTAAGCTTTCAGAGGCTCGCTTGATGTATCGCTCTACCGAGGCGAATCATCGCTAAGGTGGGTGGCTATGGTGAACTTGTCTTTGCTTAGTTAGCCCACATAAAATCTGGAATGATACATGCTAGTCGTTAGGTGAATCACTCCCTGCATGCTAATAAGAATCCAACGCACCTAGCTAAGGGAATAATCCCAACTTGTATTTGCTTGTGCTAGAACATAAAAAATAAAATATTGCTTATATTCAGACCCTCGCATGCTAAGTTCCCTTATGGTTTCATTACTCGTCTTACCTTCGGGTTCGAGCTAAACGTGTTTACCTATGTTCCTTAAAAACGCATGCTTGCCTGCTTATAAATGTCTAACGTTATTGTATTATGCATGCATTGAGTCAGCCATGAGACTATCAAATAGTCCTTCTGTGTAATTGAACCTGCAAGTATCTGGGACCGTTAGGTCACCCAAGACAAATCCCCGAACCGAGAGAAATGCATTAAGCAAGAATGAATATTGAACGAGAATCATACTTGAATGATAATCATGCCAAGTATGCATCTGAACGAGGATCGTGTCATATACAGATTGAATCCCAGCTCGTGGAGCAATATGCTCGTTCAGAATAAGTTTAAGTTTTATGATTATCATCTCAAGCTATAGAAAAGGATAGACCCTGACCTGCATTATCGCGGACAACTTGTGCACAAGGTATGTTATGAGTTCCGTGGATGGTCGCCGGGGCACCGAGACCGATCCGATCCAGACGGGACGTATGAGCAGTCGTATGTTATGGGGCAAGGTATTATGAAGCGAGGCTCGCCACCTATGTTACATAACATTCTGTGTCTTGAGACTGTGAACCGTCCAAAATGGCTATGCCAGCGACTTATGTCATATAGATAAGTCATCCTCGCTTAGCGGCTATCCGCGTGCGAGTCATTGCATCAAATCAAATGAACAACTGTACACCTGAACGATCACGACTCTCGTGTTGCATATGCTATTGCCTTCGTTTTCATTATGAATGCCCCTGAATGTTTATACTTGCCCGTGCTTGAATTAACATATTTTCCTTGGACAGGGAAGGTAAATGGTAAGTTGGTAAGTCTCGCCGTGTTTCCTCTCATGTCGTACGACGTACTGCCACACGAATTAGGCTATTCAATATTTGCATAAAACTGAACCTAAGGCAACTAGAAAGACAAACTTAATAGTTGGTGCACGAAACCTGTATTACGTGTTTGGATTTTTCGAGCGGGCGAGTAGCCTCCCCACAAGTGCATTCAATGTACTGATAACCCACCAGATCGTTTGCAGGGTGCGGGAGAACCTCGTTCGGTGTGGATGCCTCCTTCGTGCGTGCTAAGGCCAAGAGTTTCCTCTGAAGCCTTGGAGCGCTGCGTTTGGAACAAAAGCACATATACAAGACATAATGTTGTGAACATCGCCTGTACAATCATTCCACAATTATAGCCACTTGGCATGCTTTATTGTTTTAGAGAAAGAGGCTTGAGAGACTTGTAATCTCGGCCAAGCGCCCTGTAACACTTGTTTATATCAATAAAGAGTTGCTTTACTTTAACTTGTGTTATTCAATGCTTCCGCTATATTGTCAACTCAGTGAACATGTTACCGATCGCCTATGCGTTCATGACTCCGCTGCACTCGGACAATCAGTGCAACTTTGTGGCTGAGAACTCTTACCGCCAGCTAATGAACCACGACCTTGTATGGGCGCGGTTCACGCTCGTGCGGCATCATGCCCGGATGGGTCAAAGCGATCGTTCTGCGGGAGCGCTGGCGCGGTGATTCTCGCCTAGCGGGAACGGCCAATTTGCCTACGGGAGATCGGGGTGTGACATGTTGGTATCAGAGCCTGGCTTATACGCCTTTGGATTTCATTTCGATTATCTCATTTTTGAAAGCTCGTTCGTGGGTTATGTGCACGCTCTCTCTCAATGTCCCAAATAAAATATTCCAACAATAAGTCTAAATACTTTTAAAATACATTTTGAATGATATGATTGCTTGTATGATATTATGCTGCGAGTGGCCTTTGTGCCAACCTGAGTGAGAACCCTTGAGATTACGCAAGTAGCATATCCAATTTTACTATCTCTAAGTTTGGTTGAATGCATATGTTTGAGGGACGCCTTAAACTTGTGCACGATCCAAGACTCAAGAAAATGTAAAACTCGAGTGCTAAGACTTCGCTATCGCTAAGTTGGTTGGCGTGCTTATGCTAGAAGTGTACTTCGAATATGTGCACGATCCAGACTAGCGATATGCTGATCTCGAACGCTTGTGCAAGTGAATATCCAAATGAACAAGTACAATGACTTGTGTAGGTTTGCCTTAGCCTTGTATCGTTAAATTAAAATTAATTGAAACATATTGCTTGTCCTCAGTAAGTCTCGAGGATGAGACTTTTTTTGAGTGGGGTAGGATGTAACACCCTGTTCCGTTCAAGCGGACTGCCGATTCAAACGACAAAAGTGCAATGTCCCGATCTGCTTTGCTCAGGCGATAATACTCGTTTGAGGCAAAGGATATCCAGACTTGTCCCTACAGGAATTCAGCTTAGGCTTTCAGAGGCTTGCTTGACGTATCGCTCTACCGAGGTAAATCACCGCTAAGGTGGGTGGCTACGGTGAACTTGTCTTTGCTTAGCCAGCACACATAAAATCTGGAATGCATGCTAGTCGCTAGGCGAATCACCCCATGCATGCTAATAAGAATCTAACGCACCTAGCTAAGGGAATAATCCCAACTTGTATTTGCTTGTGCTAAAACATGGAAAATGAAATATTGCTTATATTCAGACGCTCACATGCTAAGTTCCCTTACGGTTTCATTACTCGGCTTACCTTCGGGTCCGAGCCAAATGTGTTTACCTATGTTCCTTATAAATGCATGCTTTCCTACCTATGTTCACATGTAAACCCCCTCGATTTATTCTGTAGATAGTTAGAGTAGTTTTGGAAAAATTTTGATAGCAGAGGTTGAGGCTTAGCGTAGAGATATTTATCTGGAATTTAATTCAATTTATTTAAACCCTTGGCGCGCCCTATCTTTTTTTGATTTTTCGGAGCCCAATATCTGCCCATAAATTCCGTACAAATATTGTACTTTCGACTCAACTCGCCAAATTAGGCACTGGACTTTTCTGACTGTTAAAATTAATTTTTATGTGCTCTAAATTAATTGCTCAACATTTCGAAAACCGTAACTCACATTTAATTCCGTGTCGGATACCTGTGTCGTTATCCTAAATTTTGGGATACCAATTTAACCCGTTGAGCCGGACCAACTAAAGGGTCCAAGACTGACTCCAAGTCCCCACGATTTTTGGCCTTTGCGTCATTTCCGTATTTTGACCCCAAGTGCCCCAATTAAATTAAATTCGTGGGACGCTTTATTTTCATTTTAATCGAGAATACCAACTTTGTAAATCCTAATTTTTTTTTATCCTAAATTAATTCCAATGCCTTCCTAATTAAACCCGTGCCTAACGCACAACTCCCTCTCACCATGAAAATTTCTAAATATAATTTTCTCCGCAATTTTTGTGTCATTTCATGTGTCCACGTAATTTCCCGAATTTACGGGGCTTAGTTGTATTTTTTAAATTGTGTGGCACCACCCTATTGGCCAAGAATTAATAGGAGGCTCCCAAAATAGGGTCCCATTCTCACCCACCCATTCCCCATATGAAGAAACCTCTTTCCCTTCATGTGTAATCCCAACCATCCATTTTGAATGGATGGATCCCAACCCTCCATCTACTCCACACACATCCCTATAAAGAAACATTTTCCCCCACCCTCAACACATGAAACCTACCGGCCCTAATCCCAAAAATCTCTCTCTCTCTCCTCCTCTATTTAATTTCTTCATACAAAGGGAAACTCCAAGTCTCTTCTCCCTCCATTCTCATTCTTCTCTTCTTTTTATTCTTTATCTTCTTCTTCCATTGTTCCCTCACCTATGAATATCCCGACCGGCCACTGGGCTACTCCGGCTATCCCCACCGGCCCTACTCCGACCACCGGCCCGCTGCCACTGCAGCCGAACGTCCGGCCAGTACCCCCCGCACAGTGCACCGCCATCCCCCGCACAGTGCCCGCCATCCCCCCGCACAGTGCACAGCCGACCCCATTCCAGTGCACGACCACCCCACTCCGGTGTACAACCACCCCGCGCTGGACCGAGCTATCACCCGCTCCGGCCTCCTCCCTATCTGTGCACTCCCTCACCACCACCTCCAGCACAGTCATCACCACCACCTCCAGCACAGTCCTCGCCGCCACCACCAGCACGGTCTACCCCCTCCGACCGACGAAGCCCACGACGGGGTATACGATCTTCTCCCACTTTGTTTAAATTTCAGAATGTATATTAACATGTTATTTAGTATGATTTATATATGGATGTGTGGATTTAGCTAGGGTTATGTGAAATAAATGTTGGTGTATATGGAGTTATAATGTAGCCCATGTATCTTGTGGTTAAGTGATATGCTAGTTAGGGTTAAGTATGATGATTATATAGATTGTGGTATTTCGAGGATTATATGAAGATATAGTTGTTAGGGTTTGATTTATATATTGTTGGCGTAAATATGGTTAGCCTAGTATAGTACTTGAACAATGTGGTTTAAGATGAATGATAATTATGATGACTTGAGGTCAAAGTCTAATGGTGAACTTGGAGGTTTAATTGTCATCAGTATATTAGTATGGATTAGAATGAGAGACATTGAGCTTTAGGGTTCAACGTATTTATTTATGTGGATGGTGATCTGTAGGGTTGAGCAGTGATTGTGAGTAAGATGATCCTGAGGGTTGAGGAAGACCTAATATTTAATAAGTAAATAAAGTCAGGGAGTGAGCATACCTGATACTGAACCACGTGATGAATATGGTCAGAAAGAGGATTTGTCGAGAAAAGTGTACAGAGGACTAGTTGATGGACTATCGTACCAATAGTCAACTGTGGTCAACCCCCTAGTGGCTTGTCCCTGTGAGTCGTAGCTGAGTTTGAGTTTAGTTGTAGATGCGTGTTGCATCCCTGTCTGTCGTAAAATAGATTATTGATTATTGGTTTGTATCTCCTCTCTAGGTATTGCGGGACCTGAGGACTTGGATGCGGTACCATATCCCCGTCATCAGCAGCCGCACGCAGGCAAGTGTACCTTGCCATCCTGTATTTCTGTTTACGGATTTTGTTATTCTTATTGTACATTGTGCACATATTTATGTTGATGTTCGATACTCCGTGTCCGGTTCACAACCGGGTGTTGACATTCGACTTAACGTCTTAGAATAATTACTGATGCTTCATAGCACCTCGATGCACGAACCGGAGTACATCGATACCCCAGGACACTCATACACTGTGATCGTGCCAGATTCCTGTATCCTGATACTGAAATCATGACCAGAGACTGGGACGACCTTAGGATCACGTCTGTTGAGTTAATTCTTGTGTCGAGACTGTAGTTAGAGGTTAAGGTTCAACGCACAATCGTTGACCGTTGGGAAGGGGAAGACAGTTACTAGACGTTTGGGCTACTCTGCACGCGCTTATATATGTATATGTAGTGATCCTATATTAGAGTGTAGTGGTAACACCCATGTGTCTCTGTGCTCGGAGGTACGGTACGACCCGTGTGTCTCTGTGTTCGGAGCTACGGTTTTACTTTGGACGGCCCACGCGTTGAACGTTGTCTTTAAACTGTGTCACACTTGTTTGGTTATGTTAGAGTACCCTGTCGTGCACTTGTACTTTCTGTTTACTTGGCATTGTTATATTTTTGTACCTTGTTACGTCCCTCTGAGGACCTGGTTCCCTTCCAGGTGTAGGCCACGAGGATTACCCGGAGGAGTACGGACCGGGCATCTATCCAGCAGCTGTACTCACTACCGAGGACGAGGTCATTCCTGAGGACTTCGTCTGATCGCTGGTAGTGACTCTTTCCTTGGGACGGTATCTTTACCTAGTTACCTGCTGCCGCCCCAAGTTATCTTATTGCTTACTTTTATTCCAGTTTATTTGTGCTAGCGGGTTTGTCCCCGTATGACTACTCTAGTATTTGTACTTGATACTTATTTGGATATTTCTCTTCCTGCACATTAGTCGTTGTATTTACTTCTATTGTGCTCTTATATTGCTGCCTGTGGATGAGATTTAGATCGAGTTTACTTGTGTTATGTGATGGGTTATTCATTGTATCTTACAGCTTAAGTGTACTCCGACGGGCCCATTAGATTGGATAGCCCGCCGAAGTACACTTCTGGCCATTGCCCCATTTCTCGGTTCCTTATCAATGGAACTGGGGTGTGACAAGGTTTTTGTGGTGGCCTATGCAGGTCCGATTTAAAATCGTCTTGGTCACTTGACTGTGCCAAGCGAGCCTGCAAATTAGGAATAGAGTTAGAAATCTCATCTACAAAGTTTAAAACCTTCACATGACACCTCTATCTCGATATCGTTTACCAAATTGCATCTTGTTTATTTTCCTCAAACGCTGATCGCAGTCATGACTTCTTTTCAGAGTTATGAATCTCCGCAGTAGACGTATCGCACAGCCTGGCGACGTTCCCCGAGACGCTGGATCATCCGGAGAACCGAATCTGGAGCAGGTCCTTCTACTGACTCCAGCTCCCATGGGATAGTCATCAGGACATCCCGAGGTGCCATCAGACGGACACCAGACTCCACATCAGGCAGGACCTGAGGATCAGAGGATCCCGAGTCAGGAGGAGCAGCAGCTACCACCTCCACCACCATTCCCGCCCCAGATGCCATTCATGCCATTCCCCACAGGGCAACCGACGGACGGAACCCAGATGTTCCAGATGATGTTTGCGATGATGCAGGCCCAGCAGCAGGCCCAGCAGCAGGCTCAGCAGCAGGCCCAGCAGCACCAGGCTGAGACTCTGAGAGAGAGCATCGTGACGGCCTTGGGGCAGGCGTCACCACCCGCATACGATCCGACGCGAGGGTCTGTCATAGACTTTCGTCCTTTGATGTCGCAACCTTTTACGGGCACGGAGGAGCCGACTTAGGTCCACGCTTGGCTCACCGGCATACAGCACCAGATGGAGGCCACTGACCTCCCCGACACCGATGGATGACGGCTGTCAGGATGCAACTCACCGGCAATGCTCATCACTAGTGGCTTTCCGAGGAGCATCGTTTGGGACCGGATCATGCCACCTGGGAAGAGTTCTCCAGACTCTTCCAGGAGATGTACATACCCTCTACCGCCCGAGCAGAGCTTCGGGACAGATTCCAGAACCTTAGGCAGGGGAGTATGACTGTAGAGGAATACAATTCTGAGTTCCTCCGCCTGAGCAGATTTGTACCATACCTGATCTCCACTGAAGAAGCGAAGGCCGAGAAGTTTTATGAGGGCCTGAGTTATGAGACCCAGAGGCTTATCGGGTCCACAGCGCCCACCTCTTACTCTGAGGTACTACTTGCAGCAAGACGCCAGGATCGTATCAACAAGATGGAGGCTAGCCAGAAGCGCTCATATGCGTCGTCATCAGCAGTCCGAGCTCCGCAGGGAGGACATGCGAAGCGCCCTCTCGTACAACAGCAGCAACAGAGGGCAGCACCACAGCAGGGAGCTGTCATTCCCATATGCCATTTCTTCGGCAAGAGGGGACATTTGATGAGGGACTGTAGACGGAGGTTGGGCGTATGTTTGAGATATGGATCGGCCCAGCATGCCATCAGAGATTGTCCTGAGCGAGCAGAGATATCTAGTGCAGATGGTTCATCGGCCAGCCCTGCCAGCACCGAGGCCGTATCAGCAGCCTCCTGGACCGAGGCCACCTTACGCAGGAGCTGGAGCACAGCGACCACCAGCACCAGGGGGAAACCAGAGGAGGCCACCTTTGGCCCCACAGGGAGATCGATACCAGCAGGTTCAACAGCAGCAGCAGAGGGCACCGGCACCGAGACAGGGACAGGCCTATGCTATGACCATAGAGGAGGCTGAGACAGCAGGAGAAGTGATCGCAGGTACAATCTTAGTAGCTTCATTACCAGCATTAGTCCTATTTGATTCTGGTGCCACATACTCTTTTATAGCTGCTAGTTTCGTGGCTACCCATAGAATAGCCACCGCACCCCTTTCGAAGGTCAAGAGGATCCTTACGGAAGGTGGAATAGTACCTGTTAGCGACACTTGTAGATCATGTTCAGTAGTTGTCTACGGGCAAGAGATGCGTGCCCGATTTTTAGTTTTCTCCATGCCAGACTATGACATTGTCCTAGGCATGGATTGGTTGAGCCAATACCACGCAACGCTAGATTGCCATCGTGGTTGTGTCATCTTTAGACCCCCAGATCACCCAGAGTTTGAGTTTCTTCGGGGAGCCCGAGAGCATGGTGTCCAACCTACCCTAGCGACACACATTGCAGAAGGTGAACCGACGTACCCTCACTTTATAACAGAGTTTGAGGATGTATTTCCAGAGGATCTCCCAGGACTGCCACCTGACAAAGAGATTGAGTTCACTATAGAGTTGACTCCAGGAGCCGAGCCAGTTACTTCCCCCGTTTACAGACTAGCACCGAAGGAGTTGGTTGAGCTGAAGGTTCAAGTAGATGATCTCTTAGAAAAGGGTTTCATACGGGCTAGTGTATCTCCATGGGGAGCACCCATTCTGTTCGTACCGAAGAAGGACGGGACGGTACGCTTGTGTATCGATTACAGGGCGCTAAATACTGTAACGATAAAGAACAAGTATCCACTGCCGTGCATCGATGATTTGTTTGATCAACTTAGCGGTACATGTGTATTCTCGAAGATCGACCTCAGATCCGGTTATCATCAGATCAAGGTACGGAAAGAGGACATCCAGAAGACGGCCTTTCGGACGAAGTATGGCCACTATGAGTTTTTAGTTATGCCGTTTGGTTTAACCAACGCGCCGGCAGTATTCATGTGTTTGATGAACAATATCTTCCACCAGTACTTAGATAAGTTCGTGGTGGTATTTATAGACGATATCTTGATATATTCCAAGAGCCAGGAGGAGCATGAGAGGCATCTCAGGATCGTGTTGGAGATGCTGAGACATGAGAGGCTGTACGCCAAACTCAGCAAATGTGAGTTCTGCTTGGATAGAGTACCATTTCTGGGACACATAATCACCGGAGATGGACTATCAGTTGACCCGGAGAAGATAGCTGCAGTAGAGACCTGGCCTACCCCTACATCAGTTACGGAGGTTATGAGCTTCCTCGAACTTGCCGGATATTATCGGAGGTTCGTGGAAAACTTTTCGAGGATAGCTGCGCCTATGACGCGACTGACGCATAAAGGCGAAGAGTTTATCTGGACCGACGAGTGTCAGGCGGCTTTCGATGAGCTGAAGAAGCGTCTGACATCAGCACCGATTTTGACACTACCTTCAGGATCAGGAGGATTTGTAGTGTACAGTGATGCGTTAGGGAGCAGATTGTAATGTGTACTGATGCAACACGGCAAGGTGATAGCCTACGCATCGAGACAGTTGAGAGTTCATGAAAAGAACTATCCGACGCACGACTTGGAGCTAGCTGCAGTGATATTTGCACTAAAGCTATGGAGACATTACCTTTATGGTGAGCGTATTGAGATTTATACAGATCATAAAAGCCTGAAGTACGTCTACACGCAGAAGGAGCTCAACATGAGGCAGAGACGTTGGCTAGAGTTGATGACAGATTATGATATTGAGCTACAGTACCACCCTGGCAAAGCGAATGTCGTAGCAGATGCCTTAAGTAGGAAGCCCATGGCATACTTTTTGACGACGCAGCAACAGTTGCTAGAGGATCTCCAGGAGCTTGGGATAGAGATCGTATTGCCAGGCATGGATGGACAGATGGCCAGTCTTGAGGTTCAGTCTACTTTGATTGAGAGGATCAAGGCAGCATTGCCTACAGATGCGAGATTTTGACGTCTGCGAGAGAGAACAGAAGCCGGCATACAGACGGGACTCAGGATTCATGAAGACAGAACGTTGAGGTGCGGAGATCGCCTATATGTTCCGAGTGGCGAGCTACGCCAAGAGTTGATGACCGAGGCTCATAGCTCGATTTATTCCATTCATCCCGGGGTTACGAAGATGTACCGAGACTTGAGACAGCATTTCTAGTGGCATGGGATGAAGAAGGAAATTGCAAGATTTGTGGCAAAGTGTTTAGTTTGTCAGCAAGTCAAGGCTGAACATCAGAGGACTGCAGGATTATTGTAGCCACTCCCCATTCCCGAGTGGAAGTGGGAACACATTACCATGGACTTCTGTAACCTCTATATCCTAAAATTCGTGCTTAAATATTATTTTTAGGTTAATTTGGGGCTAGTAGGATATTTTCCATAATTTTTAGTTAATTAAAAACTAGTAACCCTAATTTTCTAGGACTTGTAAGAATTTATTTTAGGGACAAACTTAATTAAAAAATATCTCAAACTTTTATTTTAGGTTCTAAATAATAAAATATATTTTCTAGAATTTTTTGGGAATTTTCTGATTATTTTTAGCATTTATTTTGAGTTAATTATGAAAAACTGAATTAAAAACTATTTTCTGAAAAAGAAAACCCAAAAAGTAATTATTTCTGCCCAGTCAGCAAACAGGGGGCCCACCTGTCAGCCTCCCGCAGCAAACAGTGCCGGGCCCGCCTGTCAGTGATTGCGGGACGGGCAGCGTTGGATGGCTGCCACGTGTCAAGATCTGAGCCGCGACTGCTTTCTCTCTCCTCTATATATATATTAGTTTAAGTTTATTTCTAGGGTTTTTCTTCAGCCGAATTTTGGAGAATTGCCATCTAGGGTTCCTTCATCTTCCAGAAGCCATTGCGCATAGCTCCGGACTCCAAATGAGGCCTAGTTTTTTGTGTTAGAAAGATATTGAGGTTAGCTTTCTGATTATATAATTTGTTTTACAAAATTATGAGTATTAAATTCTGGAAAATTCGTAGAGCATAGCATATCCAAAAATAGATGTGTTTTGATGTTTTCGTGATTCCGGGAGAACCAGGAGTCAGAATCATGAACCGTTTAAAGTTTCGGAAAGATAATGTCGAGATTATTGACATATATTTTCCCCAGAATTTAATTCGAAGTATTTACATACTGTTAATTCTGTAGAACTTCTAAGATAGAATTTAACCATCGGTGCACGATACGAAACTTGTATGTGCCATAATTCCCAAACGAATTTGAATTTGGATGAGCCGTAAATTCCAGTATATTTTTGACGCTGAAATCTACAGGAATTCATGCATAAAAGTCGAGTTTGTGTCGGTTGACTTTTCGGTCAACAGATCGCCTCGATTTGCGTGCCATGAGTCTCGAGTCGATAAAATTTAGTTCTTTTGGACAAAATTTATGCATTAACCTAAAAATCAGAATAATAAGATTAAAATAGGATTTATAGTAATTATTCTAGAATTAAATAAATTAAAATAAATTACCTTTTGACATGGTAAATTGTAATACATAGGCTATTTGGACTGTGACTTGGACTCTGATTCATACCAGCAGCAGGACCCCAGGCGAGTACATTCTCTGACAGTTTCTATTATGTTTATTATCTCTATAATTTTTGTTGTATAGCGTACATGACTCTGACACTGTTCTTTACACGAGTTGGCATCATTGAGACCTGTCATGAGGAGTCGTGATTGGAATCCATCATGCTAGCTGGGGAAATAGGGAAATATTAGTAGCTTATGTGATCATACCCAACCTTACATGCATCATAGCTCACCCACACCTCACGTCGGTGCAGCCTGACCATTACATGCCTCATAGCCTGTTACATGTGATTAGCCTGACTATTGCTCGCATCATAGCTATCCGGATGGTTAGCCTGACCCTACATTAATCATAGTTAATCATATGTAATAAGCCTGATCAGTCCCAAGATGATCACATGATATACTAATGTTTCACACACTTGGTTAGATGATTCTTGACATGCATCTCTAGTATATTGATCTAGCATCTCTACATGTTCTAGTTGTTGTTCTCGTACACACTTATATACCAGTTCATTGTTCTTGTATGTACTTGGATTCCTATTTCATTGCTAGATGTACATTGATGATGACATGCTCCAGTACTTTATTATTCCAGTATTTCTCTATTCCAGTATTTCTTATTGTCAGTATTTCCTATCTGTCTTGTATTTATTTACACTGTGTTATAGTTTTTGTCAATATGCATGGAACTGCTGTTAGAGGTGTATTTCGTTCCAATCCTGACTGGATATTTTTTCTAGACTGTGACATAGAGGACTTGTTCCGACATACTTGGAGATTGGATATTTTTTATTGCAGGTTAGACTATTTATTGTTGTTTAGACTTGTCTTGTATTTCAATTGCTTGCTTTGATATCTCATCGTGCTTTATTTTTTGTGATTGAGTATTCCATATTATATTATGATATCTGTGTCTCCTTATGGAGTTGGATATTCCTGAGAGATTGTTTAGATAGTATTGTGACCTAGACAGCGTTCTACCGCCGATGCTGAGGCGTAGGCTGGACGTACCCACGCTCTCGTGCCCCAAAATTTAGGTGCGGGTCGTGACACATTTTTAGTGGTGGCCCATGCAAGTCAGACTTCGTAAGTTATGCGATGTCGGGGTAGTACGACGTCTTAGTTGTACTACTGCGTGCCTGCTATAGAATATAGGACATAGGATACTAGGATGAGAGAGGATACTCAATCACAAATTCTTGAGAGATTCCTAGGACGACCCTTGAGAATCTTATTATAATTTCCAATTTAAATCTTTTCCCTTGTCCCGTCCGTTCTTGCTTGTTGTTATTGAACTTGATTCTTGTTGATCAGTTATTAAATTAAAAATCTTGGTATCATTGTTGAGTTTGATTCTTGTTGACCAGTTGTTAAATTTAAATTCTTGGTATCGTTGTTGAGTTGATTTCATATCGAGATGAATTTTACGGGCTAAAATTTACGGTATCATCTGATGACATATATTGATGTGGACAGTGAGAAAGGTAACGTCTACTTTGGTTATGGAACCTAGAGTTTATCGCAGCCATATTAGCTATCGTGACGAGAACGTAGGAACCTGACTTGGATGTACATACTGTAGTTATGAAACTTAGAGTCTCTCGCAGCCATACCGGTTGGCGTGGCGAAGATTCTAGATGACATGATTATAGAGTTGCATACCTTAGTTACGGAACCTGTCGTTTATCGCATCTATGCTTACTGACGTGGCGAGGATTCTGAGTGTCATGATTTCTGACAGACGTGTATGATTATCAGGTTGTATCTTAAAATGGTTTTTAAAGTATCATCTCAAGACTTATCTATTTCTGTTATTCCAGGACTTTGTTCCATCGCTTCTTTTTCTTTACCAGCAGTAGAAATACCTTCAGTCCTTATCCAGTTCCTTTTGAGCTTCTTTTCTTTGAGGATTCCTTGTTAGTATGATAATTAGTGACTTGCAATTTTGGTTGTGTCTTGTATTAGTTTGACTGAGTATGATTTATGAGTTTGTAAGTGTTTCTTAGTTGGACATGGGAGCAGTAGGCATTAATCTAGAGATACCCATAGCATAGTACCTTGTAGCAATAGTTCAATGATAGATGTTATTATAATTAGTATTAGTACTATAGAAAGAGGAGTAAGAGTATCAGTAACAGTTCCAAGAGTTAGTATCAAAATCAGTATGCCAGTCCTGGATAGTCATTAAATTATATAATTGGACGATCTATGTAAATAATTAAGTATCAAGGAATTGTGTTAAAGATTAATGGAGCATGATGTTCAATTTGATGATTGATACTGGGTGTATCAAGAGTAAAGAAATGTATATGCATAAAGGGTTTTAATGAGATGCCATGAGTACAAGATTGGTAATAAAAGTTATGAAATATATTACAGATTAGTTTAACAGGTTGTAAAAGGTTTAAGAGATATGCTTATACATCAATCGAGATATGGAACCATATGTCTGCCCTTGAGATTGAAGTAAAGCATGGGTATTATAGAAAGTGCAAGTGATCATGAGTTCTAATAAGTTTGATGAGATAATCTAATGATGAAGCTAGTGTTACCATACCAATAGTGCTAGTGATTCTATATCAAAGATTTGTTGAGCAATGTGCTAATGACAGTAAGTACTACGTGTGATGATAGTTAGATTGGTGTATCAATTCATATAGATAGAAAATTATTGGAGAAAATATGTGTGATGATAACTTTGATTATTGGAAGTAATATTGCAAGTAATCCGGGCAGTACAAATTTCAGTACACAGTTGAGAATTGCAGACAATTGGTGTATTGAGTGCACCTTGAGTATTAGAGACTGCGAGTATTTATATGTATACTTGTGGATTTAAATTTATAAATTGAAGAGTGAAAATGAATTTCAATTTTTAAAGAATTTTTGAGGAGTTAAGATTTTATGTTATTAAAATTTTGAGGATTAAAATTCAATTCAATAAACATGGTCAAAGCTATAAGGATTTTAGAAGTGATTTAAAAATTTATTTCGATATTGAGCATTTGACTTTTGAGGAAAGTATATGCATTAAATTGTTCGAGAAGTTAAATTTTGATGATTTTATTTTGAGGATAAAATTTTATGGTGGGTAAAAAATGTATAACAGTATATGAGTGATTGATGTGCATGTGTAAGGATCTATTGGCTTGAGAATGCTTGAGATGGTACTGCAAACAAACTTGGATGTCCATCTAGAGTTGCATTAGAAGGAGCAATACTTAGTATGGTGTGTTGCACTTGGTGTACAGTTGAGTGATAAGAACAACTTGTATAAACAATTGCAGTAGGTAAGAGAGCTACCAGTAAGTGTACTTGTAGTAGAAACAGTAGTACCAAGGGATAGAGGTATCAAACTTTGGATGCATTATTAAACTATGGTTGTGTTAGAGATTCTTGGTATCATATCTAGGTATCAATAGACAGGTGTATGCAATGAGGATGTATTCATGGATGTTGTGGACTAATGATTAGTTGGTATGGATATCTGTATATAGAAATAGGAATTAGTAAGTGAATGTGCCAGAGTTAAGTGTATATTAGAGGATTAAGATGTCCAAGTAATGGGTTAGAAGACTATGTTCTGTTCTTTCCTCATATTCCTTTTCCATCTATTTGTTTGATTGATTGATTCCTTAGTACCATAGCTTGTATCAATAATTTTCTTGTTAGAATATAGTTAGTAGTACACCCTAGCAGAGACTGCAATACCATGACAAAAGAGACCATAACAATGTATATTTTCTCTAGATTGCATGTTGTGTGACTGTAGGTAGGATTTTCTTAGACCTTGATTGTTGGGGGTTTGACCATAGTAAAGATTTATGAAGAGGATATGACTTGACAACGAGAGACAAGGTGCTTTAAATATCGAGGATAAACATTAATTTAAATGAAGAGTTGAGAACTCAATATGGCAGAATTGACGATTCGTTAAAACATTAATTTTTATGAAGATTACAATATGATTGAAATTGTCATTAAATTTTGAAGAATGAAGAAGATTATCATTATTTATTTGACTGCAAGATATAGATTTATTTTGAATATTCAATTGAAGATTTTGCGAGTATTATATTATTTGAGTATTGTGTGGAAAAAGAATCGAGGAATAAGATCACTAATGGATTAGTGTTTGAATTCAAATTTTGGGATGAGGATTTAAATTCTATAAATACGCATCGATTGGACTTAAATTAGAGGAGTAAGATGATTAATGGAATAGTGTTTTCGGATGAGATTTTTAAATTTTAAAAATATACATTGAGTGGATTTAAAATTAGAGGATTGGATATTAAATTTTGTATTTAGTAATTAGCATAAAGTTTTTTGAGGAGATTATGATACGAATGGAATTCGATTTTAAATTTGAAGATTTTAGGAATATGATATCTATAGAATTTTGAAAGTTTTATAGCAATATGGATTTACTTCATGATTATATGTTTTGATGAATTTAATTTTGATTGTAAAATAATATAAATGAATACATACAACTATTGAGGATTTTAAATTTCGAGGACGAATTTTTTTTAAGGTGGGTAGACTTGTAACCTCCGTATCCTAAAATTCATGCTTAAATATTATTTTAAGGTTAATTTGGGGCTAGTGGGATATTTTCCATAATTTTTAGTTAATTAAAAACTAGTAACCCAAATTTTCTAGGACTTGTAAGAATTTATTTTAGAGACAAACTTAATTAAAAATATTCCAAACTTTTATTTTAGGTTCTAAATAATAAAATATATTTTCTAGAATTTTTTGGAAATTTTTTGATTATTTTTAGCATTTATTTTGAGTTAATTATGAAAAACTGAATTAAAAACTATTTTCTGAAAAAGAAAACCCAAAAAGTAATTATTTCTGCCCAGTCAGCAAACAGGGGGCCCACCTGTCAGCCTCCCGCAGCAAACAGTGCCGGGCCCGCCTGTTAGTGACTACGGGGCTGGCAGCGTTGGATGGCTGCCACGTGTCAAGATCTGAGCCGCGACTGCTTTCTCTCTCCTCTATATATATATTAGTTTAAGTTTATGTCTAGGGTTTTTCTTCAGCCGAATTTTGGAGAATTGCCATCTAGGGTTCCTTCATCTTCCAGAAGCCATTGCGCATAGCTCCGGACTCCAAATGTGGCCTAGTATTTTGTGTTAGAAAGATATTGAGGTTAGCTTTCTGATTATATAATTTGTTTTATGAAATTATGAGTATTAAATTCTGGAAAATTCGTAGAGCACAGCATGTCCGAAAATAGATGTGTTTCGATGTTTTCGTGATTCCGGGAGAACCAGGAGTCAGAATCATGAACAGTTTAAAGTTTCGGAAAGCTAATGTCGAGATTATTGACATATATTTTTCCCAGAATTTAATTTGAAGTATTTATATACTGTTAATTCTGTAGAACTTCTAGGATAGAATTTAACCATTGGTGCACGATACAAAACTTGTATGTGCCATAATTTCCAAACAAATTTGAATTTGGATGAGCCATAAATTCCAGCATATTTTTGACACTGAAATCTACAGGAATTCATGCATAAAAGTCGAGTTTGTGTCGGTTGACTTTTCGGTCAACAAATTGCCTCGATTTGCGTGCCATGAGTCTCGAGTCGATAAAATTCAGTTCCTTTGGACAAAATTTATGCATTAACCTAAAAATCAGAATAATAAGATTAAAATAGGATTTAGAGTAATTATTCTAGAATTAAATAAATTAAAATAAATTATCTTTTGATATGGTAAATTGTAATACATAGGCTATTTGGACTGTGACTTGGACTCTGATTCATACCAGCAGCAGGACCCCAGGCGAGTACATTCTCTGACAGTTTCCATTATGTTGATTATCTCTATAATTCTTGTTGTATAGCGTACATGACTCTGACACTGTTCTTTACACGAGTTGGCATCATTGAGACCTGTCACGAGGAGTCGTAATTAGAATATATCGTGCTAGCTGGGGAAATGGGGAAATATTAGTAGCTTATGTGATCATACCCAACCTTACATGCATCATAGCTCACCCACACCTCACGTCGGTGCAGCCTGACCATTACATGCCTCATAGCCTGTTACATGTGATTAGCCTGACTATTGCTCGCATCATAGCTATCCGGATGGTTAGCCTGACCCTACATGAATCATAGCTAATCATATGTAACAAGCCTGATCAGTCCCAAGCCGATCACATGATATACTAATATTTCACACACTTGGTTAGATGATTCTTGACATGCATCTCTAGTATATTGATCTAGCATCTCTACATGTTCTAGTTGTTGTTCTTGTACACACTTATATACCAGTTCATTGTTCTTGCATGTACTTGGATTCCTATTTCATTGCTAGATGTACATTGATGATGACATGCTCCAGTACTTCATTATTCCAGTATTTCTCTATTCTAGTATTTCTTATTGTCAGTATTTCTTATCTGTCTTGTATTTATTTACACTGTGTTATAGTTTTTGTCAATATGCATGGAACTGCTGTTAGAGGTGTATTTCGTTCCAATCCTGGCTGGATATTTTTTCCAGACTGTGACTGTGACATAGAGGACTTGTTCTGACATACTTGGAGATTGGATGTTTTTGATTGCAGATTAGACTATTTATTGTTGTTTAGACTTGTCTTGTATTTCAATTGCTTGCTTTGATATCTCATCGTGCTTCATTTTTTGTGATTGAGTATTCCATATTATATTGTGATATCTGTGTCTCCTTATGGATTTGGATATTCGTGAGAGATTGTTTAGATAGTATTATGACCTAGACAGTGTTCTACCGCCGATGCTGCGGTGTAGCCTGGACGTACCCACGCTCTCGTGCCCCAAAATTTGGGTGCTGGTCGTGACAACTTCGTCACAGGATTTTCGCGAAGCCCTAGCGGGAAGGATGCAGTTTGGGTTGTCGTGGACAGACTCACCAAGTCTGCACATTTCTTGCCCTTCAGAGTTGGGCAATCCACAGAGATACTTGCTGACAAGTATATGAGGCAGATAGTACGATTACATGGAGTGCCTGTCAGCATCGTATCGGATCGTGATTCCAGATTCACGTTATATTTTTGGCGAAGTATGCAGGAGAGCATAGGAACTCGTCTCAAGTTCAGCACTGCGTATCATCCACAGACTGATGGACAGTCAGAGCGCACGATACAGATATTAGAGGATATGTTGAGAGCGTGCATGATTGATTTTGGAGGATCTTGGGAGGACCATCTACACTTGGTGGAATTCTCCTACAATAACAGTTACCAGGCCAGCATACAGATGGCACCTTATGAGGTACTGTACGGCAGGAAATGTAGGTCGCCAGTTTGTTGGAGTGACGTGGGAGAGCGTCAGATACTTGGTCCAGAGTTGGTGACACAGACAGTAGAGAAGGTCAAGCAGATTCAGAGCCACCTGCGCGCAGCACAGGACAAACAGAAATACTGGGCAGATGCGCACCGCAGACTATTGGAGTTCAAGGAGGGTGACCATGTATTTCTGAGGATATCGCCTACCCGCAGTACCATCAGATTCAGAGGCAGAGGCAAGCTGAGTCCGAGGTATATCGGACCTTTTGACATTTTGGAACGGGTTGGCGAAGTGGCTTACCGTCTTGCGTTACCTCCATCATTAGAGGGAGTACATGACGTATTTCACGTATCGCAGCTGAGGAGATATGTCGCAGATCCTAGCCACGTGCTTGATCATTCAGAGATTACAGTCGGGCCTAGTCTGTCTTACGTAGAGCAGCCAGTTGAGATCCTCGATCGAAGCGAGAAAACCTTGAGAGGGCAGACGATTCGACTGGTCAGAGTGGCATGGAAGCACCATTCGCCAGGCGAGTCTACTTGGGAGTGCGAGGATTCTATTCGGCAGCGGTTCCCGTACCTATTTGAGGAGCAAGGTACGAATTTACGTACGACAATTAATTACTAGTTGTTTTAAAATTCTGTTAGATATTATCGTGCTTTACTTTTAATTTCGGGGACAAATTTTTTCTAAGTTGGGAAGAATATAAGCCCCCTCGATTTATTCTGTAGATAGTTAGAGTGGTTTTGGAAAAATTTTGATAGCAGAGGTTGAGGTTTAGCGTAGAGATATTTATCTGGAATTTAATTCAATTTATTTAAACCCTTGGCGCGCCCTATCTTTTTCTGATTTTTCGGAGCCCAATATCAGCCCATAAATTCTATACAAATATTGTACTTTTGACTCAACTCGCCAAATTAGGCACTGGACTTTTCTGACTGTTAAAATTAATTTTTATGTGCTCTAAATTAATTGCGCAATATTTCGAAAACCGTAACTCACATTTAATTCCGTGTCGGATACCTGTGTCGTTACCCTAAATTTTGTGATAACAATTTAACCCGTTGAGCCGGACCAACTAAAGGGTCCAAGACTGACTCTAAGCCCCCATAATTTTTGGTCTTTGCGTCATTTTCGGATTTTGACCCCAAGTGCCCCAATTAAATTAAATTCGCGGGACGCTTTATTTCCATTTTAATCGGGAATACCAACTTTGTAAATCCTAATTTTTTTTTATCCTAAATTAATTCCAATGCCTTCCTAATTAAACCCATGCCTAACACACAACTCCCTCTCACCATAAAAATTTCTAAATATAATTTTCCCCATAATTTTTGTGTCATTTCATGTGTCCACGCAATTTCCCGAATTTACGGGGCTTAGTTTCATTTTTTAAATTGTGTGGCACCACCCGATTGGCCAAGAATTAATGAGAGGGTCCCAAAATAGGGTCGCATTCTCACCCACCCATTCTCCACATGAAGAAACCTCTTTCCCTTCATGTGTAATCCCAACCATCCATTTTGAATGGTTGGATCCCAACCCTCCATCTACTCCACACACATCCCTATAAAGAAACATTTTCCCCCACCCTCAACACATGAAACCTACCGGCCCTAATCCCAAAAATCTCTCTCTCCTCCTCCTCCATTTAATTTCTTCATGCAAAGGGAAGCTCCAAGTCTCTTCTCCCTCCATTCTCATTCTTCTCTTCTTTTTATTCTTCATCTTCTTCTTCCATTGTTCCCTCACCTATGAATATCCCGACCGGCCACTGAGCTACTCCGGCTATCCCCACCGGCCCTACTCCGACCACTGGCCCGCTGCCACTGCAGCCAAACATCCGGCCAGCACCCCCCGCACAGTGCACCGCCATCCCCCGCACAGTGCACCGCCATCCCCCCGCACAGTGCACAGCCGACCCCATTCCAGTGCACGGCCACCCCACTCCGGTGCACAACCACCCCGCGCTGGACCGAGCTGTCACCCGCTCCGGCCTCCTCCCTATCTGTGCACTCCCTTACCACCACCTCCAGCACAGTCATCACCACCACCTCCAGCACAGTCCTCGCCGCCACCACCAGCACGGTCTACCCACTCCGGCCAACGAAGCCCACGACAGGGTATACGATCTTCTCCCCCTTTGTTTAAATTTCAGAATGTATATTAACATGTTATTTAGTATGATTTATATATGGATGTGTGGATTTAGCTAGGGTTATGTGAAATAATGGTGTATATGGAGTTGTAGTGTAGCCCATGTATCTTGTGGTTAAGTGATATGCTAGTTAGGGTTAAGTATGATGATTATATAGATTGTGGTATTTCGAGGATTATATGAAGATATAGTTGTTAGGGTTTGATTTATATATTGTTGGCAAACATATGGTTAGCCTAGTATAGTACATGAACAATGTGGTTTAAGATGAATGATAATTATGGTGACTTGAGGTCAAAGTCTAATGGTGAACTTGGAGGTTTAATTGTCATCAGTATATTAGTATGGATTAGAATGAGAGACATTGAGCTTTAGGGTTCAACGTATTTATTTATGTGGATGGTGATCTGTAGGATTGAGCAGTGATTGTGAGTAAGATGATCATGAGGGTTGAGAAAGACCTAATATTTAATAAGTAAATAAAGTCAGGGAGTGAGCATACCTGATACTGAACCACGTGATGAATATGGTCAGAATGAGGATTTGTCGACGAAAGTGTACAGAGGACTAGTTGATGGACTATCGTACCAATAGTCAACTGTGGTCAACCCCCTAGTGGCTTGTCCCTGTGAGTCGTAGCTGAGTTTGAGTTTAGTTGTAGATGCGTGTTGCATCCCTGTCTGTCGTAAAATAGATTATTGATTATTGGTTTGTATCTCCTCTCTAGGTATTTACGGATATTGTTATTCTTATTATACATTGTGCGCGTATTTATGTTGATGTTCGATACTCCGTGTCCGGTTCACAACCGGGTGTTGACATTCGACTTAACGTCTTAGAATAATTACTGATGCTTCATAGCACCTCGATGCACGAACCAGAGTACATCGATACCCTAGGACACACTCATACACTGTGATCATGCCAGATTCCTGTATTCTGATACTGACATCATGACCAGAGATTGGGACGACCTTAGGGTCACGTCTGTTGAGTTAATTCTTGTGTCGATTCTGTAGTTAGAGATTCAGGTTCAACGCACAATCGTTGACTGTTGGGAAGGGGAAGACAGTTACTAGACGTTTGGGCTACTCTGCACGCGCTTATATATGTATATGTAGTGATCCTGTATTAGAGTGTAGTGGTAACACCCGTGTGCCTCTGTGCTCGAAGCTACGGTACGACCCGTGTGTCTCTGTGTTCGGAGCTACGGTTTTACTTTGGAAGGCCCACGCGTCGAACGTTGTCTTTAAACTGTGTCATACTTGTTTGGTTATGTTAGAGTACCCTGTCGTGCACTTGTACTTTCTGTTTACTTGGCATTGTTATATTTTTGTACCTTATTACGTCCCTCTGAGGACCTGGTTTCCTTCCAGGTGTAGGCCACGAGGATTACCCGGAGGAGTACGGACCGGGCATCTATCCAGCAGCTATACTCACTATCGAGGACGAGGTCATTCTTGAGGACTTCGCCTGATCGCTGGTAGTGACTCTTTCCTTGGGACGGTATCTTTACCTAGTTACCTGCTGCAGTCTCAAGTTATCTTATTGCTTACTTTTATTCCAGTTTATTTGTGCTAGCGGGTTTGTCCCCGTATGACTACTCTAGTATTTGTACTTGATTCTTATTTTGATATTTTTCTTCCTGCACATTAGTCGTTGTATTTACTTCTATTGTGCTCTTATATTGCTGCCTGTGGATGAGATTTAGATTAAGTTTACTTGTGTTATGTGATGGGTTATTCATTGTATCTTACAGCTTAAGTGTACTCCGACGGGCCCATTAGATTGGATAGCCCGCCGAAGTACACTGCTGGCCATTGCCCCGTTTCTCGGTTCCTTATCCATGGAACCAGGGCGTGACAGTGGAGCAATATGCTCGTTCACAATAAGTTTAAGTTTCATGATTATCATCTCAAGCTATGGAAAAAAGATAGACCCTGACCTGTATTATCGCGGACAACTTGTGCACAAGGTATGTTATGAGTTCCGCGGACGGTCGCCAGGGCACCGGGACCGATCCGATCCGGACAGGACGTATGAGCAGTCATATGTTATGGGGCAAGGTGTTATGCAGCGAGGCTCACCACCTACGTTGCATATCATTCTGTGTCTTGAGACTGTGAACTGTCCAAAATGGCTATGCCAGCGACTTATGTCATATAGATAAGTCATCCTCGCTTAGCGGCTATCCGCATGCAACTCATTGCATCACATCAAATGAACAACTGAACACCTGAATTATCATGACACTCGTGTTGCATATGCTATTGCCTTGATTTTTATTATGAATGCCCCTGAATGTTTATACTTACCCGTGCTTGAATTAACATGTTTGCCTTGGACAGGGAAGGTAAATGGTAAGTTGGTAAGTCTCACCGTGTTTCCTCTCATGTCGTATGGCACACTGCCACACGAATTAGGCTATTCAATATTTGCATGAAACTGATCCTAAGGCAACTAGAAAGACAAACTTAATAGTTGGTGCACGAAACCTGTATTACGTATTTGGATTTGTCGAGCGGGCGAGTAGCCTCCCCACTAGTGCATTCAATGTACTAATAATCCACAAGATCGTTTGCAGGGTACGGGAGAACCTCGTTCGGTGCGGATGCCTCCTTCGTGCGTGCTAAGGCCAGGAGTTTCCTCTGAAGCCTTGGAGCGCTGCGTCCGGAACAGAAGCACATATACAAGACATAATGTTGTGAACATCGCCTGTACAATCATTCCACAATTGTAGCCACTTGGAACGCTTTATTGTTTCAGAAAGAGAGAGGCTTGAGCGACTTGTAATCTCGGCCAAGCGCCGCCTGTAATACTTGTTTATATCAATAAAGAGTTGCTTTACTTTAACTTGTGTTATTCAATGCTTCCGCTATATTGTCAACTCAGTGAACTTGTTACCGATCGCCTATGTGTTCATGACTCCGCTGCACTCGGACAATTTGTACGACTCTGTGGCTTAGAACTCTTACCGCCAGCCAATAAACCACGGCCTTGCACGGACGCGGTTCACGCTCGTGCGGCATCACGCCCGGATGGGTCAAAGCGATCGTTCCGCAGGAGCGCTTGCACGGTGATTCTCGCCTAGCGGGAACGGCCAATTTGCTTGCGGGAGATCAAGGCGTGACATGTTGGTATCAGAGCCTGGCTTATACGCCTTTGGACTTTATTTCGATTATCTCAGTTTTGAAAGCTCGTTCGTGGGTTATGTGCACGCTCTCTCTCAATGTCCTAAATTAAATGTTCTAACAATAAGTCAAAATACTTTCAAAATGTGTTTTGAATGATATGATTGCTTGTATGATATTGTGCTGCGAGTGGCCTTTGTGCCAACCTGAGTGAGAACCCTTGAGATTACGAAAGTAACTTGTCCGATTTTACTATCTCTAAGTTTGGTTGAATGCATATGTTTGAGGGACGCCTTGAACTTGTGCACGATCCAAGACTCATGAAAATGTGAAACTCGAGTGCTAAGACTTCGCTATCGCTAAGTTGGTTGGCATACTTATGCTAGAAGTGTACTTTGAATATGTGCACGATCCAGACTAGTGATATGCTGATCTCGAACGCTTGTGCAAGTGAATATCCAAATGAAAAAGTACAACGACTTGTGTAGGTTTGCCTCAGCCTTGTAACATTAAATCAAAATTGATTGAAACGTACTGCTTGTCCTCAGTAAGTCTCAAGGACGAGGCTTTTTCTGAGTTGGGTAGGATGTAACACCCCGTTCCGTTCAAGCGGACTGCCGATTCAAACGACAAAAGTGCAATATCCCGACCTGCTTTGTTCAGGCGATAATACTCATTTGAGGCAAATGATATCCAGACTTGTCCCTACAGGAATTTAGCTTAGGCTTTCAGAGGCTCGCTTGACGTATCACTCTACCGAGGCAAATCATTGCCAAGGTGGGTAGCTACGGTGAACTTGTCTTTGCTTAGCCAACACACATAAAATCTGGAATGATACATGCTAGTCGCTAGGTGAATCACCCTCTGCATGCTAATAAGAATCCAACGCACCTAGCTAAGGGAATAATCCCAATTTGTATTTGCTTGTGCTAGAACATAGAAAATGAAATATTACTTATATTCAGACCCTCGCATGCTAAGTTCCCTTATGGTTTCGTTACTCGGCTTACCTTCGGGTCCGAGCCAAACGTGTTTACCTATGTTCCTTAAAAATGCATGCTTGCCTGCTTATAAATGTCTAATGTTATTGTATTGTGCATGCATTGAGTCAGCCAGGAGACTATCAAATAGTCCTTCTGTGCAATTGAACCTGCAAGTATCCGGGACCGTTAGGTCACCCAAGGCAAATCCCCGAACCAAGGGAAATACATCAAGCAAGAATGAATATTGAACAAGAATCACACTTGAATGATAATCATGCCAAGTATGCATCTGAACGAGGATCGTGTCATGTACAGATTAAATCCCAGCTCGTGGAGCAATATGCTAGTTCAGAATAAGTTTAAGTTTTATGATTATCATCTCAAGCTATGGAAAAAGGATAGACCCTGACCTGCATTATCGCGGACAACTTGTGCACAAGGTATGTTATGAGTTCCGCGGACGGTCGCCGGGGTACCAGGACCGATCCGATCTGGACGGGACGTATGAGTAGTCGTATGTTATGGGGCAAGGTGTTATGCACCGACGCTCGCCACCTACGTTGCATATCATTCTGTGTCTTGAGACTGTGAACCGTCCAAAATGGCTATGCCAGCGACTTATATCATATAGATAAGTCATCCTCGCTTAGCGGCTATCCACGTGTGAGTCATTGCATCGTATCAAATGAACAACTGAATACCTGAACGATCATGACTTTCGTGATGCATATGCTATTGCCTTGGTTTTCATTATGAATGCCCCTGAATGTTTATACTTGCCTGTACTTAAATTAACATGTTTGCCTTGGACAGGGAAGGTAAATGGTAAGCTAGTAAGTCTCGCCATGTTTCCTCTCATGTCGCCCGGCGCACTGCCACACGAATTAGGCTATTCAATATTTGCATAAAACTGATCCTAAGGCAACTAGAAAGACAAACTTAATAGTTAGTGCACGAAACCTGTATTACGTGTTTGGATTTGTCGAGCGGGCGAGTAGCCTCCCCACCAGTGCATTCAATGTACTAATAACCCACCAGATCATTTGCAGGGTGGGAGAACCTCGTTCGGTGCGGATGCCTTCTTCGTGCATGCTAAGGCCAGGAGTTCCCTCTGAAGCCTTGGAGCGCTACGTCCGGAACAGAAGCACAAATACAAGACATAATGTTGTGAACATCGCCTGTACAATCATTCCACAATTGTAGCCACTTGGCACGCTTTATTGTTTTAGAGAGAGAGGCTTGAGCGACTTATAATCTCGGCCAAGCGCCGCTTGTAACACTTATTTATATCAATAAAGAGTTGCTTTACTTCAACTTATGTTATTCAATGCTTCCGCTATATTGTCAACTCAGTGAACTTGTTACTGATCGCCTATGCGTTCGTGACTCCGCTGTAATCGGACAATCTGTGCGACTCTGTTGCTTAGAACTCCTACCGCCAGCTAATGAACCACGACCTTGCACGGGAGCGGTTCACGCTCGTGCGACATCACGCCTGGATGGGTCAAAGCGATCGTTCCGTTGGAGCGCTAGCGCGGTGATTCTCGCTTAGCGGGAACGGCCGATTTACCTGCGGGAGATCGGGGCATGACAAGTACTAGCTTTAACATGTGATCGACTTGGGAACTTGTACACGAGTACGGGCCTAGCTAGTCATACGTGCGGTGTATGACCAACACTAACATGTGAACAAGACTTATACATGAAGGGTATGATCACATATCTACACCAAAATATTTTCCACTCCCGACTGGTATAGTAGATCTAACCATGGTACGTTATGGCACGGGATTCTCTAGGAAGGTAGCAAGTCTCCCCGAGAATCAGTGTCTGTACATGCACAAGATAACTAATGAAACAAGACTTGTACAAGATACACCATATACAAGGAATAATATCTCATGACGAGATCCGGATATACCAATTCGTGTAACCATCGTGTCAAGAAATATGGATATTTATACTAGATACAATGAACATAAAAGATATCATAAATAAAAAACTATCAGAGAATGTACTCGCCTGGGGTCCTTAGCTGTCAATACCAATGTCCTGCTCCTGAAGTCTCGCAGGATGATCCAATGGTCCTATATACATATAATATAACACAATCCAGCATCAGACATTACACTAACACACACAATCAAAATATAATAAACTCAGGGCTACACTAGGTATGACACTGGTCAACTAGGGTCAAGTGTGCGTCTAATTGCACGGGTGTCGCGTCTGTAATTGCTGTGCATAACAGACAGTTAATAATACGGGTCTTGCCAGTACGTCGGTGTACATATGGCAGTCTGCTAATATGTTACATGGTCACAGGTCAATATAACTACGGGGTATCCGTAATTACACTCTGGTCACCTAGTACATATATATAAATATACATATTATTATCTAGCATATACATTAATACTCATAATATAGGTATACCAATTAATTACATACATAATATGTATATGTGTATATACACTAATAGAATTACACTATATAAATATATTAAACATATACTAGGGGATACATATACTATACGTATATACCAATTAGGTTCATATACTTTATATATATATGTTTATATATACCAATATTAATATTAAACATATACTAATACATATGCTAATGCATACATACCAATTATATATCCATATACCAAATACTAATACTAATACACTAATTGAGAAATATGCGTATGCGCGTACATGTACATGTACGCAAAAGGGAACTCGAACCTATGTACGTGGGACGAGACGTGTGTGTCGAGGTATGTACGTGGGATGAGACGTGCGTATCGAGGTCGTAGCGAAAGGGGTGCTCGGCTACTCCTGCTGCTGCTGTGTCAAAGAGTCCGACGGGTTGGCAGCATCTCCGACGAGTCTCAGGCACTGTGCAGCGGTCCATCGTCGGCTGGCAAGTTCAGGTGGGTTGGCGAGTGGTTCTCTGGTCATTTTTGGTCGACGAGGGTGGCCAGATTGGTCGGGCGAGTTGTTCAGGCGAGGTTCGATCGAGGTGCAACGGTGCTCAGGGTCGGCTCGCGGTTGCTGTCGCACGGCCGTGAGTCGGGAAGATGAAGGTGGGTGACGGGGTCGTCCGGTCAAGGGGGTGCTGGGCAACGGGTTGGTCGACGGATTCCGGTGTCGTGGAGGTGGGTGGAGTCGATGAACAGGGAAGATGGGAAGGGGAAATATGGTCGGCTGTGAGTATATGTTAGGTTGAAAAAGAAAAAAAATTAAAGTAAAGGAATACTATATATAGGTAGTATTGGGTTGACCTAGAATTAGGGCTTGGTCGAACCCTTGGGAAAAGGGCTTGTCATGGATATTTTCAAGGGCTTGGATTCAAATGGATTCAAAATTAGGAGGGCCATGGTTCAAGGAGGTTGATGTTGAATTACACACTCCCAAAAATTATAAAAAAATATACATGAAGGAGAAATGGGTTTATTCATGTGTCGTGTCCAACGGGGTGGACACCTTAATGCACTTTTGCATAAAAATGACCAATAATTGGAAAATTGCACAAAGTTAGATTTATATCGAATTAAATATAAACGTCCGCGATGAATATTGTGCGACTAAAATGAAGCACAAGAGAGCATATTTATGAGTTACACAAGGGTCCGAATGGAGGACGGGCACGTCTAGGACAAGGGTATGAAGTTTGTTGGAAGGCAAAGGCTAGGGTAGCGCTCCAAATATCGAAGCAACGGTAAGGCACAATAATAAAATAAAATTACGGTAATTAATTACAACCTCCATAATTAAATCCCAAAAATGCCAATTAAAATACATGATCCTATAATTCGGTCAGGGCTTCATCTAGTGGGCTTCTAGGTCTAGTCTACTAACTCAAACATTAATGAACACTATACAATATAATATATATCTATACACATATCATGCAATTAATAAAAATAAATACACACAATACCTATAATATATAAAATAACAAAAATACCCCTATTTTCAGGATGTGGTAGTGACAATTAGTGACGCCACATTTTTGTCGCTAATCCATCGCTATATTAAAATAGCGACGAAAATAGTCATTTTTGCGACAAAAAATTTCTTCGCTAAAACTTTGTATTTTTGTAGTGCTTGACTGTTAGTTTATAGTAGTGACCCATCTTTTCTTGCAGCTTTACCGTATATGCAGAGTACCGGTGTGCTCAAGTATATGTAGCTGGCCTTTGTGTTTGATGATAAACGAAAGAAATAAAAACTAGGTTTATACGAAACCCTTTCTTTGTTTACAAACAAGAAAAAAGAGTACAATTAATCCTATACGAGGATGTTAAGTACAATAAAAATAATTCTGGGAAAAAATTGCTATAGGAGTTTGATCTGCAGTCGATCATTTTTTCCCTTGGACCACACGATGATGAAGAAGTGGTATAGAAGAAGAAGAAGCTTCAAAGATTGCAGGAGGGATTGAATTCTCGTTGCCAAAGTTGTCAATCAACACTCTCTGTCTGTGCTCTCTCCTTATAATCTCTTGATCTTTGATCTTGATCCTCTCTCCTAACCTTTTTTTCAACCCTGATCTCTTGAGACCAGAGGTCTCTATTTATAGAGATCAGTCACAGGAACTGTCCAGTCGGCGTATAAGCAAAACTGTGGAGAAAGTTGCACCTTTTACGCGGCGGTTATAATAACTGCTACCCACATTTGAATGATCCTCTGAGTATGCGTATGACACGTGTCCCATTATGAGGTAACATGTATAACTGCCTCTCGAAGATCACGGCATTCAAGCTACGTAGGTAACTGCCCCTTGCGTAAAAGCCAAATAGCCATCTTGTTGGCATAAAAGCCAAATAGCTGTCTTATTGGCATAAAAGCCAAATAGCTGTCTTGTTGGCGTAAAAGACAAATAGCTGTCTTGTTGGCGTAAAAGCCAAATAGCTGTCTTGTTGGAGTAAAAGCTAAATAGCTGTCTTATTGGCGTAGAAGCCAAATAGCTGCATGATAGGTAACCAGCGTAAAGATAGCCAATTATCCTTTCTGACTGAGGTCTTGAGCGTATTCTGGGCCAAATAGCCTTATCACGTACCTTTGCAAATATAGCCTAAGTTGGCGTATTTCGAGGAGATAGTGTACGGCGTGCTCCTATAGTTGAAAATAGCCTGGTTGGCATATTACGAGGAGATAGCGTACAGCGTGCTCCTATAGTTGAAAATAGCCTGGTTGGCGTAAAATGCCAGGATGGTGATGTAAGCGTATTAGCCCTAGTTTTAGCTCTCCCAGTCATGACAAAATTATAGAGGATAGAACCAAATCTCGTGCATTTAATGCAGAGATATGCCTCAATCTCGTGCATTAAATGCTGAGATATGCCTCGAGCTCTGTACGAGAAACAGCTTTTGACGTGGCGTCTGATTTCGTCTCATCTTGAGCGTAAAAGCTCATCTCTGCTTGTGTAGAATAGGCAGCGTATTCCTTGAATGCGTAAAAGCGACTTGTATCAAGGATATATTACTAAACGATAGTCTGGGTCTTTGTACAAAATCATCATCACAGCCGTCCTCTCGATTGTCGTGCAGTACTTTTGTCAGGAGTCAGGTTCACTGTTCAGTCTGACAGATTCATTCGAGAAATACGAAGAGTTCCTTGTATGACTTTATGTTGCATTAAAGACAAACATATTTTACGCTGTAAGGAGGTGTAGAAACCTTTTACGCCAAAATGACCTTGAAGCGCTGCTTTACGTGCGCAGCTCTGAAGCTCTTCTTTACGCCAAACAGCTCCAAAGCTTTGTTTTACGCGAGCAGTTCTGAAGCCATATTTTATGCCACACAGCCTTTAAGCACTGCCTTATGCGGACTTCATGTATTTACGGGGTTTTGACTGTATAATATGCGTAGAATTCCCCAGCGTATTTCATGCTTCTACAAGACCCCCTTCAAAGTTTTTAAATTTCTCGTAATTTGAAATACTTTGAATGAAGCATGAAACGGCCAAATTTGACTCGTTCTCCGAGGCTGATTTCTCGACAATATTTAAGAAGTTGTTGGGATTTGGTATGTTCTCTTCTGCTTATATAAAGTCAAGCGAATGAACCTATTTTTCCATACTCCCTTCACCACACGGATGGTTGCCGAGATTCATTGGGCTGACCTGAGAAAGAAGAAGATTATGCTCTTCCAGCATGTAAGAAGCCGTAAAAGGAGGCATCTTCGAGCGAATATCCTCTGCAACGATGGATTATGGAAGGATATCATAGCTTCCTTTGCTCGGGATAATCAGTAATTTTACATGACAATTCGTCCAAGAGAGAGGAAGGGTCTCATTAGACCATACAGCTTGCTAGCTGTATTTTCCCCTATTATGAAGCGGGACCCTGGTAGGCAGCTTGGCCGTCTCTTCCAGTATTATGTTGGGTCTGAATCCCTAACATAATTCTTGAGCGTGGCCGCCAATGACGTAAGGAGGGGGGCTTGAATAATTTAAACAGGCCCAGTTCTGTATCCTCCCGCTATTAACCATTTTCTTGTTCATCGGCCGCGGAAGCCGATGAAGTGCCGTAGAAAAAGAAAAAATCTCCATCAAATGAGAACCTGGCGCAATAGATTCCCGTCATGATCTTGAATAGTAATGAAGAATCCTTTATAAAAAAAATAGATTTTTATTATATGTAATCATGATCTTGAATATTAATGAAAAATCCTTTGTAAAATAGATTTCCATCATATGTAATCATGATTAATAACTTGTCTTCTTTTACGCATCATTGATTTGCCATATTTGCTGTAAGGAAGTCTGATAATACGCAGCTTCAGCATGCTTGAGTAATCTTTACTTTGATTCTGATAAATACGCTTCTAGTTACGTTCCGACATTTACGCGTAGAGGGATATGGGCAAAAAAGCTCTTCAGCATTAAATTATCTTGAAAATCTGATTGCCATGCTATTTTCGGACGAGGAGTCACATAAAATTCTGAACTGTCACTTCTCTAATACGAAGAATTTCTTTCAGAGCATCATCTTCAAGAATGGCTTCCCGAAAGTTTCCCAAAACAGGGCAAGAAATGTCCGCCGAACAAGCCATACTTGAACCTAGATATAAAGGATTCTGGTTAGACTTCGAATGAACTTCCAATGGCCCAGAAGAAGATTCATCTTCCATGCTGAAATCTGTGTGTTTCAGGCACTTGCAATCTTTTGTAACCAAAAAGGAGCATTTTCTGCATAAACCCTTATAATTGGCTTTCTCGAGCATAAGACCCGAATTATCCAGATATACGCGTATCCTGTCCTGCATAAGTCATAGATTTATAGCATTTATAGGTTTTGAGCGTAAAATCGTAGATCTGTAGCTTCTAAGCGTAAAATCGTATATCTGTAGATTCTGAGCGTAAAAGCTTCTGAGCGTAAAACCGTAGATTTGTAGCTTCTGAGCGTAAAATTATGGATCTGTAGCTTCTGAGCATAAAATCATAGATTTTTAGCTTCTGAGCGTAAAAGCTTCTGAGCGTAAAATCATAGATCTGTAGCTTCTGAGCATAAAATCATAGATCCGTTACGCAGCATGACTGTCCGCCTTCTTTTTTAAATGATAGGCTGACATGGTCCCAAATCATAACCGACTATTAAATATCGGATTTGGTTAAGGATTCAAAGAGTTACATGAACTCTATAAATAGACCTAGGTTGTGAGAGAGAAAAACCCTTCGTCTTTCTGAAAAACTCTTCGCCTCTTTCTGAGAACTCTTTGTCTTCGTCTCTTTTCTGAGAACTCAGATTCGCCATGGCACCAAAACAGGCCTCCGCTGCTAAGGAAAAGAAAGTCGCTTCTTCATCTCGCTCCACTGCTCAAGCATGAGCGACCACTGTTAGGCCAAGCGAGCCTCATTCTGAACGAAGTGCTCCGCCGTCTAGCTGTGCACCGGGCATCACAGGTAAAGACTTCAAGAGGAATAAAACCCTTCGTACACGTTGAACGTGTACACGCAAGGTCATCTTTTGTGCTAAGAGTCTCTTCGAGGAAGATGATGCACATAGATGTTTTATCAATACGCCCACATTTTTAACGTGTTAGTGTAAAACTCCATCTTTTGTAATATGGCGTAAAAACTCAGACTGTCAAATTTTGGCGTATACGGTAAACCTTGAGTTTTTACGCACTGGAAGTAAATTCCAGCGTAAAACTCAAGTTTTTTTTTGCTGTCTGGCGTAAAATGCAGACTGTCAAGTTTTGGCGTATACGGCAAAAGTGTAGCACCTTATGTTTTACGTGATGAATTAAAATTCCGGCATAAAACTGACTTTTCTCTTATTTTTTGTATTTGACCTACAGATATCTCCTCTGGCTAAAGTGATGGGCTCTGCTGCTGGAATGCTGAATTCTAACTATCTGGAGGACTTGTCCCATGTGACATACCCTATCTCTGGAAACGAGTATCCTGAAGAAAGGGGAACTCTGATCTTGACCCACGAAGAGCGAATGTTGCTGAGTATGATCAGTGGGGAGCCTCTGACATACATAGACGGGACTGAGTATAAGAAACCAGCTTTCTTATTCGGGGACGTCATTGATAAGCAGTCCCAGACCAAGCCCAAGAAGGAAGATTGGGTATTTACTACTGAGAGCATGATCATGTATCTTCCAAAGATGCCCAGAGATTATCCTATCTCTGCGTTCTTCTATGCTACACATCCTAGGAAGATGACATGGACTCTGACTCCTGATCTTCACGGCCAGCCGGGGAAGATCTTTTACAGGAAATGATTAAACCGAGGGGCCTTTGTAAGCAGTCCCTCAGGTCTTGTCATGCCCTTTAGAGGGTTACTGCCGGGCAGCGTCCCGAGTGAAGACACTTCATTGTTCCAGCCGCGTCAAATAGCGACTTTCTGCAATGACTTTATGGGGCAGGAAGGAGTATACCCTAGGGCTAACCCTCGAACCAGTGGATGGCTTAGCCCCCAGAATCTTCGATGGGCTAGTTTAACTGCATGGGCCCTGAAGCACTTTCAAACGGAGCTGGAAAGTATTGGCTTGTGGCTGTGAGTGCGACTAGTGTTGGGCTGTCTCTCAACCCCAACTTGTTCTTAGCTTTGATGGAGCGGTATAACTCACTCACTGGGACTTTTGCCACTCCGCTAGGTGAGTTGGGCCTGGCACTTCATGGGATGGCAGACATCTCAAAGCTGCCAATGGGAGACACTCCTTATGAAGAGTACATTCCCACAAATAGGGAGCTGAAGAATACTAACCCTCGGATAGTGGCAGTGTATCAAGAGCTGATGAGTCACTACCTCGCATGCACCACCTTCTACGGGGAGCCCTCTGATTTAGCCTATACTAACAAATGGGCATCCTACCTCTTCTTCCATCAGGTCAGAAATGCCAAGCAGGACAAGGTTGTAGATAGCAAAGATAAGTCTTTGAACCTTCTGAGCATGCTTAGTGCCAACACAGTCGATGATCTCATCGAAGATGCGGGGGCCCAAGATAGTGTTCTTAATGAAGAGATAGGGGGTTATCCTGCAGGAACTAAAGCCTACAGTTATATGAGACATTGTCGCAAGCCTCTGTCAAGGGAAGCTCAACTGGTTGGCTTCCTCTCTATCTGGCTATGCCGATGGGTAGTGCCTGGCATCGCGTCTGCGGATCGCATTCATCGCAACATCTTATTGCCCGCAGTGCATTTGGTATTTGGAGCCAGATTGGGCCTGCTTCCTGCCATGGTATGCTGGATACAAGCTGGCCTGAGAGCCATTACTGATGGGCTGCTGGCTGATGATACACAGCGTGAAGGATATCCCAGAGTGGAACTACCATTCCTATATCTGATGGGATGGTAAATCCTTCACAATACCAGAGTATATCTCCCGGATCTTCATGTGGTTCGGGAAATAACTTCTTGTTGAATTACAAGAATTCTCTCTGAAATGTGGTTAGCATCATAGATTGTCGACTAGCCCTCAATTTTGTCCATAGTTGGAAGCTCTTCTGCACCGTCCCCTGCGTGCATATCAACCAACAGGGGACTAAACTTCAGGATGCAGGTCAGGGAAAGACTATTCTTTCTCCTGAAGCCTTTTACTGGTTGGTCTGCATTAGACCTTCCCATCTGTTGTACAGAAGTGAGGACCACTGCTACTTGGAGCCTTATCTGCTTAGTCGTTTCGCCAGGCAATTTGGGTACGACCAGTTGTATGTAGGGAATCCCATCACCAGCTTCAAGTTCAAAGGTTGACTTATTGATGGAGCTAGAGGATGGCGGTATTTTATCATGGGTTGTACTGGAGCAATCTTTACTGTGCCCGCCACTTCTCTCTCCATGGAGTTGCGTATTCTTCATTCGTACGTGCAGTTTTGTGCGTCCATCAATACCTTCCATCATAATTTTGATGTACATGGAAGTTTCAGAATGCCATCTCATAGGTCCACTGGGAGAGAGGAGATACCATATGTCTCCTCTGATGAAGATGATGAAACCACCGGTGCAGATGACTATTTGGTAATTTTACCGAGAGGCGTAATAGCTCCGCCAGCAGAGCCTCTCATCATTTCCCATAAACAAAAGTCTTCCACTCTGAGAGATCCTTCTCCCCGCAAGAAGAAGTAGATGACCAGAGGTCCCAAAAGGACTTCCACCAAGGGGGGCTCTTCCAGGAGTGAGCCTATTATTTCCCTTGTTGGGGATGATTCTTTGATCAGGGGTCCTTCGCCTTTTAGAGAGGGAACCTCCACAGTTCCAGCTGACAGTGCTGGAGATTCTTTGCCCACAATTGATGTTGCTACCACCGTTACTGGTAGTGCTTCGAGATCACCTTCGAGGCCGAGCGTAATAAGATTCAACATACCTTTATCAAGACAAATAATGGGTCTAGTCCCTCCGTCGTCTGTAAGTATCTCAAGCGAGATTCCACCCGATGAACCTCGAGTGAATCTGGGTGACGACTGGGATGACTACCCTCAAGTGTCAGTTGGTGCACCCTCTTCTCCAGGTATGACAACTTGTTTAGCATCATTAAGAAATGATTTAGCTATACAGGCTGCAGACGCAACATACATACCATCGACCATGGGTAAATATTGTCTTCACGCTTTTTCCAGGAAAATTAACATCAAATTGATATTAACTTTCTCTTATCTTATTTTCAGGCAAAGATATCTCGGGGGAGGGCGTAGTTGACACAACTTTTGACTTTGTTGCGGATCCAGCTGATGAAATGGCGGTGACCACCATCGAAGAAGCATACTTTGAAGCTGCTAATCTTTCATCCGCAACATTCTCGGGTGTCATCTCGCCAGTAGCAGTTCAAATAACATCAGAGGAGGATGAACCCGCCATCTCGACTGTGCCTCCTTCGTCGAGTATGCCAGCAACTTCAACCGTTATTAGTGTCTCTTCTTTTGTCGCGCCATCTGTTGAAGCGACGACTGTGGCAATATCCTCTGCCGACGTTCCAGAAAGGGGATTTACCGATATCGTGTCCACTCCTAGCTTCCATTCAAACTTTGCCATGCTAGTTGAACAATATACTAGCATATTCTATATCACTTTGAAAGCATTGATATTCAAGGTGCTGGAGAAGAATCTAGGCTTTGATACTCTGAAGATGTCCTCCAATCTCACTATAGCGCAGATTAGAAATTTCAGTGATGCTGAAAGAGCTAATGCGCTAGAGCAAATAGTTAATGGTTTAGAATAATCGATTAACGAATATTTGCAGCTATCCCGAGGTAGCATCAATGACTTGGTTCAGGCCAAGTACGACTCCCTAACTGCAGATTTTGCTCAGTAGACAGAAGCTTTAAGTAAATCCATCCAGGAACAACAACAAGAGATGGAGAAAGAGCAAGCAGTCTTGGTGGAGGTTATTCCTCAGCTAGCTAAGTGCCAGGCTGAATGTGAGGGAAATGAAGTGAGGGTTTAAGAATTGGAAGATGAACTCGCTCAGGCAAAGGAGAGGCTTCTCAAGTCATCGGTAGTTTGTGATGTATTTAAGGGCCAAGTGAAGACAGCTCAACAGAACTTGACACATGCGGGTGTCCTTCACGCAAGTTTTATTGATACTCTGTCTGAACTATCTCTTTTGAGCAATGACGAGGCAAGGCGGGAGCGGGCTCACACTAACATCTTGAACTCCAGGAATGAGAGGATGGCTGCTTTGGCGAGACAGATCCGTGATTTAATTGCTCCTCCCCAATGATGTACTTTTTTGCTTCTTTTGTAATTTGCTATTCCCAGAGATAATAAAGATATATTTTCTGACTTTATGGACCTATCACTTTGGAATATAAATGATAGGCTAAGATGAAAGTGATATCAGAGGTAATATGGACGTAATATACTTTCGGTAAGGTTTAGCCGAACATATCTATTCAGAGGTAATATGGACGTGATAGAATATGATCCAACTAAATTTGTGTACAAAACACTATCAGAGGTAATATGGACGTGATAGGTTTTGACGTTTCAAATTAGTTGAACATATCTATTCAGAGGTCATAAGAACATGATAGAATATGCTCCAACTAAGTTTTATACGTAGTATTGTCAGAATGAAATCTTCATCATACTCCGTTTAAGCAAAGGAGATCAAGCATAGTACTTCTTCAGGAATTTGCCGTTGAAAGGAGCCATTATCAAGTCTCCATTAGGCTTGGCTAATCTGTAAGCGCCATTTGAAAATGTGGTCTCAATCACATAAGGACCCTCCCACTTGGGCTGGAATTTTCCCCTACTTTTGTACGTAATGATCATTGGCCTCTTTATAGCCAAAACTAGTTAACCAACTTTAAACACCCTTTCCTTCACTTTCTGATTAAAAGATCTGGAGATGCGTTCTTGGTATAACTCGATGCGTTGTTGAGCTTGAAGGCGTTTATCGTCTAATCCTTCTAGCTCTTGAAGTCTTAAACGATCATTATTTTCATGAGTCAGCTCATTAGCCACTGCTATTCTGAGTGATGGAATTTGAACCTCAATGGGGAGAACTGCTTCATACCGATAAACCAATAAAAATGGGGTACAACACGTTGGTGTTCGTACCGTTGTACGGTATGCCCACAGACATTCCCCCAAGTTCTCGTTCCAATCTCTTTTGTTCGAAGAGACAAACTTCTTTAAGCTTTTGATGATAGTTTTTTGAAGGCTTCCGCCAAACCATTAGCAGCAAGATTATATACCGTTGAGGCTATATTTTGTATCCAATTTTTATCGCAAAATTGGTGAAACGCTTGACTGATGAATTGAGGCCCGTTATCATGAATTATCTTTCGGGGTATCCCAAAGTGATAAATTACATGGTGCTTGAGAAAGCTGATCACGTTGGATATCTTTACCTCAGCAAGAGGGATCGCCTCCGCCCATTTGGAGAAATAATCGCTGATAGCCAGTATGAACCGGTGTCCTCTAGAAGACGAAGGGTGAATAAGACCAATAATATCCATACCCCATGCTTCAAAGGGCCATGATGCAATAGTAGGATGTAAATACTCAGAAGGCTGATGTATAAAATCTGCATAAACCTGACAGGCTTTGCATTGTCTTGCATATTTTACGGCATCTGCAATCATAGTAGGCCAGTAGTAGCCCATCCTCCTGATACTATCCTGTAACTTAGGACCGGGTTGATGCGCTCCACATACTCCGTCATGAGCTTCTCGGATAATCCTCTTTGCATCATCATCAGAGAGACATCGTAATAATAGTCCATCGTATGTTCGACGATATAGACTTTGTGAAGAAGCATCAAAATAGAAGCGTAGTAATCGTCTTTTGATACATACTGCTTCTTTAGGATCCTCTGGTAAGATTCCGTATAACGCGAAGTCTATAAAGGAACTTCTCCAATCTCTTGTAGGAGGACTCGTGTTTATGGCATAGCTGCGTTCCATGTGAAAATTATTTTTTACACAAAATAAATCTCTATTAAGAAGGATCACCGAATTCTGCCTTCTTATAGGAATAGCTAGATCTGCAGCCAGACTAGCCAGAGCATCAGCTTCCAAATTTTGAGATCGAGGCACATGCTCTAAGAAGAATCCTTTAAAAGACATTGCTATCTCGATCGTTGTTTGGTGATAAGGAATGAGGTCTGGATTGCGGACTTCATATATCCCTCTGACCTGATTGACGATCTGCTGAGAATCACCAAAAGCTTCCAAGTATTCGACGTCCAATTCTTTAGCGACTTGAAGCCCAATTAGTAGGGCGTTATACGCTGCCATATTATTAGAGCAGGGTTTGCTAAGAGAATATGCTCAATAGATGACGAGTTTATCAGGAGTCACCAGAACAATTCATACTCCTGAAACCACGTTTCCCTTGGGACCAGTCCTGGAGGCACCATCGAAGAATAACTGCCATATATCACCTTCTATTATCGAGTTACATTCTGCAACTTCGTCGAGAATGTCCTCATATAATTTGGAGGTTTTCGGAATTGGAAGGGCTGCTAAGAAATCATCCAAGGCTTGACCTTTCATGGACTTCTGAGGGACGTACACCATATTATATGGTATTAGTAGCATTGCCCAAGTTGCGAGTCGGGAATTAAGAATACTTGGCTTATTTATTAATACCGGAAGTGGATTGATCATGGAGATGATATGAATAGTTTGGTCCGTCACGTAATGTCGCATCTTTTGAATGGCAAACATTAAGGCCAAGCATTTTTTTTCTACTGGACTATACTTATGTTCAGCTCCGATCATCATCCTGCTGAGATAGTAGATAGCCTGTTCATAACCCTCATTGTTCTTCTATGCGAGGAGAGCCCCTAAAGAATGATCCATTGCTCGAACATACAGCAAAAATGGTCTTCCTATGACGGGAGGCACCAGAACTGGAGGATTAGTAAGATAGTTTTGATATCATTAAACGCTTGCTGACAGCTTCGTCCATACGAATGACACACCTTTCTTCATTAGATAAGAAAAAGGCTGACATCTTCCAGAGAGGTTGGATATGAATCTCCTGATGTAAGCTAGACGACCTTGAAATCCCCTGAGTTCTCTCAGATTACGGGACGATCGCATCTCTAGGATAGCTTTCACTTTGTCAGGGTTGACTTGAATGCCTTTAGCAGTGATGACAAATCCCAAAAATTTGCCACTGGATACACCAAGAAAGGACTTTGTAGGGTTTATTTTGAGTTGATGTTGGCGCATCAACTCAAATACTGTCTTCAAGTCTTGGATGTGATTATCCTTGAGGTGGCTTTTGACAGCAATATCGTCTACATAACATTCTACCGTTTTGCATAAATGCTCATAGAATATGTTACTCATAGCTTGCTGATATGTAGTCCCGGCATTCTTCAATCCAAAAGGCATGACTGTATAGCAATATACCCCCAGTGGTGTATGAAAGGCAGTATGCTTCCTATCTTCAGGATTCATCTTAATTTGATTATATCCTGAAAATCCGTCCATAAAAAACATGTGCTCGAAGCCGCACGTATTATCGATCATGAAGTCTGTGATGGGAAGAGGAAACTCATCCTTAGGGCAAGCCGTATTTAGATCTCGGAAGTCGATACAAATACGAAGTTTCTTATTTTTCTTCATAACCGGGACAACATTAGCGACCCAATCAGGATGTTGTTCTTCCCGGATGAACCTACAGGCTATTAGTTTCTTGATTTCAGCTTCAATAGCATCCATCATATCCGGGCAGAACCGGCGTTGGTGTTGCTTTACTGGCTTTGAATTGGATAGTATGTTGAGTTTATGGGTAGCCACTTTTGGGTCAAGGCCTGGCATATCCTCATAATTCCAAGCAAAGACATCGATATATTCTTTTATCTGCTGGATTATTTCTTCTCTTTCTTCTTCGGAAAGATTATTGCTGATGAATATCGGCTTTGGTAAAATTTCATCCCCAATATTGACTTGGATAACATTATCTTCAGTGGGTGGTTCTTTTTGTTCGAACCGGAGTTCCCATTGTGTATCCATTTGTTGTACCCAGGATTCATTCTCAAATGGTTCAGATTCTTGTTCCTCTGTTTTGAGGGAATCTGTCAATACCATATTTACTGATAGTGCCAGTTCAAATTCGCCATCTGAATTGGAGGATGACAAATCATCTTGAAAAGCGGAAACGGTCCCATCGCTTGACTCAGAGTTGTTGGAAGCTGCAAGAGATATGGTATACCCTAACCCAAAACGAGTTCGTTGACAGTAGGGATCTCCATGCAACGACATTCATCTACCTTTTCCATAGTTGAGGCCTGGCTCCAACTTCAAATCATAGCCCATGTTTTGTATAATCTTCAAAGCCTGTCGGCTATATCTGCGGACTTGCATTTTCCTAGCATCAGACTCGTGAGAATCTTCTTGTACAATCGGTCTATTCCGCATTCAACCGAAGACTATTGGATGATGATCGTTGCTAGTAGGTGGAACAATAAAGATAGAATTTTTATGCGACCTATATGTCGTGGTGACATTATATGTTCACGCTATTTCCCACACATATAGATGAAAGATGTCTATAGCTTTCAAGAATTTTTGTGCTATAGGTTCTATATCGTTATGAGAAAAAGATTCCTAATTAGGAAATTGAGCGTCAGTATACTGGAAAAGAGAATCTTTATTATCGTCAGAAACCTCATTCCTGGTTGTATTTACATCAGCCGACTGCTTATTGCGCCTAAGGTTAATGACCAAAGGTGGAGGCTTCTTGTTCAGTCCACTAGGGGATCATTTCCTCCTCCCGATTTGGTTTTGCCCAAGTGGATAGTCATAGGTTCCATGACATTCGGACGGGTAGTCCACCCTTTCACCTGGATTGACAAAGGTTGCTCAGCAGATGGTTCTCCTAGCTCCTGGTAGGATTCCTCTTCCGTCTTGCCTAACACCTCCTTCATGTAGTCTTGGGTGTACAACATGGCATCGGAATAGTAGGACTCAACTACTTTGAACGGGTTAAGATCAGCAATCTCTGTCTTCACTGTCCCTTGGACGTCTACATATTTGAAGCACTGATGTAGAGTTGAAGGAACAATATTGTGATCGTGGATCCAAGGTCTGCCTAACAAAATATTGTAAGATACCTCTGAATCAATGACATAGCATGTAGCCACTGATCTAAGGTCACTAATCTGGATCCTCAGACGAATCTTCCCCAATGGTTTGCTCATTCTGGCATTAAAGCCCACGATTATAGTGGTAGTGTAAGCCAGTTCGCTTGTAGGAATCCTCAATGGTCTTAGCAAACTATGAGGGATAATGCTGATCGATGATCCCGAATCTATGTGAATCCGGTCTACCTCAACAGAGCCGACATATCCGGTGTAATAAAGAGGCATGTCGTGTATGTTATGCTTCAATAACATGTCCTCTTGAGTGAAAGTGATGTTAGGGACCACTTCCATCACACTATGGCATTGAGGATATGTCATGGGCTCTTTATCAGGGGACTTGTCAAGCATATATCTGCTTGCATTAATGCTTCACTCAAGGCTTGACGAGTGTCTTTGGATATCCTGAGAAGCTCGAAAATGGACAATATGGCTGGAGTATTAGCCAACTGAGCCAAGATGTCAAAGTTATATGGTTTATCTAAACCTTTATTATGAATATTTTTAAAGGTTTATCGAAACGAACTTCTTTTTGCTTGCCCTTGTCCACCGAAGTTGGTTTAGAAGGACCTACCTCTGGTATAACAGGTTCAGGTTCTAGACGTTTGGCAGCTGAAGTGTTTGCCGTTGGTTTCTCCTAATTTCCTCCATAGTCTTTGAGGTAGACTTTCCCTGACCGGATTCCAGTTGCCAAAGCCTCTTCTTCCGATATCAGGGATATTGCAACCATATGACATGGTTTACATCTTAAGTTCTTTTTAAACTTAGCTTTAGCAGCTTTAGTCTCTTCCTCAATTTCTGATACCAGATCAGGGTGAACCCACATGATCTCCCCTCGCTTAGTAGTTAGGGGCACTAGGTCATGATTTTGACCCCTTGTTGGAGGGAGATTAACAATGTTCATCATTGCCCGTGGAATAGGCACCTCACCATCCGGAACTTTTTGAGGGGGGAGATTGCCAAACTGGAGTAAAATCATGTTGGCAGTGACCGTCTTCTCGCTATTAGGCAGAGTGATGGCCTTGGCGTCGATGAACTCCTGGATTTTCCTTTTCAGTACATAACATGCCTTTGTGGGGTAGTGTATGTACCGGTGGAAAATACAGTACTTAGGGTTATTGGTACTGCCGACTTCATTTGGGCACTTTACCTCGGGGAGAGTAAGCTTGCCACTCTTGACTAGACAATCAAATATGCTCGGAATGTCGTCGTCATCAAAAGAATATTCTTCTTTAGGCCTGGAAGTCCCAGGATTCGCCTGCGTAGTTACTGGAGTATGTTGCCTGGACGTATTGATTGCCAGAGCTTCCTTTCTTTGGGAACTACGAGTATGGTCGTTATTGGAGGATGCCCATTTCCCTCTATCAGAGGTAGAGATCATGATCCCGTTGTCACGAGCCTTCCGACTGTTATCTTCAGCGGCTACCGCCGATATGATAAACGAGGGCCAATCATGGAACTGATATGGTCCTGTGAATACTGAGATCAGTGGGAGAAGGTTCTTCTGGCAAATGTCCACCAAAGCTGAATCCGGAACTCCATGAGGCATCTGCAAAGTAGCTTGACGAAAACATTCAATAAAAGTACGAACGTTTTCTTTCTCCTTCTGCTTTACTTCGATGAGTGATGACATAGACATGTCCATTCCTCCTTCGTAGAATCGAGCGAAGAACAGAGTCTTGAAATCTTCAAAAAAAGTAATGCAGTTGTCTGCTAGACTACGGTACCATTGGTAGGCTACCCCAAACAGACAGCCTTTAAACACCCGAGTGAGAAGAGCATCATTCCCTTGTAACAACACATTCATCATGCTGAAGTAGTTCATGTACTGGCTGGGTGACGTCTTTCCCTCAACTAAAACCATAGCCTGTGGTTTATATTTTGGTAGAAAAGGGATCTCGTCCCAGATAGCTGGGTAAGGATGGTTGATTCCCAACTTCTTGAGCTGATCCTTATGCTTCAAGGCATCCAATTGGGCCTTCAATTCCCAGACTGCTTGTATCGGATCTTCAGTTGGAAAAGGGATCGCAGAGAGGTGAGAGACCGGTTGTATTGTAACTCCAACAGGAGGTAATACATTCTCCGGATTAAGCGGTTGAGGAGTAGCTGATTCTTAATTTTGAACAGGCTCCTGACTTGATGTTATATCTACCCCCGCACGTAATTGAGTCAGAGGAACTGGAGCTTGAGCTATTGCAGCTGCATGTTGAGTCACCATCATCTGGCGTATACTTTCCATCATGGTATGCATCTCATTAAGCGATGCTTCCAATACAGCAATGCGTTGCTCCGTACTTCCTGATGGGGAAGCCTCTTCATGTTCATCTCTAACGGCATAAACTTCCACTTCTCTGGATGCCACTGAGGGATTCGTATAGATCTCTGTAGAGATTGAGTCTATACTTTCAGCATCAAATTCAGAAAATTGGTGACCCCCAGTATCGGAATCAGAAGAATATGAAGCCGATTGTCGTGACCTCGAACGAGTGTTTCGAAAGACACCTGCTTCAATATTCTCAAGGAGTCTGTCAAATCTCCTTTGGCTTGGAGTTCTAGAGGGATGACGTCTTGAACTTGACCTTCCTCTAGGAATGTGCGAAGCCATGTTTACTGATGCGAATGTCAGTTCTTCTTCCTGTAAGGACAAAGAGTAGTTCAACCGGTTGAAAACTGACCGTTTTGCCTTAGAACAGCAGTAGTTAATTACAACTTTATGGCTATTACAACAATGTTCCCTAGGGGGTATAATAGATATATCAGAAGATCCCTTGTCTTTGCGTTTCTGGATCAAGAAATTGCGCCAATCAGGGGGATTAACAGAAGAAGAAGAAGGCTTATTATGCCTTTTTACATCAGTAGGAACGCGGAGATTGGGAACCATAACCCTCTCTCTGCCATATGAATACAGCAGTTCACCCATGTGAGTAGCATACGATCCATCATCCTTCTTAGGAGCGTATTTTCCCATAAAACGGGTCTTCTTTACGCGGATGGGCTTATCCTGGCGTAATCTAGAGCTTTGCACAGGTTCGCGTAAAACAGAAGAAGTCTTCAAGCGGACTCCAGCGTCACGCATAATCTGAAGAGTGGGCAACTTCTTCTCTTGGTGGCGTACAAGCCTAGAGGTTGGGAGATTCGCCACTAGTTTTCCCTTGATATGATCAAAGGGACCATCTGCCTCATCGTAGGTGGAAGATGTATTTTTATGCGCAGGGCACATTTAAAGTTTCTGAATTGGCGTTAAGGCTTTGTCAGAAATTTTGTCTGCCACGTCACAGACGGGAGACGAGATTTTACGCACAGGGCGCGTTCTAGACTTCTAGATTGGCACTGAGGCATTGCCAGAAGCTTTGTCTGCCATGTCACAGACGGGAGACGAGATTTTATGTACGGGGCGTGTTCTAGACTTCTGGATTGGCACTGAGGCATTGCTAGAAGCTTTGTCTGTCACGTCACAGACGGGAGACATAGTTTTACGCGCAGAGCGCGTAGGCTGTGCTGTCACAACCTTGATGATCAGAGAAGAAGAGTTGGCAGGAAGGGTAGAGGGTGTCTTGGGCATTCACACTTTATGCAGCTTCCTGTTGTCCTGGACAGAGAGGGAATGAGAGCCACCCCCTACAAGAAGCATGTCTTCATAAGCAGATTGTTTGAATTGGACGACCAAAGTCTTCTTCGTCGATCCGACGGATACTACATCATGTTGAGCAATTGCCTTCTCGTTAGATGAGAAAGTAGTCCCCAGCAGAATTGCCATCTTGTGTTTGATAAAAAATGAAAGAAATGAAAACTAGGTTTATACGAAACTCTTTCTTTGTTTACAAACAAGAAAAAAGAGTACAATTAATCCTATACGAGGATGTTAAGTACAATAAAAATGATTCTGGGGAAAAATTGCTATAGGAGTCTGATCTGCGGTCGATCACTTTGTCCCTTGGACCATACGATGATGAAGAAGTGCTGTAGAAGAAGAAGAAGCTTCAAAGATTGCAGGAGGGATTGAATTCTCATTGCCAAAGTTGTCAATAAATACTCTCTGTCTGTGCTCTCTCCTTATAATCTCTTGATCTTTGATCTTGATCCTCTCTGTAAATCCCCTCATCCAAAATTAGGCCTAATTTGCTTAGATAGTAAAATTAGGGCTAGTTTGAACCAATTAGAATTAGAACACGGTATTTATTTAATTATGAAATAATTTATGTCGCGTAGCGCACATTAATCATCGCTTCTTTAATTGGAGCACCTCACTAGCCATTGCCTTCCAACAAACTTTACAACCTCATCCTAGACATGTCCGCCTACTATTCTGACCCTTGTGCAAGTTATAATATTGCTCTCTGGTGCTATATTTTAGCCGCACAATAAACATCACGGACGTTATTTCTTAATTCGAAATAATTTTCAACTTTGTACCCCTGTGCGTTCCAATCGGAATTGGAGACACAATCTTGGCCGTTTTGTACAACCCGAATTTTATTAATATTTTACACTGTACCCTCTATACCTCTACACTTGTGTCCCACCTAATTTTAATCCCATATACTCCTAATTAATTCTAGAACATCATGCGCGTTTCGATTTAATTAATTAAATCTAATTTCTGCCTTTGTGCAATTTTTCAATTGTTGGGGGGCTTTTATGTAAAAATACATTGAGGTGTCCCCGCCATTGGACAATTCATGAAGAAACCCAATTTTTCCCTTCACATGAATTTTTTTGTAATTTATCGGAATGGGCAAACGCACAGCATTGATCCCTCATTTAAACCACATCATTGTATTTTAACCATGTAAATTATGGCCCTCAAACATCCCCATGCAAGACCAAGGCCCAACCTAAGAGGGGTTGACCAGTCAAACCTATTTTAGGTCAACACCAACATCACATATAAATATACCTTAAATTTCTTTTACCTAAAAACCTAAAACTAACCAAGGACCCCTAGCCGACCCCCTCCCCTTACTGTTCTTCTTCTTCCTCTTCCTTCCTGGCCGGAGCCCCGACCTCCGGAGCAGCCACCACCACCACCAATAACACTCCATTCTCGGCCACCCCTATCCTCCTCTTCCTTCAGCCTTCCCGGCCGGATCCCTGCCCGCAGCGGACACGAACTCCACCTCGAGGAGCAGCCTGTCCTCCTCCCTCCCCGTCTGCACATCCTCGACTTCCCGCACCTCCGCCATTAACGCCGAGCCATCTCGACAACCTCTCCTTCCCATCTCGACATCTCCCTGCCGGCCTGCACGAACGCCTGACCGCCGTCAGCTCGACAACCTCGGCCGGATCTCCTTCCTCGCCAAGCTCGACTGAACCTCACCAGAGCCACTACGACCCGCTGTCCCTGCTCCCTCTCCATCTCCTTCCTCCCTTCAGCCAGCCGACCGGAGATCCAAGCCCGCCGCCGGACTCGACACCATGCATGAACCCACTCCTCACCGAGCCGTGAATTGCCGAAAGCCGCCGTCCCGACCTCGGCAACCTGAAGTCTCCACGTCGTCGAACTCCTCCCTGCTCGACTCAACTCGCCGGAGTCGAGCAGCAGCCACCCCGACTCGACAGTTCCCTGTCCTCCTCCTTTCTATTGTCGGACCACCCCCTGTCCTGACCGGACCACCTTTCCCCCTCTGGCCGGAGTGCCATCCACACCACCATCATCCCTAACACCTATACTATTAAACCACCAATCACCATCATCATCATCATTGTCTCGGTTCACCATCATCGCATCGTCGTCGTCTCATCACCATCATTATCATTAACATCTCGGTACATCATCATCGTTGTTGTCATCTCACCATCATCGCATTGTCGTCGTCTCTTCACCATCATTATCATCAACATCTTGGTACATCATCATCGTCGTTGTCATCCTAGCCACCATCGTCATAGCCAGTCGACATCATCATCATCAGCCCACATCATCATCATCAACATTAATACTCATCATCATCTTATCAACACCACCACCATCAATATAAACACATCCCCATTTACATCACTACCATGCATCATCATCATCCATATCATCCTAGTCTCCATCCTCGTCATCGTCCTCGTCAAACACCATCGTCCTCATCATCATCTCAGCATCACTTCATCATCATCTCAGCATCATCGTCATCAGCACCACCATCATCATACTCGTCTCAATTCATCATCATCACTCCATCACCCTCACCATCGTCATCATCTCACCATCATCCCATCATCATCATTACCTCATCGTCACCTCACCATTCATTATCATCATCAGCAATGTCGTCCTCACCATCATCGTCGTTATAATCGTCACCCTCGTCATCATCGTCGTCAACCCCACCGTCGTACTCGTGCGCGTACCCCGAGGTACAAACCTGTCCATCTTCTTCTTTTATGTGTGCTTGTGTGTATGCCAGTAGGATATTAGTATTGTTTAATGACTGTTAATTGACATCAGGCCCTGAGTCGGTAAACCCATATGCGTGTACGTATATGTACGCATACGCGTATATTATTTATTGGTCTATATATTTATATAGATATTTAGTACATGTATTCGATTGGTATGTATATTTGGGTGTTATATATAGAAATATATAAATATATGGTATGTACATAAATTGTAAGTTATTAAACACTATGCTAATTTATAATTATGACTATATATTTAGACTGTACGACCCTAGGACACCGTGGACTGTCCCGTACTTACCTTGACCATGTTGACCCTAAGAACTTGTGAATTGCCTGCCTTGAGTACATTAACGCACTGGCTTAGACACCTGTCAGCTGACTGTCTGATTGTGTACAACACTTGAAGATGTGACCCTGTATAATTCAACGCATAATTGACCATGTTAGATAACTAGTGCCACCCCTAGTATACCCCCTGAATCTAGTATAAATATGGTTGTGGAATGACTAATAATTTTATTGTATTATATTTATGTGTACATAGGATATTGGATTTGTTCTGCGCAACTTCTGGAGCAGGTTATTGGTACATTGTAGCTTCCTTGCCAGGCAAGTATACCTTGCCATTGTACTGTTATTTATATTCCATATGTTGCATGCATCCTTATTTTCTGTCTTTAGTTCATATATTTTAACTGTTATATAAAACACGCGCGACGGTGTCGTCGCGATATATTTTTATTTATGTATTTACATTGACCTTGTTTATGAGACTACCCCATTATTATGTAGCATCATTAGGTTCATTGGACGTGACACAGTTGTTACACGAGTGTGAGTCTCATATAGATCACGGACTGCGTGACAGGTCTGGCCTCCTGTACGTATGGGCCGTGCGTTAAGAATAACTGCTGTTAGAAACTTTGCATGCTAGTAGACTTGGCAGTTATTAGAGGTGTTATTGTGTCATGGATGTGACATGCTTAGAGCATGGGGTAGGGAGAACAACAAGTACCGCATTTGAGCTCCTTTGCACTTTTTCTATTGTGCGCCCGGATTCTCCGCTGGAGATACGGGTGGTGATGACCACTATATATTATATTATTATTAGGCGGGCCACCAGCGTTCGAAAGATGACGTGCCTTTTTAGGCCCCTAGATCTCCAATAGAGAACCATGCCAAATCCCAGGATTTCAGCCAGATAACTCACTTGTGGGGAAAGTTGTTCTTAACTGCATTCACTTAGACGGTTAGGCTACCCTTTTGGATATTTATTTCAGTACTTTATTAGCATGTGTTTAAGTATCTTGTTATGTCCCTCAGAGGACCTGGTCCCCTGCCAGGTGTATCTGTTCTTGAGTATTCGCAGGAGCGCAGATTCGGATGGTTACTTATGTTTTGAGGATTTCTTCTCTTCGAGCCCGTGATTGATAGCTGGTATTCTTATATTGTGTTTATTGTGTTATACTCATATTGTATTTGCTCTTATATTCGAGTTGGTAGTAGATTTTTTTCTACCCAACTATCATCCTTAGATACTTCTTATTGAGATCTAGTTTCATAGATGTTGGTTATTTAATGATATTTGATTTTCGTGGATGAGATTTAGATTATACCCTGTGACTTGTGATATATTTTATACCACTTGTGGATTTGATATTCATATTACAGCGTACGTATGGATTTGGTTTTCATATATTGGAGTTGCCATATCCATGCGGCTGGCATGCTTACGTGTCCTAGTCCTACATAATTTAGGACTGGGACGTGACATATTTTTATAGTGGCCCATGCAAGTCGAGAGTATATTGTCTCGGTTACGTTACTGTATCGAACAAGCCTGCACCTAGGACTAGAGTATAGGATCTCATCCACAATTGACTGTGATTCATCTTCTCCTATCTGTTCTATTTTGAACAATTGTATCCTGCTTGATTCATGTGCTTCCCTAATAGTTCTTTGAGTATAGTCTTCTGCTAGAATATAGGAACCCCTGTTATTAGGATGATAATTAGAGTAGCACACCTATTAAGATTACAATGAGAATATAGACACACCACTAAGTTTAAGATATCTAGTGAACCATAGAATTCCTTATCTTTAGATTGGTATACCATTACCCCTTGATGTATTAAGAAGACTTGAGAGTAGTATAGACACTACTAGAGATAGTTAGAAGTTTTACCATAATGTTTGACCCTAGTATTGAGGAACCAATGGAGAACCAATATTGAACATTAGGACTGAACCTATCCTTCATAATTGGATAGTATGGGAGAACTATAAAACTTATAGCATTGTCTTGTTATTAGTAGACAGCACCCTAGGAAGCCTAGAGGAATGTAATCAACACTTTACCTTGATCATACCCCGAACATGGCAACTAGCACACCACTCCCCTTGGAAAACCATTATGCTATCTAAAGCCCCTCTATTTTCATATATTGTTCCCCTTGACCATAGCGCTCGCTAGTGTGCGACGACTGATTACGTTTCTTCTCTTCATCTTTCAACTCGTGCCATCTGACACTTCTGATTGTAGGCCAGGTGATTTTATTCTGTGTTAAGGACATATAGTTGCTAGGATAATAGTTGCTAATGTTAAATTTTGAAGTTGTGTGCTTAGTAGTTAGAACTTAATGGTTTAAGTTATTCTTGTAGATTGTGACCTGGTGATTATCCCTTAGTTTAAATTGCCTAGCATGTACCCCCACCTCGATACAAGCTAGATCCCTTTCCCCTTGACGGCCAGTAACTCTTCTATCCTTACTATTGACACTTGTTCTATAAGCACTATGACTAAGACTTAAGATGACCATGACCTATATAATAGGATACTCTAATAAGCACGAAGATCCCTTCTTGTAAACCTTAATAGGAATTCCTACATTTTCTTTAAGGCATTAGCGTATTAATTTATTATTCTAAGTTGAGTAATATGCCTCGCCACCTAGTATCACACAGTCCTCTTAACCCATTGGTGAAGTATAACCAAATGACACCGACTTTAGACTTGCATAAGAAGATAACATTTAGACTATAAAAATTGAAGGCCCTGTCCCGATTTGGTGGACTAGCGACTTAGACAAGGAGGTTGTATGATAACTGTAGAGATTGTAGAGTTTTTATTATTGTTGCTTATTTTGTTTTTGTTTTGTGAACTTGAATTAATTTGTACCTCCTTTCATCATCATCTAGCATACTTATATTGTTGTACCACCTTGACTTATGTCGCTATTATAGCCTAGTTTTTGCAAGCTTATTCCTTATCGAGCTTGTTCATGACATATGTAGTAGTGAGTCGACACACTAATACATTTCAGAATCAGTGTATTAAGGTCTAGCTAACCTTAGTGCGCTTGATTCGCCCTTCGTAATACTACTTTACATAGATTGAGATATGTAGTGATTAGTAGACGAATGCACTTGCCCTCTAGATATGTCTAACATATCATATCGGTTACATAACTGTACTAATACGAGCATACGAACAAAGAATTACCAAATAGGATTTTAATCCACAACTGCTTTGACAATTTCCATTTGAATTCTTTAAACTCCTTGATCCCGATACTTCTATTCTATTACCTCTCCCTTGAACTCTTTATTATTGATCTCCGTCTTCTCTTATTTCAGAAAGATGAAACATCTTGCTTGGTATAAATTTGATATATAGATAGTACTCGATATACCCCACAGGCCAGTCGCATTGTTTGGCGACTATTTTTTTATAAATGATTAAGGGAATATTATAGATGATATGTTTGGTGTTAAAGACTTTGAGGATTCAATGACATGATTAAATAATTTATGGCATAGCCTTCTTAGATGTATAGCCTTAGATGATATATGGATAAATTCTAAGTTGGGTAGAAACTGCAATGTTAACTTAAGGAGAATTCTTTAGACTGCAATCAAGTGAGGTTAGATAGAGAAACCCTACCCTAGTTTAATTTCGAGGACGAAATTGTTTTAAGTTGGGTAGATTGTAAACCCCCTCACCCAAAATTAGGTCTAATTTGCTTAGATAGTAAAATTTGGGCGAGTTTGAACCAATTAGAATTAGAACACGATATTTATTTAATTATGAAATAATTTATGTCGCATAGCGCACATTAATCGTCGCTTCTATAATTGGAGCACCTCACTAGCCATTGCCTTCCAACAAACTTCACAACCTCATCCTAGACATGTCCGCCTACTATTACCCTTATGCAACTTATAATATTGCTCTCTGGTGCTATATTTTAGCCGCACAATAAACGTCGCGGACGTTATTTCTTAATTCAAAATAATTTCCAACTTTGTACCCCTGTGCATTCCAATAGAAATTGGAGACACAATTTTGGTCGTTTTGTACAACCCGAATTTTATTGATATTTACACTGTACCCTCTACGCCTCTGACACTTGTGTCCCGTCTAATTTTAATCCCATGTACTACTAATTAATTCTAGAACATCATGCGCATTTCGATTTAATTAATTAAATCTAATTTCTGTCTTTGTGCAATTTTCCAATTGTTGGGGGGCTTTTATGCAAAAACATATTAAGGTGTCCCCACCATTGGACAATTCATGAAGAAACCCAGTTTTCCCCTTCACATGGATTTTTTCGTAATTTATCGGAATGTGCAAACGCACAACATTGATCCCTCATTTAAACCACATCCTTGTATTTTAACCATGTAAATTATGGCCGAAAAACATCCTCATGCAAGACCAAGGCCTAACCCAAGAGGGGTTGACCAGTCAAACTTATTTTAGGTCAACACCAACATCACATATAAATATACCTTAAATTTCTTTTACCTAAAAACCTAAAACTAACCAAGGACCCCTAGCCGACCCCCTCCCCTTACTGTTCTTCTTCTTCCTCCTCTTTCTTCCTGGCCGGAGCCTCGACCTCCGGAGCAGCCACCACCACCACCAATAACACCCCATTCTCGGCCACCCCTATCCTCTTCTTCCTTCAGCCTTCCCGGCCGGATCCCTGCCCGCAGCGGACACGAACTCCACCTCGACGAGCAGCCTGTCCTCCTCCCTCCCCGTCTGTACATCCTCGACTTCCCGCACCTCCGCCATTAACGCTGAGCCATCTCGATGACCTCTCCTTCCCATCTCGACATCTCCCTGCCGGCCTGCACGAACGCCTGACCGCCGTCAGCTCGACAGCCTCGGCCGGATCTCCTTCCTCTACAAGCTCGACTGAACCTCACCAGAGCCACCACGAACCGCTGTCCCTGCTCCCTCTCCATCTCCTTCCTCCCTTCAGCCAGCCGATCGGAGACCCAAGCCCACCGTCGGACTCGACACCATGCACGAACCCACTCCTCACCGAGCCGTAAATTGCCGGAAGCTGCCATCCCGACCTCAGCCACCTGAAGTCTCTACCTCGTCGAACTCCTCCCTGCTCGACTCAACTCGCCGGAGTCGAGCAGCAGCCACCCCGACTCGACAGTTCCCTATCCTCCTCCTCTCCATTGCCGGACTACCCTCTGGCCTGACCGGACCACCTTTCCCCTTCTGGCCGGAGTGCCATCCACACCACCATCATCCCTAACACCTGCACTATTAAACCACCAATCACCATCATCATCATCATCGTCTCGGTTCACCATCATCGCATCGTCGTCATCTCATCACCATCATTATCATCAACATCTCGGTACATCATCATCGTCGTTGTCATCTCACCATCATCGTCGTCGTCTCATCACCATCATTATCATCAACATCTCGGTACATCATCATCGTCGTTGTCATCCTCGTCACCATTGTCGTAGCCAGTCGACATCACCATCATCAGCCCACATCATCATCATCAACATCAATACTCATCATCATCATATCAACACCACCACCATCAATATAAACACATCCCCATTAACATTACCACCATGCATCATCATCATCCATATCATCCTAGTCTCCATTCTCGTCATCGTCCTCGTCAAACACCATTGTCCTCGTCATCATCTCATCATCACTTCATCATCATCTCAACATCGTCGTCATCAGCACTACCATCATCATACTCGTCTCAATTCATTATTATCACTCTATCACCCTCACCATCGTCATCATCTCACCATCATCCCATCATCATCATCACCTCATCGTCACCTCACCATTCATTATCATCATCCGCACTATCGTCCTCACCATCATCGTCGTTATAGTCGTCACCCTCATTATCATCATCGTCAACCCCACCGTCGTACCCGTACGCGTATCCCGAGGTACGAACCTGTCTATCTTCTTCTTTTATGTGTGCTTGTGTGTATGTCAGTAGGATATTAGTATTATTTAATGACTGTTAGTTGACATCAGGCCCTGAGTCGGTGAACCCATATGCGTGTACGTATATGTACGCGTACGCGTATATTATTCATTGGTATATATATTTATATAGATATTTAGTACATGTATTCGATTGGTATGTATATTTGGGTGTTATATAAAAAAATATATAAATATATGGTATGTACATAAATTGTAAGTAATTAAATTCTATGCTAATTATGACTATTTATTTAGACTGTACGACCCTAGGACACCGTGGACTATCCCGTACTTACCTTGACCATGTTGACCCTAAGAACTTGTGAATTGCCTGCCTTGCGTACATTAACGCACTGGCTTAGACACCTGTCAGCTGACTGTCTGATTGTGTAAAACACTTGAAGATGTGACCCTGCGTAATTCAACGCATAATTAACCATGTTAGATAACTAGTGCCACCCCTAGTATACCCCCTGAATCCAGTATAAATGTGGTTGTGGAATGACTAATAATTTTATTGTATTATATTTATGTGTACATAGGATATTAGATTTGTTCTGCGCAACTTCTGGAGCAGGTTATTGGTACATTGCAGCTTCCTTGCCAGGCAAGTATACCTTGCCATTGTACTGTTATTTATATTCCATATGTTTCATGCATCCTTATTTTCTGTCTTTAGTTCATATATTTTAACTGTTATATAAAATACGCGCGACGGTGTCGTCGTGATATATTTTTATTGATGTATTTGCATTGACCTTGTTTATGAGACTACCCCATTATCATGTAGCATCATTAGGCTCATTGGCCGTGACACAGTTGTTACATGAGTGTGAGTCTCATATAGATCACAGACTGCGTGACAGGTTTGGCCTCATGTACATATGGGCCGTGCGTTAGGAATAACTGCTGTTAGAAACTTTGCATGCTAGTAGACTTGGTAGTTATTAGAGGTGTTATTGTGTCATGGATGTGACATGCTTAGAGCATGGGGTGGGGAGAACAACAAGTACCACATTTGAGCTCCTTTGCACTTTTTCTATTGTGCGCCCGGATTCTCCGCTGGAGATACGGGTGGTGATGACCACTATATATTATATTATTATCAGGCGGGCCATCGGCGTTCGAAAGATGACGTACCTTTTTAGGCCTCTGGATCTTCAATAGAGAACCATGCAAAATCCCAAGATTTCAGCCAGATAGCTCACTTGTGGGAAAAGTTGTTCTTAACTGCATTCACTTAGACGATTAGGCGACCCTTTTGGATATTTATTTCAGTACTTTATTGGCATGTGTTTAAGTATCTTGTTATGTCCCTCTGAGGGCCTGGTCCCCTGCCAGGTGTATCTGTTCTTGAGTATTCGCAGGAGCGCAGATTCGGATGGTTACTTATGTTTCGAGGATGTCTTCTCTTCGAGCCCGTGATTGATAGCTGGTATTCTTATATTGTGTTTATTGTGTTGTACTCATATTATATTTGCTCTTATATTCGAGTTGGTAGTGGATTTGTTTTCACCCAACTATTATCCTTAGATACTTCTTATTGAGATCTAGTTTCATAGATGTTGGTTATTTAATGATATTTGATTTTCGTGGATGAGATTTAGATTATACCCTGTGACTTGTGATACATTTTATACCACTTGTGGATTTAATATTCATATTACAGCGTACGTATGGATTTGGTTTCCATATATTGAAGTTGCCATATCCATGCGGCTGGCATGCTTACGTGTCCTAGTCCTACATAATTTGGGACTGGGGCGTGACACTCTCTCCTGACCTTTTTTCTGACCCTGATCTCTTGTGACCAGAGGTCTCTATTTATAGAGATCAGTCACAGTAACTGTCAAGTCGGCGTAGAAGCCAAACTGTGGAGAAAGTTGTACCTTTTACGCGGCGGTTATAATAACTGCTACCCACATTCGAATGATCATCTGAGTATGCGTATGACACGTATCCCATTATGAGGTAACGCGTATAACTGCCTCTCGAAGATCACGGCATGCAAGCCACGTAGGTAACTGCCCCTCGCGTAGAGATGGTTGGTATAAAAGCTAAATAACTGTCTTGTTGGCGTAAAAGCCAAATAGCTGTCTTGTTGGAGTAAAAGCCAAATAGCTGTCTTGTTGGCATAAAAGCCAAATAGTTGTCTTGTTGGCGTAAAAGCCAAATAGCTGTCTTGTTGGCGTAAAAGCCAAATAGTTGTCTTATTGGCGTAGAAGCCAAATAGCTGCATGATAGGTAACCAGCGTAAAGATAGCCAATTATCCTTCCTGACTGAGGTCTTGAGCGTATTCTGGGTCAAATAGCCTTATCACGTACCTTTGCAAATATAGCCTGAGTTGGCGTATTTTGAGGAGATAGCGTACGGCGTGCTCCTATAGTTGAAAATAGCCTGGTTGGCGTAAAATGCCAGGATGGTGATGTAAGCGTATTAGCCCTAGTTTTAGCTCTCCCAGTCATGACAAAATTATAGAGGATAGAACCAAATCTCGTGCATTTAATGCAAAGATATGCCTCAATCTCATGCATTAAATGTCGAGATATGCCTCGAGCTCTGTACGAGGAACAACTTTTTACTTGGCGTCTGATTTCGTCTCATCTTGAGCGTAAAAGCTCATCTCTACTTGTGTAGAATAGGCAGCGTATTCCTTGAATGCATAAAAGCGATTTGTATCAAGGATATGTCACTAAACGACAGTCTGGGTCTCTGTGCAAAATCATCATCACAGTCGTCCTCTCGATTGTCGTACAGTACTTTTGTCAGGAGTCAGGTTCACTGCTCTGTCTGACAGATTCATTCGAGGAATACGAAGAGTTCCTTGTATGACTTTATGTTGCATTAAAGACAAACGTATTTTACGCCGTAAGGAGGTGTAGCAACCTTTTACGCCAAAACGACCTTGAAGCGCTGCTTTACGCGGGCAGCTCTGAAGCTCTTCTTTACGCCAAACAGCTCTGAAGCTCTGTTTTACGCGAACAGTTCTGAAGCCATGTTTTATGCCACACAGCCTTGAAGCACTGCTTTACGCGGACTTCATGCATGTTGGGGGTTTTGACTGTATAATACGCGTACAATTCCCCAGCGTATTTTATGATTCTACAGCCTTGTCAGTCCCGCTCTCCAGTATTCTGGTTTTGGGGTGTGAGAAAATTCTATGACCTAAACTAGAATTTTTTAACTTTATATATGAGTTGAGGGTGGAGGCACAAAGTAAGAGCACAAAGTAGAGATTCATGTTACTTGTCCACGGGATATCTAAGAGAAAGTCTATACTTTGCTCTTAGGACATGTCATCCAAGACAAGGAAGATGAGGTCTGATCGAGTAGTCGTCACCTTCGTTCAAGGAAATCGCTACGGGTAGGGTGAGTGATTTCTTTATAATATCTGTCTTTTTTTCGTGAGTGTGGTGAGGGGGTTGAACCTATTAGGACAAATGGTTCAACATTGATTTTTTGTCAATCTTGTAATTTTATTTGAGTTATATAGAATTGGATTTGTCTAGGTGACGTAGTCATTGCCATATGTTTTTATCTGTGCTTGGTGTTTGTTAGACGAGAGTTGGTTATCTCAGGTGGGTTGTCTTAAGTTTTCGTTGCGGTCAATTTCAGATACGATGTCGTAACACTTGTAGGATATGTCAGATTCTAATATTTGGTATCAGAACATCTGGCATGTGTCTGATTTTCTAACAAGTAATAAAGTTTGGTTGTTGTTTTGCGCAGCCCATCGGGATTCTCCAAATCAAATACGGAGCTCCCAATACCGACGATGGTGCTGCCAAGATAGGAGACAATGACGTAGGAAGTCATAATAGAATAACGTGTTGAACTGTAGGGCTCTCTACAGGGCTCTACAAAATGGGTTCGAGATTTAAGTAAAACGGTTTAAAGAAAAGGAAACGGCTTTGGCTGGAGTATTAGGATTACGGATTGAAATGGATTTGGTTATTAGGACTTGGGTGCATGATTAAAATTCAATATTAAAAAATAAAGTATAAATCCTTCTTGCATGAAATACCATATATAGATCCACATTCGTGTTGTTTACATGGAAACCCAAATTATTTATTCGTCGCTACCGATTGATTAGTAAAATCTAATTTGTATGTTTTGTTTGGTTTTGTTCCCTATTTTGGACCTTCTTGATGATTTTATTATTATCATTCTATTGGAGCATATATGGAAATATGAATGCACAGATGAATATACATTGCTGCTTGTTAGTCCCGAGGTTGATCAAAGATGGTAGAAAGTGGACCATAACAGAGCTACTAGAGAGATCCGAAGGTCCGCTCTCTACTCGAACCTCAGTTATCGTCGAGATCAGAGATTCACAAAAGAGTTCCTCATCAAATATATCTCGATTCTAATACAGCATGAACCAAGAACATGTTACAAAAAAACTCCAATGATAATGAAGATTACAACAAGCAACAAGAAAATATTCTTCTTTTTACGTTCGTAGACGCTACAATGAGAAAGAACGAAGCACGTGAAAGGCTGAAAAAAAGCTGCTTGCTGGGGTGGTCAAATCAACCGTTGCTCAAAGCAAAATTTGTCGTCCAAACGATCTACCCCCAGGAACCAGTAAGTTCATAAATAAACTTCTGGAACACTCAATGTTACCTTCAAAAAATACTCGAAAAATACCAAGTGAGAGGGAGACACTATGGGCTGCATATGATCTGGTGCTCTCGGATTTTTCATCTATTTTTCTCTCTCCTCAAATGAAAGAGGATGTTCTATATATATAGAGGAAAACAACACTTATGTGGCCTGAGAAAACTCTAGGCCGCATATGCATTGATCGACCAGATCACCTAAAATGTGGGTGTCAAAGCCGCAGGCGCCGCCCGCGCCGTATGTGCCGCCTCTGCTGCTGGTCATGCTATACTGCACGAGGCAGACAACGCCACCAAACGTCGAAAGTAGCTGATCATGACGCATACGCCGTATATTCCGGAAGGCACAAAAAACTATGTGCCGCATGTGCCAGCCAAAGCAGACCCTATCCCCTTCGCATGCAACTCGCTCATCCAAACCTAGCCGCAAAGCCCTAGGCCACATAGCCCCAGGCCGCAAACCGCCTGGCCACATAACGCCTGGCCTTATAACCCCTGGGCGCATAATACCTGGACGAATAGTGCCTTGGCTGCATAGCGCTTTGGCCGCATAGCGCCAGGCCGCATGCATCACGAAGTACCCGAGCTAGTAACCGTGCATGCATCTCGCGCATAAAGGAGCACACGAGCGCCATACGACGATGCTGACGTGCTAAGTGCAAAGTGCGCCAACAAAGCACCACTTTGCGCCCTTGAGCCCGTGCCCGAGTCCGAGTTTGAGTCGCTAAGCCCCTTCAGGGCTTAGCTCCTAAGGGAAACTTCCAAAGGTGGTGACAAAACAAATACTGTCATAATAGAGTTCACACTTAATCCCTCCAGGAAAGTCAACCCACATGGTCCACCACCCCATGTGTATATACCAATACTAAACGTAGCTATATATTGAGATATACACATTGGTGGTTTTCCAATGTGGGACTAAATCTTCCAAATATAAGTGAAACCACCAATAATCCTCCACATATATCAAAATATATGGTCGACCGTTCATCACAGTAAATTCTATCATGCATTTGGATAGATGTCATCGACGACTTGAATCTTCCCGCATGGGTCAAACAACAGTACGATAAAAGAATGGACTAAGCCTTGAATTCTATATAGTAGCTGCTATTCTTTCCATTCACACAATGACCTCAACTGTGACATCCGGTCGCACGTTAAAAGGCCCTGTGCTGACCTGGTCTCAGTGTATGTATCTTGGGCGTCAACAAGTTTTTTTAAGAGATGGCCTACATCTCTATCCATACACTTAGGTGAGTTCTTCTACTATAGAGAGTTTATTATCCGGCATGAAGCCTTGCGCTTCTGTGCGATGCTATGCCGCATGACATGGTTGCCCAAGGTTGAGGATCCCCCTCTTGTGGTGTCATACCATTGTAGCATGAGGACACATGCCTCTTAGTAGTACCGTTACCACACACAACATAGAGCCTAGCTCTTCTGTGCGATACTACGCTGCTGTGACATAGCTGGAAGCCGAGGTTCACTCCCTCAAGTGGTGTCACACACTGTAGTATAAGGTCACCAGCCTCTCCGTAATGTTGTACTATATCTTAACATGACGTCTTGCGCTTCTGTACGGTGCTACGCCACAGTGACATGGCTCGATGCCTAGGTTCACTCCCTCAAGTGGTGTCACCCACTCTAGCATGAGGTCACATACCTCTTTGTAGTGCTGTACTACCACTCTTTATCTCTTTTCAGAATTAGGCTACCTGCCTATGTGTGGTGCTAACGTTATTGTGACATGGTCCGAAGCTAAGGTTCACTCCCTCGTGTGGTGTCACGCTACTGTAGCATAGGATACAAGTTCCTTGTAGTGCTGAAACTACTCGTTCTTCCTGTAACGCACTCCGGACATTCACTCTGCTCGAGAACTCATTAAAGCGTCAAAGCCATCCTCACACAGGAAATATTTTGATCAAGAATAAATAGTAGACCACAGTGGTTTCGGGTATGTATCCCATAATGTCCTTGAGGACTACCCACTATACCTGATATTCTCCTGGTCAACGGTCCTCCCTTGAACCAATAGCTAGATGCCTGATAGATTTCTCTTTGAACCAATAGCATAAAACTAAATGGTAGGATTGCAGAGACACAATACCAGAGGTCCTCCAAGCCCATACCTACTATGTCCTTGACTATGTAAGATGTTACTGCTGCTGCTGTGTTAAGGTACCTCATGGTAGTATCACCCCTTACTAACATGGAGAACAACGCTCCTTCAAAGTGCTTGACACTGACTATATGAGGTGCTACTGCCGCTGTGACATGGCCCAAAGCTGAGACTTTACCCTGTCAAGGTATCTCATGGTGGTGTCATCCCACGGTAGCATGGAGTACTACGCTCCTTTATAGTGCTTACTATCAGCTGGCGCTTGAGGCCTAATATGAAAGGATACGCCCGATTTACCTGACTCTGATCTTTTAGCCACTATAATGATCCACGCTAGCTGCTCTCATTCAGTGTTCTGTGTTATATCTACACAGTTCTCTTCAGACCTTTGAGAGATGAATATATGCCAATACTGCTGCTTCCTAGTTTTCACAGTATGTCGTTACCACCCGAATCTGTGTACTAATCAATGGAAGATCTTCTAAGGGATTCTAGAGCCATCCCGCTTAATATGCTGGTGCTGATAGTACATAAAACTCTGAGAGTAAAGATTGATTCTTCAACTTCTATGATATAGTAATACCACTCCTGGAGAAGTTATTTCCTCATGTGGATCTTTCACTCTTCTTTCCTGAGCACCAACTGATATCATGAAGCCTTCCATCATATCTGGATAACTGCTGTAGTGCAGGATATAATACTAAGTCCACTTGAGAATACTGATGACTCTCTTCGCAGCTTTTAGTTTTTAACAACACACATACTGCTCGTGAACTGGATCAGCTTCCCTACAGTGAGAGCTATATCAAGCCTGGTGGTACTCGCAGCTTGAATCATGCACCTGATGATGCTCGAGTACACCAACTGTCTGATGCTTTCCCTTGTATTAGGCTTCTTAATCTTCATGTTACACCTGAGGAGATCGACCCAGATATCCAAAGCGTGTGACCAATCTTTTTCAGCAGAGAGCTTGTGACTGAACTAGCCCACCTGTCATTCGGATTGACTTATATCCTTAGGATGACATCCGCAATCCCATGTCCTAAGTATGGACAAAAGGATATCTTTGTTCTAGTGACACTTCCATACCCGTAACTAGGATTAACAAATCGTCCACATAGATACAAAAGATGACTCCTTTATTATCAATGAACTTTATATACACATACTTGTCTGTCTTGCTGATCCTGTGACAACTTTGACTAGATGACTTACCAAACTTCTGCTGCCACATCCTGGGATTTGCTTCTGGCCGTATTGAGATATCCCCAACCGCAGACTATCTTCAAACCTGAATGACAATAATTTTGACTCTTGTCCGTGAATCTCTCATGTATGTCTTCCTCCAAGACATGATATCTTCCCTTCATCTGATAAACAATCAGCTTATGGATAGCAGCTACGGCAATCTTCATCCTGATATATGACACCTTCAACGAGGTGCCACAAAACTCAGTCCCCTGTAACTGAGAAAATACCTAGGCTACATGCCTAGTCTTGAACTCAACTATTGTGTTTGCTTCCATTTTCTTCTACTGAAAATATATAAGCATCTGATAGGTTTAGCTCCTTCAGGCAGATTGATCAACATCCAAGTTTTGTCATGGGGTCAATCTCTTCATGGACTGCTTCCTCCTAGCAGACCGAGTCCCTGGTCTTCATCAACTAATCATTGGTAAGTGGAACAACCTTCAAATGATAGATGATAAAATAATCTTTGGTCTTTCGACCTCTTGACTCTTCTAGCTAACTACTCTTCTAGTTCTGGTTTAAATATTGTCTCATAAAAGACAACTCCTTCCTGGACTACGTCTTCTTTTACAAAAGTGCCAACAACTCAGGCTGATAAGGTCCTTCAAAAATTATTCATATGCCAAAAACTCCCACATTCGAATGAAATACATGTGGATCTAACTTTGAACCAGAGTTACATCAGAAGTAACGAACGGTACTTAGGACATGACAGTAAGTGCAACCTTCTCCCACAGACAATCTGGAAGACTTTTTGTACAACAGTATAAAAATTATTATTACTGTCAACTGCTGGTCCTTCCTATCTGCACCTTCAATGGACTGGGAGAGTACAAAGATGTCGTTCTATAGTCAATTCTATGTTCTAGGCTGAACGATTCGAATCCAAAGAATGATGCATGTTCCATAGTCAATTCCATGTTGTCGAATCCAAAGAATGATGCATGTTTCATAGTCAATTCCATGTTCTAAGCTGAACGATGCGAATCCAAAGAATGAAGCATTTCGTATTGAAAACTTCTGAGTCTATTGAGTTGTAGACCGGTATGACGCTCAGCTCCAAACTTAAAGTCACTGAGGTTCTCAAACGCTTCATTTTTGGATTATGAGAAAATACGTGAACGCATTTCCCGAGAAATCGTCGAAGAAAGAAGTGATAAACTTTATCCTGGCCATTTATGGAGAATAAAAGTCACAAATATCTGAACGCACCAGCTCCATAGGATCTTTACTTGTAGTCATCCGTCTAAACGGCTTTCTGACTACCTATGTCTGAATATTGCCATCATGTGTCTCCACCTTCTTACCCTCACATCTTGGAGATATCCCTGAACTAGACATCTTTGTTGCAAAAGATATGCCTTATTCAGATGCGTCACAACTCAATAAGAGCAATCTCTTTCTCAAGCCGTAACTCCATAATCATAATCCTGATCTCTAGATCTTCTGCTTGACACTTGTTCTCCATAGATACATTCTTCTTAGATAGTTCTCTTCTTCGGTGAACAGCCCTTTTCCAGAGCATACGTGGCCAGATGCACCAGTGTCTATCCACCAGTCAGTAACCACGCTTGATGACTCAACTTGGGAATCATAGCACCCAAGTTAAGTAATCAAAGGAACCAAGTTTAGCTATACCTTGCTATATTGGTTTGAATTGGTTCTGCTTCCAAGCTCCAATTCCAGCCATGTGCCAAGTCTTGTCTTGTGTAGTAACTTTTATGCACCTAGGCCCCCATGCGCCAATCTTGCCATGCGTAGAGACGACCATGGGCATAAGATACTATGCGGCCAGCTCTGCCATGTGCCAAGACCTTTGATGCGCTACCATTAGGCAAGAGTCTTCATGCGGCAAGAGTCTTCCATGCGGCAAGAGACTGCCATGCGGCCAAGTCTTGCCAACCGCCAATAACTGACTTGCGCTAAGTCCTGTCATGCGCAAGATCTGCAATCCTTCGTCATCTTGTAATTATCCTTCCAACTGGAATGTGCGTCCTTCAAACGCTAACTCCTCCATTATGGGAAATTGTAGGTTCCGACAACTCACTTTCAACATTTGACAAAGGACTCCTTCTGTAAAACCCCTATTCCTAGAAATCGTATATACCCTTTTAATCATTAATTATTAATTTAATGGTAGTAATTAGTGGCTAATTAGGAGAAATAAATTTTTATTAATTTTTATTTTAGGTGTTGGTGCACTTAGGGAATTTATGGGCCATCCAAAATTTTTTCGAATTTATTTCATGTAGGAGACCCTTTGAGCAGTTACTAGCTTAATAGTGTGAACAAATATATTTTTTAGAATTTTTCTATGTATATATATATATATATGTGTGTGTGTGTGTGTGTGTGTGTGTGTGTGTGCATTTAGGGGATTTATGGGACCATTAGAAATTTTTTGAAATTTATTTCAAGTAGGAGACCCCTTGAGCAGTTGCTAGCTTAACGGTGTGCATTAATATAATCTAGGATTTTTTCTATGAGTATATATATATATATATATATATATATATATATATATATATATATATATATATATATATATATATATATATATATATATACAAATATATATATATGCATATATATATTTAATTGAAAAAGTATTATAAAAAGGAAAAGAAATAAAGAAAGAAAAAGAAATGGAATAAGAAATAGAAAAGAGAAAGAAAAGAAAAGAAAAAATAGAATAGAAAAACAAAGAAAGGAAGAAAGAGGGACTTAAGTGAAAAAATTCCAATTCACTTAAAAACCGTTGGGGGCTGTATACAGAGAACCCGCGCAGTATTGGTCTTCCCCCCTATTTGCTTATATATATCCTATATATATTAACTCTAAACCAATCCCAAACCCTAATCCTAAATCTTCTCCATCTTCCCATCCAGACCCTTTCTCTTCCCATCTAGACCTAGAGAGCGTCGCCACCGCAGCCGAAGAACCCCGCCAGGCCGTCCAAACAAATCCCGACGACCGCGACCCCGAGTACTGCAGATTCCCACAGCGAGGTACCTGTGTTCCGGAGTTGTTTTCCATCGACTCGCTCAACAAAATGCCACTCCGTCTTCACCGGTATGCTCACCCCTTAACCCTCTTCCATATCTGTGTGATAGCATACCTCGAACAACGCATAACCATAGGCGAAAATAGCGCCAAAGTTGGCGGAAGCAGACCGAATTTTGGGATCGCAGAAAACTGCGGTGACCACCCATGTTTCAGAGTTCGTATCTCCCACCACAGATATGCGAATTCGATGATTCTTTTTGGTATGCGTAGACCACTTGAACTAGTTTATTTTTTATTAAATAACCCTAGATTATTAACTGCTGTAGATAGAATTAAATTCATTAGAAAACCCTACAAACCCACTTTTCCCAGATTTCCAAAAGTTGTGAAACGGAGCGCGCCCATCCAAAGGGGACCGCCTCGCCGTATTCCAAGTGTACCGAACGGTGCGCACAGCGTAACCGGACACGTAAAAGTTTGCGGAAACTGATTCAGACGCGTGTGCGCGCCGGAATCAACCCGTATCCACGGACACATCCCATGTCATAACTTTTTGTAGAAGTCGTGCGCATTTTGTGCACGCTCGTCAGATTGCGACAAAACTTGTGCCACTGGACTCGTGGTAATGCGTTGGTCATATGACCCAATTTTTACGTAATTCTGAGATAGTTGACCAAGTCACCAATTGGCGGGCCCCATAGTTGACTTTTTTAGACGAAATTGTGTCCGGCTCATCGGAATCCACATTTGGATATACCATTGGGTTCGTATTGACATCTAGAGTTTGTTTGACCTATAATTTGTCATATTTAGAGACTGTTATCCTTGGCACGTTTTTCGGTGCAAAGTGGGCCACAAGTGGCCCCACTTTGACCCGAAATTGCCGTTTTGCCCCTGTATCCAAATTGGACGAAAGGAAAGTACTTTTTAGCTATTTTGCTTATTCTGGGAACGTTGGTAATGTTTATTTCAACATCCGGGAACGTTTATTCTGAGGCCGTTGCTTCTGACTCTTGATGTGCACATCGGGACATTATATTTTTGCAGCTTTCTAGCCAGGCAAGATACCTTGCCAAATTGCTTACAGTATTTTGCATACTTAGTATATTTCTGTATATTTATTACATTTCTGTTTATTTATTGCATGTGTAGTTCCTTTCAGTCATTACTATATATTAGATATATTGACACACACTTGACACTTAGTATCATAGAGAACAATCATTAGGCGTATGGACTTTTAACCACTCTGGTAAATCATAGTCACTAGCATGCACTATGGTGGTCGTGTCCGATGGTCGCTACCCCCGAGGTATGTCGATTGATGGAGTCCGAGGGTCGCTACCCCAGAGGTATGTCGGCTGATGATGTCCACTGACGAGTGCATGAGTTGTGAGGATTAGATCGAGTAGCCTATCCTTGCCCATACATCGAAAAGTTGTCCTCATTTACATTTATATAAATTGTCTTGTACAGCATACTTATATATTTTCAAATATTATGCATGTTTACTGTAGTCAAATTGGCTTGCTTTTATGTATCTTGTTACGTCCCTCTGAGGACCTGGTCCCTTTCCAGGTGTATCTGTTCTTGAGTACTTGCAGGAGTGTAGATTTGGATGGTTACATATGTTTCGTGGATGTCTTCTCTTCTAGCCCCGTGGTTGTTAGCTGGTATTCTTATATTGTGTTTATTGTGTTGTACTTTTCCATTCGAGTTGGTAGTAGATTTGTTTCCATCCAACCATCATCCTTAGATACTTATATTGAGATCTAGCTTCATAGATACTGGTTAATTATTTATATTTAATTTCGTGGATGAGATTTAGATTATACCCTGTGACTTGTGACACATGTTTATACCACCTGTGGATTGATATTCATATTACAGCGTATCTGTGGATTTTGGTTTCCATATATTGTAGTTGCCATATCTATGCGGCTGGCATGCTTACGTGTTCCTAGTCCTACGTACTTTTGGGACTGGGCCATGACATGTTTTAGTGGTGGCCCATGCAGGTCGAGAGCATATTGTCTCGGTTACGTTATTGTACCGAACAAGCCTGCACATAGGAATAGAGTATAGGATCTCATCCACGATTGACTATGATTCGCTCTTCTTCCAATCCATTTTATCTGAATAATTGCATTCTGCTTGATTCCTGTACTTCCCTAATAGTTCTTTGAGTATAGCCTTCTGCTAGAATATAGGAACCCCTATTATTAGGATGATAAATATGGTAGCACACCTATTAAGAATACAACTAGAATATAGACACACCACTAAGTTTAGAATATCTAGTGAACCCTAGAATTCCTTATCTATAGAGTGGTTTACCATTACCCCTTGATATATTATGAGGACTTTGGAGTAGTATAGACACTACTAGAGTTAGTTAGAAGTTTGACCATATTGTTTGACCCTAGTATTGAGGAACCAATCGAAATCCAAGGTTAAATATTATGGCTGGACCTAACTCTTATGGTGAGATAATATTAGAACTATAAACTTAGATCATTGTCTTATTAGTAGCAGACAGTACGTTAGGAAGCCAAGAGCAATGAATATAATATTTCTCTTGATCATAACTCGAACATAGCAACTAGCATACCACTCCTCCTTAGAAAACCACGATGCTATCTAGAGCCCCTATTTTAATTTCATATATTGTTCCTCTGCGACCTTAGCGTTCGCTAATTGTGCGATGACTAAATTTTGTTTCTCTATTCTTCATCTTTCAACTCGTGTCATCTGACACTTCTAATGATAGACCAAGTGATTTTATTCTATGTTAGGATATATCTAGCTTGCTAGGATTTTGGTTGTTACTCTTGAATTTTTGAATTGTATGCTTAGTAGTTAGAACTTGATGGTTTAAGCTATTCTTGTAGATTGAGACCTGGTACTTATCCCTTAGTTTAAATTGCGTAACATGTACCCCCACCTCGATATGAGTTATATTCCCTTTTCCCTTGAAGGCCAGTAACTGTTCCATTCCTACTATTGACACTTGCACTAAGACTAAGACTTAGGACGACCATGACCTATGTAATGTAAGAGGATACCCTAATAAGTATCAAGATCTTTCCCTAACAATAGTTTATACTTTATTTACAAGGACCAGGTTATTCTGGAGAATTTCCTCAAGACAATTACAGTATTAGTTTATTGTCATAAGTTAGGTAGTATAACTCACAACATAGTATCATATAGTCTTTTGACATATTATTGAAGTGTGATTGAACAACATTAACTGTATGCTAGCTTAAGACGACAGTATTTTTTTTAGACTGAAGAACTTAGAGGCTATACCCCTACTTTGTCGACTATCGACTTAGACAAGGAGTTAGTATAACAATTGTAGAGATTGTAGAGTCTTATTTTTTTTGTGAACTTGGATTATTTTGTACCTTCTTTCATCATAATCCAGCGTATTTATATTTGCTGTACTACCCTGACTTATGCTGCTATTGTAGCCTAGTCTTTGCAAGCTTATTCTTTTATCGAGCTTGTTCATGACATATGTATTATTGGGTGCACACAATGATACAATTGCCTAATCAGAATCGGTGTATTAAGGTCTAGCTAACCTTAGTGCGCTTGGTTCGCTCTTCGCATGACTACTTTACATGGATTGAGATATATGGTAGTAGACGGATATACTTGCCCCTAGACATGTCTGACACATCGTATCGGTTACATAACTGTACTGATACGAGCATGTAAATAGAAAGTTACGAAAAATAGGATTTCAATCCACAACTGTCCTGACAACTCCCTTTTCGAATTCTTTAATCTCTTTGAACCTCGTACTCGTATTCTGTCACCTTTACCTTGAATTCTTTATTATTGCTCTCCGTCTTCCCTTATTTCGGAAAGATGAATCCTCGTGCTAGTATAAGTTAACACACTGATAGTACTAGATAAACCCCATAAGGCTAATCACATGACTTAGTGTCACTCTTTTATAATTGATTAAGGGCATATCATAGGTGATATGTTTGGTGTTAAAACTTTGATAATTGAATAACATGATTAAATAATCTGAGGAATAGTTTTCCTAGATGTATAGCCTTAGGTGATAGATGGATAAAATTTAAGTTCGGTAGATTGTGAACCCCTCACCCAAAATTAGACCTACTTGGCTGAGATAGTGAGACTAAGGTTAGATTGAGTCCAGTTAGAGATAGAACACGATATTTTTATTTAATTTTGCAATAATTATATCACTTAGCGCACCTTACCGTGCTCCGATAATTGGAACACTATACTAGCCACTGCCTTCCTACAAATTCTCTACCCTTATCCTAGACGTGCCCATCATCCAATTCTCATCTTTGTGCAATTTTCCAATTGTTGGGTACTTTTATGCAAAAGAGCATTTAGGTGTCCACACCATTGGATATGACACATGAATAAACCTATTTTTCGCTAATGTGGATTTTTTCATGATTTTTCGGGATGTGCAACGCATAACATCTTCCATCCCTTAAACCTGGCCTTACATTTTAAACAATGCAAATCTTATACCATCCTTGACTTTCTACCGTGGCTTAATTTTAATTTTGAGGACGAAGTTTTTATAAGTTGGGTAGAATGTAAAATTCCTATTCCTAGAAATCGTATATACACTTTTAATCATTAATTATTAATTTAATGGTAGTAATTAGTGGCTAATTAGGAGAAATATATTTTTATTAATTTTTATTTTAGGTGTTGGTGCACTTAGGAGATTTATGGGACCATCCGGAATTTTTCCGAATTTATTTTATGTAGAAGACCCTTTGAGCAGTTACTAGCTTAATGGTGTGCACAAATATATTTTTTAGAATTTTTCTATGTATTTATATATATATATGTGCATTTAGGGGATTTATGGGACCATTAGAAATTTTTTAGAATTTATTTCATGTAGGAGACCCTTTGAGCAGTTACTAGCTTAATGGTGTGCACAAATATATTTTTTAGAATTTTTCTATGTATTTATATATATATGTGCATTTAGGGGATTTATGGGACCATTAGAAATTTTTTGGAATTTATTTCATGTAGGAGACCCCTTGAGCAGTTGCTAGCTTAACGGTGTGCATTAATATAATCTAGAATTTTTTCTATGAGTATATATATATATATATATATATATATATATATATATATATATATATATATATATATATATATATATATATATATATATATATTTAATTGGAAAAGTATTATAAAAAGGAAAAAAAGAAAGAAAGAAAAAGAAATGGAATAAGAAATAGAAAAGAGAAATAAAATTAAAGAAAAAAATAGAATAGAAAAACAAAGAAAGGAAGAAAGAGGGACTTAAGTGAAAAAATTCCAATTCACTTAAAAACCGTGGGGGGCTGTACAAAGAGAACCCGCGCAGTATTGGTCTCCCCCCCCCTTTTTGCTTATATATATCCTATATATATTAACTCTAAACCAATCCCAAACCCTAACCCTAAATCTTCTCCATCTTCCCATTCAGACCCTTCCTCTTCCCATCTAGACCTAGAGAGCGCCGCCACCGCAGCTGGAGAACCCCGCCAGGCCGTCCAAACAAATCCCGACGACTGCGACCCCGCGCACTGCAGATTTCCACAGCGAGGTACCTGTGTTCCGGAGTTATTTTCCGTCGACTCGCTCAACCAAACGCCACCATGTCTTCACCGGTATGCTCACCCCTTAACCCTCTTACATATCTGTGTGATAGCAGACCTCGAACAACGCATAACCATAGGCGAAAATAGCACCAAAGTTGGCGGAAGTAGACCGAATTCTGGGATCGCAGAAAACTGCGGTGACCACCCATGTTTCAGAGTTCGTATCTCCCACCACAGAGATGCGAATTCGATGATTCTTTTTGATATATGTAGACCACTTGACCTAGTTTATTTTCTGTTAAATAACCCTAGATTATTAACTGCTGTAGACAGAATTAAATTCGTTGGAAAATCCCACGAACCCACTTTTCCCAGATTTCTAAAAGTTGTGAAACGGAGCGCGCCCCGCCAAACGGGACCGTCCCGCCGTGTACCAAGTGTATCGAACGGTGTGCAGCGTAACCGGACACGTAAAAGTTTACGAAAACTGATTCAGACGCGTGTGCACGCCGGAATCAGCCCGTATCTACGGACACATCCCGTGTTACAACTTTTTGTGGAAGTCACGCGCAATTTGTGCACGCTCGTCAGATTGCGACAAAACTTGCGCCACTGGACTCGTAGTAACGCGCTGGTCCTGTGACCCAATTTTCACGTAATTCTGAGATAGTTGACCAAGTCGCCAATTGGCGGGCCCCATAGTTGACTTTTTAGACGAAATTGTGTCCGGCTCATCGGAATCCATATTTGGACATACCGTTGGGTTCATATTGACATTTAGAGTTTGTTTGACCTATAATTTGTCCCATTTAGAGACAGTTATCCTTGGCACGTTTTTCGGTGCAAAGTGGGCCACAAGTGGACCCCACTTTGACCCAAAATTACCGTTTTGCCCCTGTGTCCAAATTGGACGAAAGGGAAGTGCTTTTTAGCTATTTTACTTATTCTGGGAACATTAGTAATATTTATTTCAGCATCCGGGGACGTTCATTCTGAGGCCATAGCTTCTGACTCTTGGTGTGGACAACGGGACATTATATTTTTGCAGCTTTCTTGCCCGGCAAGATACCTTGCCAAATTGCTTATAGTATTTTGCATGCTTAGTATATTTTTGTATATTTATTACATTTCTGTTTATTTATTGCATGTGTAGTTCCTTTCAGTCATTACTATATATTAGATATATTGACACACACTTGACACTTAGTATCATAGAGGACAATCATTAGGCGTATGGGCTTTTAACCACTCTGGTAAACCGTAGTCACTAGCACGCACTATGGTGGTCGTGTCCGATGGTCGCTACCCCCGAGGTATGTCGATTGATAGAGTCCGAGGGTCGCTACCCCAGAGGTATGTCGGCTGATGATGTCCACTGACGAGCGCATGAGTTGTGAGGATTAGATCGAGTAGCCTACCCTTGCCCATACGTCGAAAAGTTGTCCTTATTTTCAAATATATCAGCGTACTTATATATTTTCAAATATTCTGCATGTTTACTGTAGTCAAATTGGCTTGCTTCTATATATCTTGTTACGTCCCTCTGAGGACCTGGTCCCTTTCCAAGTGTATTTGTTCTTGAGTATTTGCTGGAGCGCAGATTTGGATGGTTACATATATTTCGTGGATGTCTTCTCTTCAAGCCCCGTAGTTGTTAGCTGGTATTCTTATATTGTGTTTATTGTGTTGTACTTTTTCATTCGAGTTGGTAGTTGATTTGTTTCCATCCAACCATCATCCTTAGATACTTATATTGAGATCTAGCTTCATAGATACTGGTTAATTATTTATATTTAATTTCGTGGATGAGATTTAGATTATATCCTGTGACTTGTGACACATGTTTATACCACCTATGGATTGATATTCATATTACAGCGTACGTGTGGATTTTGGTTTCCATATATTGGAGTTGTCATATCTATGCGGCTGGCATGCTTACGTGTTCCTAGTCCTACGTACTTTTGGGACTGGGGCGTGACACCTTCCTTCATCCAAATGTTCGAAGTGTATCCCGTCAATCTTCTCAAGTTTGTGAAAATTTGTTGCCGAGAAGATTTGATCGGATGTTCTACCTCTTTCTTTGGATCTTGCTTTGAGACGTTAGTCCCGAGGCAAATGAAAGATGGCAGAATCCGGGCCATAGTAGAGCTACTAGCGAGACCCGAATGTCCACTATCTACTGGAACCCCAGTTGTCATCGAGATCAGAGATTCACACAAGAGTTCATCATCTGATATATCTCGATTCGAACGAAGCATGAACTCAGAACATGTTACAAACAAACTCCGAAGATAATGAAGATTACAACAAGCAACAAGAAAACGTTCTTCTCTTTACGTTCGCAGACGCTACAATGAGAAAGAAAGAAGCACATGAAAGACTGAAGAAAAGCTCCTTACTGGAGTGGTCAAAACCACCGTTGCTCAAAGCAAGATTCGTCGTACAGACGATCTGCCCGTAGGAACCAACAAGTTCATAAATGAGCTTCTGGAATGCTCAATGTCACCTTAATAAAATACTCGAAAAATACCATGTGAGAGGGAAACACTCTGGGCCGCATATGCTATGGTGTTCTCGGTTTTTTCATCTATTTTTCTCTCTCCTCAAATGAAAGAAAAGGTCCTCTATTTATAGTGGAAAATAGCAACTATGCGGCCTGAGAAAATTCCAGGCCGCATATATGCTGACCGATCAGATCTCCCAAAATCTGGGTGTCAAACCCGCAGGCGCCATCCACGCCGCATGCGCCGTCGGCCACGTTGTACTGTACGAGGCAGACATCGCCGCAAAACATCGAAAGTAGTCACTCGAGCCGCATACGTCGCATATTCCGGAACCCACAGAAAACCATGCGCCGCCTAAAGTAGACCCTGTCCCCTCCACATGCAACTCGTTCATCCAAACCAGGCCGCATAGCCCCAGGCCACAAAGCACCTGGCCACAAAGACCCTAGCCCCAAAGTGCCTGGTCGCATAACCGTTGACAGCATAGCGCCAGGACGCATGCGCAACGAAGCTAGCAACCGTGCATGCAACTCGCCCATAAAGGAGAAGCATACGCCCGGGCTACCAACCGTGCATGCAACTCGCGCATAAAGAAGCGCACGAGCGCCATGCGACGATGCTAAGTGCATCACTTTGTGCCATTGAGCCCGTGTCCGAGTCACAAAACCCCTTCAGGACTTAGCTCTTAATGGAAACTTCCCAAAGGTGGTGACAAAACAAAGATTGTCATAATGGAGTTCACACTTAATCCCTATAGGAAAGTCAATCCACATGGGCCACCACCTCATGTGCATATACCAGTACTAAACATACCAATATATTGAGATATACACATCGATGGTTTTCCAATGTGGAACTAAAACTCCCAAAGCTAAGTGAAAAACACCAACACTGCCACAGCCTATTTATAGGCACAATGTGTAGTAACCCTATAGTTGTGAGAGAGAGAGAGAGAGAGAGAGAGAGAGAGAGATGGAGATGGACCCGATATTCATGACTTGGTTGCTGTTGAGTGCATTAGCTACAGCAGTCGAAAGCAAGGCTAGATGTAATCTACAAGAGTCATACGGTGACTATGCTGCGACATTGGGCAGCCTTCTTTCGCTCCTCGCTACTGAAGCCACTTCTGATGAGCTCAGAGGCTCCGTCGTGACCAGAAATTACGTTAACCTCGACTTATTTGGGGCTGCTCTTTGTAACACTGCTATAGACAGCTGCGGTCCCTGCTTCAACGAAGCTAGACAAGCGATTGCCTCTGACTGCCCAAACCGGATCGGAGCAAGAGTAGGGGTGATGAATGGGGGGAGGTTGGCATGCGCGTTGCGATATGAGAACAACGATTTTGGGAAAGATGTATAAGAGTAAGTGATCTCCGTGCTGCTAATCTTTTGATGTACTGCAGTAATAAGAAGAGCTCGTGCCACTGCTTAGCTGAAAGATGTTTTGTGACATTTGTGTTGTTATGTTTTAAGGATGTTATAAAGGAATGAAATACAAATGTGTGGCTTGCGATTAGTTGTTGGTCATCTTTGTTATGTGATTTCGGTCACAAGTTTCTATTTATCTGAGCATCATCTATCTATGATCTTATTAACTGTAGAAGGAAAATAAGAGTTTTCTCCAGATATGGACCCGTATGGTGTTGGTGGAACATCCCATCCTAACTTTGTGGTCAAGGTCTTATGCAATAGTTTTAATGTGGTTCGTCTTTTTCCACAAAGAAAAGACAAAAAAGACAAACCACAAGCTATTATGCGAGACCAAACAAATATCAAACACTATATGTGAGGCTATGGCCACAACAATTTCTAAACTTTTGTTAGATTGAAAGATACAAATACAATATTATGGATTCTTTTGTCCCAAATTGATTTCTTACACTTCTCAAGAGAAAGTTAAAAAAAAAAATGGAATCGTTCAAATAACCTAATCATTTACAATATAATATATATATATATATATATATATATATATATATATAAAATAGATGATTATGAAGTTTAATATTACGACAAATTATATATATATATATATATATATATATATATATATATATACTTCTGGTCTGCTAGGATCGACAATAATTTTTCTGTGACAGTAAAAATGCTACTCGGCTTGAGAAGCATGGCGAAAACGAGACTATCGAGAATAATTTGCTTAGGGAACCAAACTAGCCTATGGCATGACCCCTGGCTTAACCACAGAAGTTTGATTGAGAGGGAGGGCTGGCATAGCTACGAGCTAAGGGGTTCTGATGAGTTGGTCAGCTGCCTCATTCGGGAGGGTGGCTGAAATTTTCAGAATCGCATGACAGAGACAGCTTACATGTTGAAGATTCGAGCAATTGACATTAATAGGTGTGGCAATGAGGATGACTAGGCCTGGGAGGGCATGAAAAAGACTCATTTTGCTTACGGACGGCTCTTAATCAGATCAGAGCTACATCAGATGAGGTAGACTGGACGGAATGGTATAGACTAAAGGAGCGGCGATCGAGAACTCCTTATGCCATTATAAATGATTAGAAATCGACTTCTTACCAGGGATCGCTTGAGTGATTTTGGAATTGTTTGCACAGATAAAATGTGCTGCATGTGTGGCCTTATGGACGAGTCCAGGGATCACCTCTTCTTCTGGTACGACTATGTTTGGGAGATCTGGAATCACCAACGCGCCATCTTCGGCCGGCCAAATTTGCATAGTAGAGATCTTACGGCTGTCCTGAACGAGATCAAAGTTCTGAAACGTACATGGTCAGTAGCCTATGGACGGATATGCCTAGGCTTTGGGGTCATGATATAGCATGTGTGGAAGGAACGTAACAGACGTATCTTTGAAGGCCTCTTGTCACTAGTAGTTATATTGTCCAAAGAATCGTAGAAACTGATATAGAGATCCTTGCACCTAGATGAGTATTTTGTGAACTGGGTTGGATCGGATTTCTTGTATAGGTTTTTGGCTTTATTAATAATATTTACATTCTTCTTATATATATATATATATATATATATATATATATATATATATATATATATAGCAAATGACGTCTAGCCTAGTGGTTAAGACCGATGCATATTACGTAGGAGGTTGCGGATTCGAGCCTCCTGGGCCAAGTTTGTAGGCCATCGGACCAGGAGTCTGTAATACAATTACCTCTTCAAAAAGAAAAAAGAAAAAAGAATATATATATATATATATATATATATATATATATATATATATATATATATATTTATTGGAATAAGATAATTGTGTTACAAACTCGATCCTCGGTCCGAAGGTCACATTCCTGCCCGAGCTAGCACTTAAAATTGGGGGAGGGGGACAAGTTTGAGCGACACCGAGTGTTATCATTGTAATAGATTGTCTACTTGTTTTATTGCCTAACAACTTTGGGGCCTACACAGAGTGTGTAGGTTATGCAACTAAAGAAGTTAATATATATAGGAAACAGACATCACATTCTCAGCAGTTCTGCCTAGGGCCAGTCTCAAGTGTTTACATGGAATACTGTATAAACAGAAATTGAAAAAACATATACTTGAGGCAAATTCCAAGACTATGTTTAGATGTTCTATTTAGTAAATGCTCCAGACAAAATATAGAAAAAAGAACAAAAATAAATAAATAAACTGAGAACACTTTGATCAGTAATGGATGCATATCAAATTCGGAAGCTACCTCTTTCGATATTGTCCCGATGCGACCAGGTAAGGATCTTGCTATTAGAGACCATTTTGGTGGACCATAATTTGCCACTGGACCTATAATCTTATCATCTTCCTGAAAATTAATAAAATCAATGACCATTATTTGCCACTGGAGCCGTAATCTTATCATCTTCCTAAAAATTAATAAAATCAATGACCATTTTAATTCATTCTGTAAATGAACTAAAGGATAATCTGGCATCAAACTTCTGGTGTCCATGGACCTTTGATAAGTTCAGGATTGAGAACCATCTTCCATTGATGCAAACATTGAACATCTGTCCTATCAGGAAAAGACTCGGCTGCAAACACAACATAAAGTAATGATGAGAACCAACCACCAAAAAATAAATTGCCATGTAAGGAGTTGTTGAAGTTCTTCATAGCACTCAAGTTCATGACATGCCACTTATGTCACGTCCCGCTCCGAGAATATTGGATAAATACGGGAACTGACATGGCCAATCGCACCTGACAGAATACCGAAGTAAGACGCAACGTATTAAGGTTGTCAAGAAGACCGATGGGTGAACTCTAGCATGCTATAACATCAGTCCTAAGGCTAAAAAATCCTATTATCTCAATCCAGCAACACAAATACAATAGTATATCATACATGAAAGTAAAAAGACGTCCCAAATTACATGTCACATATGATCATAAAGCTAGTGAATACAAAATTCTGCACTAGCAGAGTTTAATAATACATGATCAAAATATACCAGCCATGGTCTAATATATACATCATCTTGACCGAAGTCTCAAAAATATAAGGAGCTAACTCCTACCCCTTGCTAAATACCACAAAATGAAGTAATCAAGACGAGGGGTGAAAGAAAGGAAACTTACTCGCGAGCTTCGACCATAGTCCTACGAGTGCTAACCATCTTGCTGGAAGCACGGAGGATCCTGATTCTCTTCGGGGTAACATGGCCATGCAAAGCCAGTGGGGTCAGAACCCAAGAATGAGACAAGCTAAAGAGAGCTCTGGAATCTTACCCATAATTGTAGTGCCTTCGGCTAACAACTGCTCAAGGTCGCCAAATATTTCGTTAGGCTATCGTCCACGGGCCGTGGCTCTGACTTGCTGTTGGTTCTGTCTCGCAAGTTGGGCTTGCTGAACTTGTGATACTGCTCCGGAAGTTGCTGCTAGAACTGCTGAGTCTGTGTCAGGAGAGGACGCTAGGTTAGGGGTTGAACTGCTAACACTGGTCCTCGTGGGCCTTCAAACACTGCCCGATACGGAGGTGGTAACTGTCGGGATGAAGAAATCTCTGGGTATATGATTGGACATGAACCAATTATGTGATCGGATGCCCCATATCTGAGACACTGGTCATTAGCCCTCCTACACTGTTCTTTGGTGTGCCCTGGCTTGCCCAGTGACTGCATCCTGCTGATACAGACTGCCTGGTAGATTGTACTGATATTACTGTGGAGGTTGGAGGTGTTGGTGGGCGAGGAGTTCTGACTGCTAGTGCTGGAGATGACGACTGAATACTGGTGCTTCTCAGGGATGAGTGGGACCTCTTCTGGCCTCCGATCTTTGCTACTAATCTCTGGACGGCAAGTTCTTGGGACCTAGCTGCCCTGAGTACTGTATCGTAGGTGATATAATTATGACCTACCGTAAACTACTGCAGCTCTAGATGTAACCCTTGCTCAAATCTCTTGGCTCTGTCTTCCTCGAAAGCTTCCATATAAGGAGCAAATCGGCTAAGTCGACAAAATTCGGCCGCATACTGGTCGACCGATCTTGTGTTCTAGCGGCGGTTGATGAACTGCTGTTGGAACTTAGCGGTAGTGTGGAAATACTTTTCCTGTAACCGCTCCTTGAACGTCTGCCAGTCAATGGACTTCGAAAGTGCCATTTCTTGTGCTGTCCACCAATCTCGGACAAGATCTGATAATTGTAGCTTTACGACTTCAACCTTCTCATCGTTTGGAGTCTTGGTTGCATCCAGGATGGCTTCAAAGTCCTGGAGCCAAGAATATGCTGAAACTGCATCCTCTGTACCGAGGAACTTGGTTGGGCGTGTCGCGCCCCGATCCCGTAGGGGCCGATCGTCCTCGCTTGGTCCCTACGGAATCGTTCGTCCTCGCTTGGGCGCGATGCCGTGCAAGCCTAAGTTGCGCTTGCACCAGGCAACGTACCTGCACAAGACACAAAAAGACGAAGATATATATATATATATATAGGCACAGAGTAAAAATACAGAGAACCAAAGTTGAACACATTTGAATAGCACACAAAATACTTTCATTTTATTGAATACTGAAGATTTGGATTACAAAATGCTTGCTTGGCTGAGTTACAAAATATGCCTTAGAAGGCTTACAACTCTTTTTACATTCCCAAAACTAGCCACAACGCCCATTACATTATGCCCTTGTAGTAGGACCAAAATAACCAAAACATCTAGCAGAAGAAGAGTAGCCCACTGGAGAGGTAAGCAGCGGAGGAAGCAGCACGAACACAGTCTTAAGGAAGGGTGCGCACACGCTGATTCAGGTTGAGGATGCTTGCCAAACTCTCGCTTCCAGTACCTGGATATTTGCCCACAAACGTGGGTCAGTACTACCACATGTACTGGTGAGCGACCGTGGCCAAACTCACCTTAGAAATCCACACTAAGTAAGCATATGAAGCTAGCATTATTAGGTGATCTTTCTGGTTGTCTAGTTTCTTTTTAACAATTCATGCAAGGAAACATAGACAGTTATATAGCATATGCATATGATAATCTTACCCACGGCCGAGCGGTTATCCCTGCAGCAGACACACAAGTTAGCCACAATTTGCATATGAATAACTTATGAATCAATAAGGCATCATGTGTTAGGTATGCAAGAAGGTAAACCTAGCATGCGTCCTAACTATATGATGGTCCCCTCCACGGGATTAGTAGTTGGGACGTACAAGCCCATCTCACTAATAGACGAGTCTCGGTCTACCCAAGGACGTACAAGCCTCAGGTATCTAGATCTCTTTCCGGCCGAACGATCCCCAGTGCCCCAGGGACCGCTCGAGAGATAATCCTTGTGCACAAGTTGTCCTGACCAAATGCATGAATGCAAGCCCTATCAGAAAAATATGCTATCATGCAACTGATGAACAATGCTCAACAAGTCTATCTCTTTTACTCACTTTCTAGCACAAGTCTAGAGTTTTTCTCGCCACAATACTCGATACACAGCATACAAGGGACAATGAAGCATTCCATAAACAACTAGTAAATTAGCAGTTCTATACTTGAAGCATGCAATACTTTCTTTCTCTTTTAGCTTATCTTATTAGTGAGGCAACATATTTATGTGAACTAGAGATTCTTTTATTAGGCATGCAGACTTAAAGGATTCATAGAAGGGCCTAAGCCACTCACCGAATGAATCGAACGAGAGGATGGGGAAGCCTAGGCGACGTTCACTCTTTGGTTATGCGTCCTGAAAATGCAACAATACTTTGGTTAGCATACTTCGATCTCTTTCCCTTACGATTCGAAAAGAACACGCAAGTGAGAAGGCGAAATCATGAAAACCAAGTCATCGAAAGCAACTCAAAACACAAAGCAACACAAAACCAAGAAGCAAAGCAATCAACAAAACTCTTGGACTCATTTCAATAGAAGTCGTTCCATTAATTGGAATATTTCATTGTACTTGTCTGTGTTGATTTATCGGTAAGGTTTCCCCGAGACTCGATTCTCAACCGAGTCGAAGCAGCGTAGTGTTCCTTAAGTAACCGTTCGGAGCGGGGCGTTACAGGGCGTATGCGACTAACATTGGTCGCCGTGTTGTGAGTATAACGTCCACTGTTCTCGAGTGCTACTCTAACTCCCTGGTAAAGAGTAGTGTTGGTCTGTTCTTGTCCTTGTTGGAATTGCTGGCATAGTTGGACCACTTGTTCCTGAAGCTGAAGTTGTTGTTGTTGTTGTTATACCATCATCATAGCTTGGATCATCTCTAACATTGCCTGTGAGCCTGCTTGCCCTGGTTGTATTGGAAGAACTTGCTGGGCTGGTATGAATGACGGAGTGGGCTGAACTGGCTGTTCTGGCAAGACTGGTGGAGCTGATTGTGCTGGTCGGGCATGCGTAACTTGCGGAGCCGGCTGATAAAAAACTACTGATGCTTGCCCTTGGTTTAATATCGGGATCTTGCCCTGGCCTACTAGATCTGCTGGAGTTATCGGTGCAACGGAACCCTCGAAAGGAGGAGCAGGTGGGGTGTCCCTGAAGGATAAGGACCCAAGGATATCAATAAGGGACGAGAATGGAACAATCATGTCAATCAAGCTTGAAGTTCAAGGAAAGCAAGAAGTACATGTTGCAAGTGGAGTTCAATTGAAGTTTATAGAGGATTGAGATTCCAACAAGATGAGTCCTCCCATAAGTCTAAAAAACATACTTGCATGGGCCACAAATAAAACCTTGTCACACCTCGCTCCCAGAATACTGGGTAAATACGGGAACTGACATGGCCATCCGTATGTTGAAGAATATCAAAGTAAGCCATAATGTCTTAAGGTTGTCAAGAAGACAGATGGATGAACTCTAGCATGCTATGACGTCAGTCCTAAGGCCGACAAATCCTATTATCTCAATCCAGCAACACAAGTACAAGAGTGTATCATACATGAAAGTAAAAAGGTATCCCAAATTATATGTCATATATGATCATGAAGCTAGTGAATACAAAATGCTGCACTAGTAGAGTTTAATAATACATGATCAAAATATACCAGCCATGGTCTAATATATACATCATGTTGACCGAAGTCTCAAACATATAAGGAGCTAAATCTGCCCCTTGCTAAACACCACAAAATAAAGTAATCAAGATGAGGGGTGAAAGAAAGGAAACCCACTCACGAGTTTCGGTCGCAGTCCTACGAGTGCGAACCATCTTGCTGGAAGCACGGAGGATCCTGGTTCTCTTCGGGGTAATCTGGCCATGCAAATCCAGTGGGATCAGAACCCCAAGCAACAAGTACCACAAAGGAGCTCGAGGTGATAGACCAAGTACATCACATCAAAAGTAGAAAGAGACATATAAGAAATAGATGCAGATCGAGACTTGTATGGTACCAACGTACTTGTCTCAAGAATAATACTAGAAGAACTGCTAATAAGTGCAAAAATGAAAGTAAGGTGACGAGTGGCAAGTGAGCATAGGAACTACTCTGGATCGGGACCACAACCCTTAAACCAAACAAGGACTGGGGTTGTAGACATTCACCCGAGCAGAACTTAGCACCCTAACCACGTGTCGAGAGAAAATGAAACTAGAAGAGTAAGCTATACGAATAACAAACATCTAACTCACGGCCAAACATGCCTACGGCTTACTATAATTAACTAAGTCGGGTCATCACAAAGCCTTAATTACTAGAAATGGATTGATAAGAATATTGCTACCACCGGCACTGCAGCAACCCGGATGGCCAAGGATACGCTTGTCTAGAAAATTAAATGCACAGTAAACCATACAACAAGAGAACATGTTACTTGTCACAAACAGAAATAAAACTCAAAAGCAAATCTTGAACTTTTAATCATGAACTTTTCTTGTAAACGTAAACTTGTCTTGTAATGTGCCAAATCACGCATAAACTTGGTTAGTCATGGAGCCCTTGCCTAGCAGGGTTGTCCATGCAGCATGGGGCCCTTGGGGATCTGGGTAGCCGGTAGCGCAATATTTTTCCCTCGCAAAATGCTCTAGGTAAATATTTCTTATCTTGTTTAATCATTACTAAATTATTTCAAGTTCTCGAGTCGTGGACACTTGAGAACTCCCTAAGATACTGGCTGCATGCACCCACTGGCCGCATGTACTCTCTGGCCGCATGGACTCACTGGCTGTATGCACCCTCTGACCGCATGCACCCACTAGCCGTATGGACTCTCTGGTCGCATGGACTTACTTTTGGACTTAGCGAATTTTCATTCGTTCAACGAGTATGGCCGGATAGGCAGTCATGCGTCCAAAAAGATGGACGCATGCTGTCAGCATGCGGCAAGAGTTCAGGCCGCATAACCCTCTCAGGCCGCATGGAACTCTCTACCGCATGGCTCGCTGGCCGCATGACGTCTTCTCCAATCAGCAAGTTCAGCCATGGACGAAACTCAAAAACGAAAACCAAAAAAAAAAATTCTTCATAAATTTTTTATTTTAACTCCAAATCTAGTGAAACAAAAGTCAAATTGCACAAAATGAAAAGCTCTTACATAAGAAACCACTAGTTTTCAAAAATACTAAGTTTTAATATATTAAAACCAAGAAAAACTTATGAAACAGATAAAAATCCTACATAAAAATCCTAACTTGAAACTTAGATTTACAAAAATCTATACATTAAAATCCAATACTCCAAGAACTAAACATGATTAGCAACTCAAGGAGAACATTTTTCATCAAATACATTTTTAAAATAACAACATATATAAAAAAAATCCAAAAATTAATAACTTCACCATTGAGCAAGATGTACTTGCCTTGGTGGCTCCTAGCTTCTACCTCTCTCGGTCCAAGTCGCCGCAACTCTCTCAAGGGTAAGGGTTTTAGGGGGAGCTTGAGGGAGAGGAAAAAATAAATGAAGAAGAAGAAAGAGAGGTGAGAGAAAAGCCATATATATACTAAGAGAGGAGAAAAGAGGGTTTAGTCATGGGTTCACCCAAAATAAATCGAACCAAGGGTTCATTCTATATGCGGGTCCTAAATCGGGTCTATGCTAATGCCAATGGTTATTCTACTGGTCTCGGATAGTCTCTCTCTCAACAACAGCAATAAAACAATAATAAAATGACAGGAGCCAACATATAAAATACAGAATGAATACATTATCAAGAAAAATTAAATTCTAGAAATTCAAAAAATACTAAATCTAGAATTGGGTGTGACAACTTAAATTTGTTCCCTCTTCTAATTCAGCAACAGAGAAGATGAACAACTTACACACATTACCAATTTTCCTTTGAATTTGAATAAACCAACTTTTTCAAGCTGGCACATAACAAACAAATTACGCAAAAAAAATTTACAAGGAAGTTATAAGTGAAAATAAAATAAAAAATAACATGCATATAAATAATATAATACTTTAGACTTGCTGTGTAAAATTAGGCCCAATAATCCAAATGTCTATATGAGAAACATCTCAGGCCACCGATATCTGAACATAATGCTTAGAAGAATGTAATATAGTAGATAACTATAAAATTCTGAAACTTAAACAAAAAATTAGAATGAATAGTGCACGAAGCTGGTGTCACAAAGAAAAAGAAGAAGGAAGAAATTAGTGCATGAAACTGGTTCTCTGCAACTGCTCTTCTACTCTGCTGCTACCTAGTGAGCACAAGTTGGGGCGGGTGCTAATACTTTGCTGCTTACCTTGGGTAAGCGTAAGTTAGGGCCGGCCATATATCTACAAAAAAAAAAAAAAAAAATCAAATCAAAATTTTCTTATTTTTTTGGGCTGGGCTACAGCCCACCCATGTCCCTTGTGGGCTCCGTCTCAGTATGCCTCCCTCTAACTACTTGAACTAGAGATCTTTTATATATATATATATATATATATATATATTAAAAAAAAAGGGATATGAGCCATAGGCTTATATTTCTACATGAGACAATGCACATGTGACCAATAGAAATGTAGTGCACTAGTACATATGGGTGCACATGGAATGTTGAAATTCGTTTCTATTGGTCCACATGTGCATGACTCATATAGAAATATGAGTCATAGGCTCATATCCCGTTTATCCAATATGGGTTGAAGTGACGGTGGGCTAGGGTTCCGAAAAAATGCATGGGATAATGTATCAACCAATGCTGAATATCGAGGGGGGAGAAACCAAGCAGCTCTAAACAGGAATGATGGTGCATGTGGTTGGGCAACAGTTGAGAGCCGGCAAAGAGGGAAGAGCTTGAGTCGGGGTAAGGGAGGGATTGGAGGTAGATGCTAGGTTCCACAAGGCCAACGGGATAAGGAGCCGCAAGGCATATGGCACAGAGTGGTGGATGGAGGCCAACGGAAATTTAATCGGAGGGAAAGACACAAAGTCGTGGGCAATACATGATCATCACCGACAGGGGGAATAGCTATGTCTATGGCATTGGGCACAACTTCGACCGGTACAAGAAAACCAAAGGACTAGCGGCTCTCAATCTCCCCTTTGAAGAGATACTACTGGAGGAAACGATAGGGGGAAGTCATGGGCAGAAATTTGTCGACCAGGGAAATGTTCAACTGAATGCTGAAATAAAATTTGTGGAACCAAAGATGGTTGATGGTCGTCAGATGGCAGAATTCATATAAGAAGATTTAGTAAAAAAAATAAAATACTTGAGGAATACTATGTGCTGGAGGATAAACCGTTCTATGGACAAATCATAGCTTATGCTAATTGAGTTTAGATGTCTCATGGTAGTATGTAAATATTTGTTCGTAGAATGGATTTTATTTCGTTCAGTTCGGATTGCAGGAGGACATTGAACCATTCTCTAAAGTGGTCTTTGAATTGATGGTGCATTGGTCATAATGAAACAATGGAACCCTTACTCCCAATACGAGCGAGACATTCTACACACATTTTCTATTTGGATTAGACTCCATGGACTCCCTATTCAATATTAGAGTATTCCTATGCAAATGAAACTTGCGATTTGAATGGTAACTAATTAAAGATGATGGTGCCACTGCCCCGAAATCAACTCTCGTATGCCCGAATATTTGTTCAGACAGAGGCTAATGAAGTCGCTGTGGATGTTTGAATATGTATCGCCATATGTACAGTTCTTCACCCAAACTGGCGGACTATGAGAGAACGACCGAAGAAGACACTGAATATGTATTGCCATATGAGAAGACGTAGAAGCACTTGGGTTTAGAAGAGAGCTAGCTATTTTTCTTATGGACATCTCGTGTGGGCATTATGGGATCATAATTTTTCCTATGGACTTCTCATATGGAAAACGTGAGGGTGAATTCGTTATGATGATGGCGAGAAATTCGGGAGGTTGCAAGGAAATTAAAATGTTGGATAACTTTGTTACAAGGAAAATAAAATCTAATCTGGCATAAAACTATAAATAGAAGGATTCCATGCTATTGGGCACAGGTTAATAACCTGGAGTTGTGTGATATAGCAAGAATATGGATCCTCTGAGATAGCAGGATCTCGACACGACAGATAGTTCTGAAACAAATTGACAATATTTATTTTATTAATGGATGATGTAGAAAGGAGATTGACGAAGATTCTTCGGTGCAGACGGGTCAGCGCGAGACGATGGAGACTCGAAATAAAACTCCTAGAATTAAAAATCCTAGACTATGATACCATAAAACAAATTGACAATATTGATTTTATTAATGGATAATGTAAAAAGCCATACAACTACGAATATATATAGAGATAACGTATCCATATCAGGATTGGAGTAGAAAAAGAGATCCTAAATTCGGATAGGAGTAGAAAAAAAGATATCTATACATATAGGAGAAGGAATCTAATCTTAAATCTAATCCTAAATATAATTAATCTTAAAGAGTTCATTTCTTTGAACAGCTTATTGCAGGCCGTGTTTAGGACTAGAATTGTTCAAGCTTTGAAGGACTAGAATTGTTCAAGGCCAAGGGTGGATGTAACAAAAAAAATAGCAGGAACTACATACAATACAAAATAGGTTGTAAAATGATTTTAAGAACTATGAACTCGCGTCTAAGGAACATGAGCTAGTTGAAGAGGTACATTCACTTTTAATACAGAAAGAAATACAATTGGATCAACATGCTAAATGTGCTTGGCTTAATGACAGAGATTGATATTCCAAGTTCCTTGATATGCACATGTCAACACAGCAATAACATTCATAATCTTATGAGAATAACAAAGAGATGACTTCCCGATCCGGTATCCAGACGGAAGCTACTAAATTCTGTTCAAAATTATACAATCAAGAAGATTATGAGGAAAACTTCGCAGAATTGATGTACAAGAAGAATGTGACGAGGAAAGGTAATCAGATTCTTATGGCTCCTATAACAGTTGAGGAGATAGTAAAAAAATGCTGATCCAAACAAGGCTGATGACTGGAAGGGTTTGGAAGCATGTTCTTCAAGATCCATTGGAATGAGTTAAAAGAATCGATATTTGAAGTAATTGAAGATTTCTTTATCAATGGGAGGCTATTGCAAGAATTAAATTACACTTTCCTCATCCTGATAAAAAAGAAAGAAGGGGTTAGCTACATCGCTCACTAATTTTGAACCCATTCCTTGTTTTAACTTCATCTACAAATTGATTTCTCATAAGATGTGTTATCGAATGGAAACTATCATGCAAGAAATGATTTCACCTAATCAAGATTTTAGCAAAGTTAGATCGATCACATAAAACGGTATATTGGCTCACAAATTACTAAAAGAGTTCAATAAGAAAGCAGACAAAAATGCGTGCATGAAGCTGGATTTACAGAAAACATATGATATAGTGAACTGAAAATTTGTATGTCAATTAATGCTAGCCATGGAATTTGATAGTTGGTGGGTGGACTTGATACTAGAATGTATCACAATACCCACTTTATCAATTTTTAATCAAAAGGACAACCATATGATTTTTTCACTTAAGATTTGCACGTTCCATTAACTTCAAGTTTAGTATGACTTAGGGATCATTTTGAACAATAGGATTCAGATGAAATTCAGGTTCGGAGAAGGGGTTGGGGCGAAGCTCCCTATATATATGGGGAACATAGTGCACATCTGCCGACGGTTCCATTTCCGTGGAGTGACTACATTATGTAGTGTAGTTCCATTTCTGCAGAGTGTCTCCATTTTCGCAGTGACACCATATTTGTGAAGTGAATCCATTTTTGCGATACTAGTTCTTGGGGAATGGTTTTTGCGGAAAAAAATTATGCAAGATATTTTTTTTTAACGAGTAATATTTTTTGAGCTTAAGAAAAAAAAAAATTCAGCAAAGAAGAATTTTTCTGCAAGGAAGAATTTTTTAGTTCATGACGCAGTGGGATAGCGGAACGGACTTACCTTCGTTCCTAGCAATGGCCAATTCAATCGGTGATGACGATAACTGGACCACCGTTGCTTGGTGAGAGCGAAACAGTGCCGCAATAACTCCAACAAATGGCCTAGTGAGGGGTCCGCACGAATGTTGCTTGAAAACCTTAAGCGGGGGGCTTCTGAATCCACGAAACAGTTGAGTCCACGACCAAGAAAGAAGAGAACAAATCTCAGAACTAAAAAAAGAATTTTATTAATTAAAAGCTGTTCTACAACGGAATACAAAATGTTCTATTTATAGGACTTTTATGACAACATAATTCTAATCAAAGTCAAATTTAATCATAATTAAATAAAGATAAAACCTATCCTAATAAAAGATAAAGTCAAAATAAGAGTCCTAAAAGATGTAGGACTTAACAACTTTATCATAAAAAAGATAAAACTAAAAATAAAGAAAAGATAAAGTCAAAATAAGAGTACTAAAAGAAATATGATTCAGAACAACTTTATCATAAAAATGATAAAGCTAAAAAAAGGTAAGAAAAAGAAAAGAAAAGGAATCCTAGAGGGATGAGCATTCTACGCTACATCAGTCTCCCCTACTTCAAGAGAACTCATCCTTTAGTTCTCGTCAGAATAAAGCGACTCGTCAGGAGAAAAATACTCATAAAGATCGGTGATATTGAAGGTTGAGGAGATCTTCATGTCTTTAGGGAGAGAACACTACAAGAAAAATGACTTTTCTTGACAGTTTTTTCCCGTCAAGAAAGGGTTTTCTTGACGGTTCTAGATCCGTCATCTAGATCAGTGTCAAGAAAAGTCCTTGCTTTTCTTGACGGTTTCTGGTTTAGTTATCTTAACGATTTTAAACCTTCAAGTAAAAAAAATCTGTCTTGACTATTTTAAACCGTCAAGAAAATATAGCAAAAAACCGTCAAGATAAGCATGAACTTTTCTTGACTCTGGCCTAGATGACGGGTAAAGACCGTCAAGAAAATCATTTCTTCGCGGAAATTTTTTTTTTTCAATAAAACCCTTTCTTGATGTTTAAAAACCGTCAAGAATTGATATTTTATAGAAAAATTTAGATATTTTTTGACGTTTTATAACCGTCAAGAGAAGCTGATTTTTTAATCAAAATTCTACTTATAATTATATGCTTCCCTCTGCCAGTAACCAAACAAATAATATCAATATAATTTAGAATATCGCAAACTTCAAAGAACTATAATACACATAATTTTTATATTAACAAAAACGCATTTGTACACCACAAACATCTAACTACATATCAAAATAACCAAAATATATAGTTTTTGTACAATATCTTAAACATCCAAAACCTATGTATACAAGTAAACTAAAATACATGGCACCTTGCCTAATTATATAACAAACTATCTGAACCCGAAGCACATTTTATCACAGTCCAGGCTTCATTTTCCATGTAGTTCCTGAGAGAACAAGAGAAATAGGAAAGATTATGTCATTATATCATGTACAATTTACATTTATGAATGAGTACTAATGAGGCTAAAGATATGATTTCCATGAGTTACTAATTGATATGGCTTGATTACTGTTATTTGAAGCAATAAAAGGTAGGAGATCTCTAAAATGCAATTTGAGAACCTTCTCTGTAATATTCTTTGTGATCTAAGTGTCTTTTACAATAACCTTTTAGTCTCAGATAGAAATTTATACCGGATAATTAACAAAAAATGGCACTATATCAATACTAGAGTTGGATAAAGAAAGAAACTTCATGCTGCAAATTTTAAAGGAAGGGGAAGTAAATATCTCATTCCAAAAGAACGTATACCAGACTTGGCGAGTAACTTGGTGCAGTAAGTATTAGAGCAATGGAGATTGGTTCAGTAAGTTCAACAAACTCAAGCAATAATATCACTCAGTGCTAAGTCAGTGTAGATGTAATATAGAAACCTTAGCATAAGCCATCAGTGTCCAGTCTGGCTCTATGCCAAGTCTATCAGTGTTCATATAATCTCATTGTAAGCAAGTGAAGAGTAGCAGTGCAATGGTGTAGTATATTCAATGTAGCAGTCAGTGAAGAAGCCCAGGTAATCTAATCTAGAGTGCAGGACAAGTATCAGTAACAAGTAGTGCAGTATAGAGTAGATTCTAGTTTAGTACTTGGTCCAATTCTAGACAGTACTATGAAGTAGTCCATGTAGCAGTAGTTCAACACTATGGAAAGCTCAGGATATTAGCAGAATGAAGAAGTATCAGTATCAGAGCATCCACAGTATCAGCACATTCAAGGTGCATTCATACTTCACACTAGTACTTAGTGCATTAGTTATTACTAGCATTAATGTGATCCATCTTAAATCTCATCAGAAATGTCCGAACAGTGAATTCAACGATATCAGAAAAATGCTCCAAAATCAAAATTGAAAAACTTGCATTAAACATATTAGACGGTAGAAACTTCTTATATGTTCTTCTAGAAAACACGGACCCTCCAAAAATAGTGCAGTAAACTGAAACCGACGAAACTACCAAAACAAGCCGATTCAAGAACCATCCTAACCCTCTAAAGCCCCTTGAACATGTCAGACACGTTCAAAACACAAATAGACACTACAAAGTACATTATGCACGCCAAAATCGGCTTCTACTCTGTGTCTCCATCCATGTTCTGTCGTATCATATTTATGTTGGCACAATATTGACTATATATCATTGTTTCCTACCAAAAAAACATAGATAAGTACACACTCTTAAGTTCATTAAAATTGTATGAAACTAAAATAGCACCAAGACATCATCATTCGCTTACTTTGAAGTTATAAAATGAATAAAAAATTATCAAATTATTACAAAAATAAACACAAAGGGGAAAATAACCCTTACTTTGAAGTTTCCTTTGGGCGTCGGCATGCATTAGCAGATCCTCTATCTCGAGCCATTACAGAAATGCGATCAGAGAGACGGCCGTCTGTGTCTCACTCTTCCAATCCCCATGACATCTGAAAACAACCCCGAGTATTTTACCAAAATAACAAGGAAATTAAAAATCTAGCAGAATTTACCTATGGTATCGCCCAGGGCATTCCCGGAGGATTTCTGCACTCTGACCAAAATGCTCCTTCAGCGCCTCAATTTGAACCTCAGGTGCCGATATATCTTTGACACGAGCTACCTTCAATCAATATTCTTCTCATTCTTTTGACCGAGCGAGCCAGAGTGAGCTCAAGGCACGAAGACGAAAAAAGTAGTGAATGATAAGCAATGCTCTTGCAGGTTGATGGGTTGTCAGTATTCGGTGCATTTGCTGAAGCGTTTGCAGCCTCAAGTTGTCAGCCTAAAAATTAAACTTATTAGGTTTGCATTTTCCTAAAGAAAAAATAATTTGGTCTATGATTTTTTTTCCCAAGAAATATTCAACATAAGTATATATGCAACTCGTGATTCTTTAGTAAACCAAGTAACTAATAGGTCAAACAAAGTGATATAATATGTACCTGACAGAGGAAGTTTTCAAGTGTGACAAGTTTCCCATAGCCATTGCCATCTGACCCATATAATTCACAACATTCCCCGATGAACCAACTGACGCAGGAGAAGCATAAACCAATGTTCCTGAGATGGACTGCTGCAGTGCCTCTATCCCTTATAGGAGAGCATCTTCTGCTTGTTGGGAGGATTGCTGGAGGTTGCATAACCCTACTACCTGTTGTTCAGTGAGCGGTTCCAACTGATTTGCTAGTAGCTGTGTTACAATGTATGGACAAAAAACATAAGCATAACTTTTAACAAACCATCAAAGTAACCTTGTTCCAACCAAGATTTATCTAGCACATTATTCTGCACATTAGAAAATTCATAAACCTACATACAATGAAAGGATGTACATGTGCTACTAGGCTCCCTCTAACAAGGAGGGTCAAGAGTCAAGACGCATCTAGCCTGTTGCCGAGATGCCAGCACCAACCCTTGCTGCAGTACCAAACTACACCCTCTATAAATTTGAAAGTTAAATGGAAAAGGGAACCATTTTTCGGGCCTTATGCCAAGAAGTAGAAAAAAAAAGTATACTTCTCATTTTGTTGGGTGGTGGTGCAGTGAGAATAAAAGTGAAGAATATGGAAACAATTCCTGTATTTTCATACTTCCTTGCATACCACAAAAATGGAGAAAATAAATAAATAAAATAAAATAGCTACTTTGAGATAACTAGTTTCTTCCAGCTAGTCCCCTGAAATGTATCTCAGAGTTTAATTAATGTTCTGATAACCTAAGAACTACATCTATTGTAGGATGGACAAAACACATTTGTGGTTGTCTGGTGGAGGATGGAGAACCAGGTTGAGGTTGTATAGGTATTTCATTGAATTATTTATCTATATGGACCAGACAAAAGGAGTCACATTTTTCTTGACTCACTCAAAGTTTCAGCAAATAGTTTGAAGTCAGTCTCACTACTTTATTCTATTTACTCCACCAATTTAATTTAATAAAACAATGATAAAATGCCAAAATCAATTGCAAAAATTGTGACCCCTTTCATTTGATTGAAAACAATGTTAAAAGCAGGTCCAGTATACCAGAGGTCAGGACATTATAAACAAATCCAAAATAATTTAGCCTTTCCTTTTAGAAAAAAAATATAGTACCATAAATACCCATGTTGTTGCAATTCTGGGGTTTTTGGAACTTAAAGAATTGAGTGAGGAGGGTGAACAAAAAACAGAAAAGCCAAAAAAAAGGCATGTGGCGAAGACTGGTGCTAGAAATTCTCTGGTCGGAGTCTTCATTGTGTTTTTTCTTAATATGGTAACCCCCCAAATCAATGAGTAGTTAAGTTTAGAGTCTAACATGAGTATTAGACCAAGTTCTGATGGGACATATGATCTTGGAAAACTAAACTATGATACCCAGCATAGGGATGAAAATATATATTTTTTCCCAATCAAGAGAGGAGGAATATCTTCCCTACCTATATATTATGGTAGGAATTCTCCTACAACCTCTAACAAGATCATGCAGAGACATGCCTGAGGGCGCCTTTTTAACATAAACTTCAAGAGTGTAACCCAATGTTAACCAGATGACAAGATATGCAAGTTCTCACTAAAAAAAATTGAAGACTTTTCTCTTTTACAACAACTTGCAGAGGAATTTGTGTATAATACCTTAAAGTTTAAGACCATATCCAGAAAATGTAAACCAACAAATAAAGAAAGCAAAGAGAATAATGAAACTCCAGATATTGACAAGTGGAGGAAATTAACTTGAATACAAATTCACAAGAAAGCCTATTATCCACAAGTAGTAAATATACTCCAGTCAACATGTACATCTATATATCTTATTAGCATTGGGTTTTTATTTCATCAATTCTCAAAAAAGGCCACCAAATAACTATAAGGAGATTAAGTAATAATTAATAGCACGAGTTGACAAGTTCATTGAAATACAAAAAATTCCAAATGACTGGAAATTCCAAAGGGGAAGCATGGTATCCAATATTAGTATTGGAACTTGTGTATCATGGGTCACTTTGTGTCAATTGATATGTTTTATGAGATGTACTAGTGGATGTATCATACGCAGAGAATTTTGTTCACAATTAAGGGAGCAATGTGTCCATATGATGTATAGAATGTGCAAATGAGAGTGAAGGAAGGGGGTGAATTCTGCATAGTTGTAGTGCATATTGTACATTGTGCAGTGCTATACTACAGCAGCTACAAGTGTTGTACTTGCACAACAACATGTAGGGGCTCTTTGCTACTGCAACAACAGAAGGTTGGGGATGTTCTGGACAATAGTCCACTGTAAACAGTAGCAGGTTGCAGTAGATGCTGCAACATCGGGCAGTAGCATGCTGCAGTCCTTGGCAGCAATATAGCAGTAGGGTGGATACAGTTCATTACCAGTTTTGAGTGTCTGTATAGTGTGCTCAAGTGTCAAGTGAGAAGTATTGTATGTGAGTGTTATCCATGAGTGAGGTTTGTGTAGGTAAGTGTATCTTGGGTATTGGTTAAGTATCAAGTGTAAAGGTCAAGGTAAATGTCAAGTGTAGGTAATTGTCATGGTTATTTAGGGTCACGAGTATCCATGTGGGTGTCAAGATACTACTAGTTAGTGTGTGTATCCAATGAGTGGGGGGGTTGGGGGGGGGGGGGGGGGGGGGGGGGGGGGGGGGGGTGTAGTTTTAATGCAAGTATCAGTGAGGTATTATATGGGTATGTGTGTGAGTGATATCCATAGGTATGCGTATTACATAGAGTGACAAGTCTAGGGTTGGTATCATGTGAATTAGTATATTGGTATCAAGATACCAATTTAGAAGGGTTGAATATTAGAGTTTGGGTGAGGGTATCCTAGTTATGTATCAAGGTATTAGGTTAAGATACTAGGTAAGGTATTATGATATCTATAGTACATGTTATATATATGATATCTATAGTATATTTTAATTAGGTATCATCTAACTGGTACCAATATAGTATCATATCCAGGTTCAATGTAAGAACATGTGTGATACAAAAATGGTATACAACTCTGGTACTAATATTAGTATGGTATCATAGATTTATATTAAAATAAGAGCATGTCTGATACCAAAATGGTATCATATTCAGTATCAGACAAGAAACTAACTAATATAGTATCAAATATCAAACACGTATCTCCCCTATTTTGATACATGCGAGACAACCCAAAAACTCCCCCATAGCAGACATACAAAAGACAGCCACTCATACCATAGAAACGCCCAAAAACTACTTCAATCTATTCCCGATCAGAACAGGGCACCTTATGTCTCATGCTAAGCTTCCCAAGTAGTCCATATCAAGTACAGAGTCCATGAAACGGAGATAATGCAAGAAGTAGAAACTTAAATAGAGTAGCTAGAGAAGCAATATAAAAAATGCAAGAAAAAACTATATTACATGAAATTTATTATGATATGAGTGAGCAATGACCCATTTTTGATTTAATAGACGTCAAGAATGAAGAAAAATCACAGACATGATAGGAAATCCATAAAGATACAGATAACTGTCGAAAGGCTAGAAGAATGAAAAATACACTCACATGCTGACTTCGTGTTGTGTGTGTGAGTAATTCCACACAAAGTCTCAAATTCTCATAAATATGTATCGAGATAAGCATGAAACAAGAAGAACAAAGAGACCAGAATATTTGTCTTTTTTTTGTATTTTGTATTTTTGTTTTGCCCTCAAGGATGATAATATCAACAATGTTGTGGTGATTGGCAACTCCCAAGTTAGTAAACTTTAGGGTGCCATATCTTATTAAAACAAAAATAAAATTGGATAGTTTTCTTCCATAAAACTGTTTTTCATTGTAATTTAAAAAATTCAACTCACGACATATCTTTCGAGTGTTTCCTATTCAGTGATTCGGTAATCAACCGAGTTGGCAACATTGTGTTGAATTTAAATAATACACAGTTTAATGGGGTATGGTTTCACCAATTCTTTTTTATTGAAGACACTAAAATGAGCACCAACAAAACACGGTTTAATAGGGTATGGCTTTTCTGTTCTTAAGGTTGGGTTTGACCTATAAGTCAATGTTTGGCTCGCTTTATGTACTACTTTTACTATACTGTCAAAACTTTTTTGTTCCCTGGTCAACTTGACAGGAACTTTTGCTAAGGCTTCCCTCGCCATCAAGTATATCTTTCAGCCAAATGACTTGAGTAAATGTGATACAAAAACCTTTCGATGAGAATTGATGTTAGATTGTTGTTATATATTCAATAGATATTTGATCCACTTGATCTTGAATCATTTATTCTTTCTTCTTCTTTACTTTCTAGTACTGGTGGGTGTTCATGATTTATTGTATATGAATGATAGACCTTCAGAACCCCCTATAGCTTGAAAAATAGCACCAAGGTATATGCCACAAGATATCCCAAATTCAAGATCCGCATCAAAGTAGTAAGGTATATGCCACAAGATATCCCAATTTTTTTAGTACTTAAAAATGGCAATTTTAAGATCTAGCAGGACTCAACTTTTTTTCACTTTTTTTCAATTAACAGACAAAAGAATTCCTCATGCTTTAATAACTGTTATTCACTTTATAGGCAACTGACAATGAACATATGCTCTATAGTTCCTAACAATTGACAAAATGCCTAAAAGCAATTGACACAATGAACATATGCTCTATAGTCTCTCAAGCTACTATAGACAAGAATAATATGATCCTTGGCATCAAAATTAGCACAAGAATGAATAGACCAGGAATACCAAAACCTTACCATAATAAGGCATGCGCTTTGTGAAGGCAATATCATTGAGACATTTTTTCGAACACCTTGGAGACATCGGATTAGAGGTTGTCTAGTCGTGCAACGGAGATATTTTTCTAGAAGGAAGAGTGAGGCGATGGGTGTCGGGAGCAGAGGAGGGTGGCGGAGGAAGAGAAGCCATCATGGAATTAATAGAACCTTGTCGCTTCATCAAACTCTTGCATCCATGATCAATCCCTAGGGAAAGAAAATAAAGAAAAACCCTAAAAATTAAGAAAATTGAGAAAAGGAAGAAAGGAGGACTTATACCAGATTCTTCCACCACTTTCACTCCGCAGACACTCTAACTGGAGGGATCGGCTAGGGTTCTATGGAGGCCATCTTCGATGGAGGAGGCATAGGCGTTAGGGATGGCGCCTCTTGGACGCAGGTGTGGGAGAGGGTCCGGTGCTTTGGGTCAACTAGGGTTCCATGGAGGTCGTCGTCCTCTAGGACCTCCCCGAGATTCGGCGAGGCCCGCACGCGCATCCCCTTCCTCCATGACCTCCACAGGTCTGGATACCGCATATGCGTAGAGCTCTACTCTGCCTCGGCTTGGGTCCTCGCGAGGATGGACGAGCTCGAGGAGATTCCGTTGCAGTGTCAAGGAGGACAAAGATTTTGGAGGAGAGAGCGAGTTGTTGGAGCTTTGGGAGGGAGAAGAAGAAAAGGGCTGGTGGTGTTGGGGATTGGGGATCGGGGGAAAATAAGATATGTGGATGTGAAATATAAGAAGTCCATGATCCCAAATTTTGTTAAAACAGTCAAGAAAATTTTAATTTTTTTAAAAAAATTACTAAAACGGCCGTAAAACGTGTACAACAATTTTCTCGCACATTATATTACTTGACGGTTATCAACAAACCGTCAAGTAATATAATAGATTTTCTTCATGCTTTGTCTAAAACCGTTAAGAAATATGGTCAAATTTTGATACTTAATAGCAAAATGGTGTTTTCTTGACGTATGTCTAAAACCGTCAAGATTACTGCTTTCCTTGACGATTTTGTGCATACGTTAATAAATCGACCGTTAAGAAAGGCCGTTTTTCTTGTACTGTTAATCACATAGGCATTGTCATTTATCTTGTGTAGTACATAAAATGGTCTGATCTTGTTCTTCTCTAATTTTTTGTAGGTGCCAGTAGGACAACGTTCCTTACACATGTAAATCATAACCTTGTTTCCTTCATGAAAGACTTTACGACGGCGAGACTTATCAACAACTGCTTTATATTTGGCATAAGATTCTTCAAGCTGTTGTTTCACTTCATTATGTATCAATTGATGTCGTTCTAACATATTCTTAGCACCAATGTCTTGACCCAGAGTCTTAGGCAACGAGATAAGGTCCAAAACATATCGGGGACGATGTGAATAGACAATGTCGAACGATGCATTTCCTGTTGATCTGTTAGGAATGCAGTTGTAAGAAAATTCAACCTATGAAAAAACAAGATCCCATTGCTTAGGTCTTGTCCCAACCAAGATTCACAACATATTTTCAAGTTTGCGGTTCACGACCTCTGTTTGTCTGTTTGTTTGTAGGTGACTAGCTAGTACTACTATACTATAGTGACGTATCCAATCTATTCCATAATATTCTTAAAAAATATGACAGAAACTTAGTATCTCTTTCTGAAGTTATAGACTTTGGCACACCTTGAAGACGCATGACTTTTCGAAAGAATATAAGAGCAATATGAGTTGCATCGTATGTCTTGCGACAGGGAATAAAGTGCACCATCTTGAAGAAACTATCTACCACGACAAAGATAGAATCATCACCGTGCTGTGTTTGTGGTAAGCCAAGAATAAAGTCCATAGAAATATTTTCCCAAGGTCCATTAGGAATAGGAAGAGGCATATAAAGACCAACATTCTGCTTTTGGCAACTTGGCATATAGGATAATTGCGGATATGTCCCTCAACTTCTTTTCTCATTTGCGCCCAATAATATCTTTCTTAAGTCATAGCCAGCATCTTTCTTGGCCAAAATATCCATCGAGGCCTCCACTATGGAGCTCTCTAATAATATGTTCCCGCAAGGAACTACGAGGAATGCACAACTGATTTCCTTTGAAGAGATAGCCTTCTTGGATGCGATATCCATTTGCAGCTCCGTTAGCTGACAATCTTCTCATGCTTGTTGAAAGTCTTCATCTTCTGGGTAGAATTCTTGGAGGTAATCAAACCCGGTAACCTCTTGAAGCAAAGTGATGAGGAGGTCGGCTCGACGGCTTAAGGCATCAACTACTTTGTTCTGAACTCCGACCTCATGCTTGATAGAATAGGAGGAATGCTGAAGAAACTAAATCCATCTAACATGCATTCTTTTGTTGCGAGGATTGTCTTTGAAGGATAAAGCTTTATTATCTGTGTGTAGGATAAATGGTCGTTGGATGAGATAGTGCTCTCATGCTTTATGGCCTGTATGATCAAGTAGAGCTCCTGCTCATAATTAAGTTGACAATTTTTGATGATCCTCAGTTAGCTTCTCTCTATAAAAAGCAACTGTATTAGGACAACACCAATGCCTACTATGCTGGCATCGCATTCGACTTCAAATAGTTTTGTCAAAGTCGGACAGTGATAGGACTAGTGCCGTAGATAGCCTTTCCTTGATGAGTATAAAAATAGCTTCAAGAGTCCAGATAAATTTTCTTTTCTTCATGTATTTGTTACTGGCGCAATAATAGTGTTGAAGTAATGTATGAAACTCTGGTTGAAGTAGGCAAGACCATAGAAGCTTCGAACTTCAGTCATTGTCTTTAGAGTAGGCCAGTTGCGAATTGCTCGAATCTTCTCTTCATCAACTTTGAGGCCATCGGCACTAATCACAAATCAGAAAAGATGAGTTGGTTAGTAAGAAATCTACACTTCTTAAGATTGACATAGAGTAATTTAGAGAAGAGTGAGGACTTCCCTGAGGTGCTTTCGATGTTCAGTTTAGCTTTTGTTATAAATCAGGATATCGTCATAGTAGACAACTATGAACTTTCCCATCAACGTCTTCAAACCTTGATTCATGAGCTGCTTGAATGTGCTAGGCGCATTCTGTCACGACCCGCACCCAGATGAATCGGGCACCGGTTCGCGAGTACGTCCAGCCTACGCCGCAGCGTCGGCGGTAGTACGCTGTCTAGATCATATTCACAGGTAATTTAAAATTTAGCTCATTCACAATAATTAAATAGGCAAGAATAATAACAGGAAATAGGAATCTAAGATTTCATAAGACAAATTTTGTGACATCCAAATCCACAGATTAATACAGAACCAGAAGATAAATCGGGGACAAACCCGAGTACTATGCTGAAAGAAAATACTAGCTAACTGGCTAACTACTCCTCAAAAGTAGTCTCCTGAGTAGGAACCGGCTCCTCAATAGTATCATATGCTACGTCATATGGGCCATAAAAGGTGGGGGCATAGTCCTCATCATCGCCTAATGTCAACGGATCCAGTCAGGAAAGGAGCAAAGTACCAATACACAACAAAGCTTAAACTAAATAATTATGACAAGTAGTAAAAACTGACTAAGTATCACAATAAAAATTATACATAATAAGTAGTAAAATTAACTAAGTGTTAAGTACTATAATTCAGGGATATAAGTAAAACATGATTATAATGAGACAAGAAAATGGAACTGCAACAAGACAAAAGAAACTATGTGTGCGTGAAATTGTGTATTTAGAATACATAGTTGGCATGTAGGAGATTATAAGGCTAATAAGGCACGTCATAGACAGCTAGCAGTCAGGAACAATCGAGTATAAGGCTGATGGTACAGTCGCGTACTCAACAGCTAGCAGTCATGACATGGTGGAAAGGGTAGACCACATGCCTCCTAGTATCCTCCCTCCCGACACGAAAATTGAGACATGAAATCCAAATTCTAACACTAAGTGTAATCATCCAATGATGCTAGTAGAGCAATGAACTAATTATCATAATATAAAGAATAAACTTGAAGTGCAGGTACTTGCTTGATGTTTGGATTCCAACTACGGTTCTGTCCTCGGAAAATTTTTAGATATGCCTCCGGATGCTGAAATAACCATTACCATCATGCTCAGAAGATATCAAATAGCTAGAAATGCCTGTCCTTGAGTCCAATTTGGACACAGAGACGAAAATGACAATTTTGGGTCAAAACGGGATCCGCATGTGGGCCCGCTTTGCACCGAAAAACATGTCAGGGTCAAAGGTCTCCAAATTCGTCCAACTTAGTGTCAACAAGTCAGGAACGCTGATACGAACTCAACGGAACTTCCAGAAGATTCCGATGAGCCGGTCACAAAATCGCCCGTCGAGTGGGGCCTGTGGGGCCCACGACACGCGATTTTGTCAACGTTCTCAGAATCAAACCAAACTTGGGTCACAGGACCAGCGTATCGCTACGAGTCCGATGGCGAAAGTTTTGTTTCAATCCGACGTGTGTACACAAAGTTAGGGCACGATTCAAAAAAGTCGGATACGGGACGTTGTCCGCGGATACGCACTAATTTCGGTATGCACGCACATCCGAATCAGCTTCTGCGAAATCCCGCACGTCCGTATCAATGACGCGCACGTATCTGTGAAGACCGCGCACGACCAAGTCGTCCCGTTTGGCGGGACGTACTCAGTTCCGGGGTGAAACAGGGCGTTGTTTTTCCTGTTTTTAGATCGCGGTTCACGATCGCCACAGGACGCGATGTCCCGAGCAGGTTGCATGGGCACCGAGAGGGTCACGCAGGGTTCGCGATGCAAAAGACGGAATCGAAAACGGGTAAACGAGCAAAGAGATACGCGTACCTGAACAGGGTCCGAAAACCCGAATATCTCGTGTCCGACACGTGTCCGACACGATCCAAAACCTAGGGTTAGGGTTCTGTGGAGCTCCGGCGGCCGGAGGCGGCACTGCGGAGGGGGAGGCCGGCCGGGGGCTCGGGCGGCAGCGCCGGAGCGGGCGGGGACGCCGGCGGCTGCCAGAGGCGGCGCAGCCGCTGCTGTTGCTGCTGTTGGAGTTCCGGCCTGCGGCGTCGACGAGCGACGGCCAACTGCGGGAAGGAGGCGAGGCGGAGCGACGGCGCCAGCGAGGGGGATAGGGCGGGGCGGCGATGGCCTGAAGGGGGAGGCGGTCGATCGTGAGGGCCGGAGAGGGCTAGGGTTTTAATAGGGGGAAGAGGCGAGGGGGGCGGTCGAGGGAGGCGGTCGACGTGGGCGTCGTGGCCGTGGGGCGGGGGGGAGCGGGCGGGGGTGCGCGGCCGGCGGCGGCGGCGCGGGAAGCGGGGGCCGACCGGGTCGCGCGGGGGTGTGGGGGTGCTAGCGGGTCGCAGGTGCGGGTCGGGTTCGGTTGGGCAGACCCGACCCGACCCGATAGCCCTACGGGCTGGGCCGGTGGGCTGGGCCTAGGTTTGGATTATTAAATAATTAAATAAATAAATAAATAAATAAATAAATAAATAATAGTTTTTAGATGATTAAAAAAATAGGTCTGGGGCCCAATAAATTCCAGAAAAATTATCCTAAGTCCAGTTTTTCATTTTACACCCAAAAATATTATTTTCATAATATTCTAATATATTTAACAGCAAATAAAAATTATTTAATTACCAAGAGCCTAGGTTTTAATTACAAAAAAATTCTGAAAAATTCCAGAAAATTGTGAAAGGTCCAAATTAATAATTCCTGAAAATCAGGGGGCTTACACATTCGAAAGTCCGAAAGGCATGATGAGCCATTCGAAGAGTCCTTCTCGGGTCTTGAAAGCAGTCTTTCATTCATCACCAGGTCAGATTCGGATCTGATGGTACCCGCTCTTCAAGTCGATCTTTGAGAATATGGTATACCCTGCAAGCATATCCAACATGTCTTATTGTCGAGGTATGGGAAAGCAATGCCTAATGGTGATATGGTTGATAGCCCGATTGTCGATGTAAATATGCCACGAGCCATCTTTCTTTGGCAAAAGCAATACGGGAACCGCGCATGGACTGATGCTCTCTCTGATTAAGCCCTTTTGGACTAATTCTTCAACTTGATCTTGGAGTATTTTGTATTCATTAGGACTTATCTGATAATGAGGAATATTTGGAAGTCTAGAACCAGGGATGAGGTGGGATGAGGTCTATTTCATGTTGAATATTTCTTAATGGTGGTAAGTCACGGGGCAGTTCATATGGCATGACGTCGCAGAACTCTTGTATTAAAGGCAGGGTTATTTCAGGTATGTTTGTGTGAGATACCTCTGATTTACTTGATACAACTACTGCGTAGATTTCTTCTTGTTTCTCAAGACCACATTCAAGTTCTTGACCGTCAATAATCATAACATCCTTTTGTTGCTGTGGACTGGTCTTAGGAATATTGCTCGATGCTAATGGATGGAGAGTGAGGCGTCGACCATCTTGGAGGAAGGAATATGTGTTGTCTTTTCCCCGATACTTGATATTTTTGTCAAATTGCCACGTTTGACCGAGGATGATGTGGCAAGAGTCTATGTCGGCAACATCAAATACGACTCCATCTTTGTAGGTCTTTCTGATGGAGAAGGATATGCGACAAACTTCAGAGATGACATGTTGTGGCCCTATTGAATACAACCAATCTTATATGGAGCCGAATGTGATTCTTTGGTCAGCCTCATCTTCATTACCATTGCTCTTGAAAAAATATTTTTTATGCACCATTTGTTAATGATAATGTCACATAGCTTGTCTTTGACCTTGCATCGGGTCCGAAAATATTATGGCCCTGGGATGGTACTTTAATCTTTGGCGCTACTAACAACCGCATAGTAACTGTTCACCATCATCTTCAGGAAGGACCTTTTCTTCTCCTTGGTGTTCTTCTTTTCTCTCTTCGTCTTCATAGTCAACAAAAGCAAACTATCCTCTGAGGGGGCAGTTATTGGACATATGTTTGATTTTGTTGCAACGGTAGCACTTGTTTTCTCTTGGTTTGCTATATGGATTGGCATTTTGCTGAAGTTTGGCAACTTGTTCCGGGGCCTGTACTCATGGAGGTGTCATTGGGGGGGGGGGGGGGATTAGGATCTGCTGGTTCTTTGCCCCTTTTGGTATATCTCCAAGCTTGATTTGGCATCCAATAATCCTTTGTTATTGGCCCATGGTTGTTAGCACCGAAGCGATTTTATGTACTCTTGAACTTATCAATCTGTTGTTCTAGCTTCTCTGCTAACGTGATTGCTTCACTAAGTGTGTATATATTAAGCAGGTAGAGTTGATCATGGATGTCTTGCCTTAGGCTGCCAAGATAATTTCCTGTTGGAGATCCGTCTCGTAAATATTATTGCGGGATGAGAGTCTAAAAAATTCTTAGTGTACTCAGCTACAGGTCGTGCGCCTTGTATACAATTATGATATCAATGATACAGAATCTACTGATAATCTAGAGGTAGAAATATTTTTTGTAGCAGTCGTCGCATCTTGGGCCAACTCCCTACAGAAGCTTTGTTGACTCTCGCACAGATGTGCACGAGTTGTTCCCACTACGCAGAGGCACCTCCCTTAACTCTGTAGGCTACGAGGTGAACCTGCCTCTCTTTAGGGATGTTCATGTACTCAAAGATGCGTTCTACTTCTGTGATCCAATCAAGGAAGTACTCATGTGGAGTCGACCATTGAAAGAGGGAAGATCCATCTTTATTTTGAAACCATCTCTTCCTTCATAGTCACCTTGGCCCCGTCTTTGGTATGCATGACCCCGTTGTTGTTGGGTTGCATAGATGGTTTGGGGTGCCTGATAATGAGATCCATGCCGGCTCGAATTTTTGTCGCCGTTGTCTTCATAGTAATCCTTATGAGGGGACCCAATGTTGTGCGCACGATGTAGATCCTTTTGTGGGTAGCTGGTAGTATGACGAGCGTACGTGCCTCCTATCTCTGTTGGCGGTATCCCCATGATATCAACCATATCGTTTGATTTTATTATAAGAAAACTCAGTACTCTGTCCTGTTTGGGAGATAGTAAATCAACTTTGCTTGATAAGGCTTCAACGTTATTAGACAGGGCATTAAATTTCTCGCACGTGACGGATTTTGCCATTGTTGTTTTACAATAGAAAGTTTAACAAAGGTCTCCAAACAAATTGGAATCCTCGATCTGTAGTGCTCTAATACCACTTGACCCAGTGGGATAGCAGAACGGACTTACCTAATTCGTGACTGAAATTGGCTAAGTCGATCGGTGATGACGATAACTGGACCACGTACCGTTTCTGGGTGAGAGCGAAGTGGTGCAACAAAAACTCTGACGGATGGCCTGGTAAGGGGTCCGCACGAAGGTTGCTTGAAAACCTCAAGTAAGAGGCTTTCGAATCCACTGAATAGTCGAGTCTACGACCAAGAAAAGATAACAAATCTCAGAACTCAAAAGAGAATTTTATTAATTAAAAATTGTTCTCCAATTGAATACAAAAGATACCTATTTATAGGACTTTTATGACAAGCTGATCAAACTCAAATTTAATCTTAATCAAATAAAGTTAAAACATATCCTAATAAAAGATAAAGTCAAAATAAGAGTACTAAAAGAAATATGATTCTTAACAACTTTGTCATAAAAGAAATAAAGCTAAAAAAAAAAAAAACTCAAAATAAGAGTTTTAAAAGAAATATGATTCTTGACAACTTTATTATATAAAAGATAAAGCTAAAAAAAAGAAAGAAAAAGAAAAGGAATCAAAGAGTGATGAGAATTCTACGCTACATCAGTTCGAGAAGTTTATTTTAGTGAGAAATATTTTTCAACGAGAAATAACTTTTTAGTTCGAGAAAAAAAAATCAACAAGGAAAATTATTTCAATGGTGAAGAATTTTTCAAGGAGGAAGATTTTCCAGTTCGAGAAATTTTTTCAGCAAAGATTAGTGAGAGAACTTTTTAGCTTGAGAAAAAATTAGTAAGAAAATATTTTTTCAGCGATGAAGTATTTTTCAGCTCGAAAAAATAATTTAGCAAGTAAAATAATATTAGCGAGGAAGAATTTTCAATGGAAGAAATTTTCAACGCGACAAAAATTTCATCGAGGAAGAATTTTTCATCTTGAGGAACAAGATTTTTTTTAGCGAGGAACAATTTTGCTGCTATTACGGAAGATTGTGATCCCGAATGATCATATCATTTTTGCTACGGCTGCTCCTTTTTTTTCATATGCTAAGTAGAAAACAGGGGAAACAAAAAAATAGATTGTAAAGAATACTTTAGGACATATTTCTTTCTGAGCATACGTCTTGTAGTGAAAACAATGGTGTCGACTTATTCAGCAACTTGTAGAAAAAGATAGACTGAGAAATGATAAGTTTTGTATTTTTTTTAAGTGGGAAGGAACCAACTATGTGTTTTTTAACTTTGAATATATACAAGAGATAAGTTTGTTAGAAGAGTGGTCATTTCCAACGGCGGGACCAGATATTTGCGATCACAGATGAAATATATATATATATATATATATATATATATATATATATATAAATTGGAGTGGACTCCTATATAGTTTTATTCTGCGTCAATTTTTGTTCATCCACCAAAACTAGAATCCATATGTTCATTTTTCCACTCAAGTGTTTTCACATATCGTTTTCTTGCAACCTAAATCCACTTTGAAAGTGATTCTGTGAACATCCAAATTGAATTTGAACCTATTTTGACACGTGACAATACTTAGTGGAATGTTGAACATATACTCTATTTTGATGGAAACAAAAATGAACTCTTTCTGCCCTTATCAATACGAGACAAGTACATATATATATATATATATATATATATATATATATATATATATATATATATATATATACCAAGTTTTTAGCGAATATTGGATGTTTATTAATCACCACTTTAATCTCCTTACAAGAGGGGACAACTGTGGTCGCAAGTTAAAGTTTGGCCATAATGGCGAACCCTAAGGAAGGTTCTATATTGGACAAATTCGCTCACAAGTTTCCTTATCCTCGCCATAGAGAAAGCAATTCCGAGTAGATTGACAACACCAACAAAGAGCAGCGTCATTAGGACAAGGCAATTGAATGCAAGTATCCGACTTCACACCAATAAGAGTACTCCCCCCCTTCACAATCAAATCTCTCCCTGCAAAACAAAAGATTAAAACCTTCCTTAAATCAAGATATCATGATTCCCTCCCCTCCCCTCCCTATATATGGCTCTAAAACTGAAGAAGAGAGAGGAGAGAGTTACATATATATACCTGCATTTGAGGGCATGACGAGAGTGATCAAGAGGGAAGCAAGAAAAAGACCCTTCAAATGTTTAGCAAAAGCCATATTTTTCTGATGTCTTCTTTGCTCAGGGCCTCGGCTCCTTTATATAAGGCAACATGCATGCAGATCATATGCTGAATCTCTAGGGTAAATGTGAAGATAGAAAAACCAGGGGTCAGTTTGGTTTGTATTGTTGGACAATAGTATACATATACACTGGATCTATATCACGAAGCGGGACAATTAAGCTTACGAGACAAGATTGACGATATTAGCATGCCAAGATGGTAAGTACTGTAAAGGAATTTAGTCGGCAGGTGCATGCACATGACAAGTTTGTAACGGAATTTAGTCGGCGTGCAGGTGAAAGCATATCATGACAAGTTTGTTACGATGACATGGCTTGCTTTGGAAGAATATAGTAAATATCGAATTGATCATTCTGATCAACAATTAGAAACATATATTTTTATAAATAAATAAATTTTTTTTTTTTGATAAAATTTGAGTTGTATTCCACTTTATTTACATCCCACCCAATTAACATAATACATGACACCCCCTACTTTTTGACGGAAACCGTCCCACACTTATTGTCAACCCCTTTGACCGAATTTTTTTGACCAAGACATCCCTTCCCATTTCTTTTTTCCAAGCGCGTACCCCCTCCCCTCCCCCGCGGCTGCTAGCTGCTGTTGTCCGCGCCCCCCCCCCCCCCCCCACCCTTATCGCCCCATCCTTTCTCGAGGACCACGTCAAGTGGAAGTCGTGACTGATCTCGAAGAGCCGCGACCGATTCCTCTGTGGCGGAGCTAGTCGGGGAGCACAGAGAGGCCGAAGTAGGAGAGGAGCTGCTGGAAGTATTTCTTATTCTCCCTCTCCCTCTAACTCTCCCTCTCATCATTCTCCATAGCTATCCATCACCACTACCACCAATGAAGCAGCAGCAGCCCCTAATCCAAAGCCACCTGCACCGCGTCGACATTGATCACAAATACATCCTCTCTCTGACCCTCATCTCCTTCGTCCTCCTCCGGCAGTTGTATCGCGGCCGCGTGGAGCGTGTTGGTGACCATGGTGGGCCCGCGGTAGGTGACCAGGTTGGACCTGGTGATCATCCTCATGTTCCCGACGCGGGAGAACGCCGGGTGGGCTCCCAACCAGTCGTGTAGGCCGTCCCTCTTGGCCTCGGGCGCCTGGAGGTCGAGGTGGATGACGTAGAGGTTGTGGGGGTGGTAGAGGGCGGTGAGGGTTCTCTTGAGGGACTCGACGTGTCCGGAGGAGCCGGACACGAGGTAGGCGAGGGTAGTGGGAGGGGGGGGCAGAGGTGGAGGTTGATGTCTGTGTTTGGATTCGACGAAGAGTAGGGAGTAGCGGAGGGTAAGGAAGGAGGGGAGGAGGAGGAAAAGGAGAAGGAGGACGGAGGAGATAAGGGTCAGGGAGAGATGCATTTGCGGTCAATGTCGACGCAGTGCAGGTGGCTTTGGATTAGTGGCTACTGCTGCTTCATTGGTGGTGGTGGTGATGGGAAGAGCTGCATGGAGTTCGAGGGCTTACACGCTGATGAGCTCGATCTCGATCCCGAAAAGGAAGGGGGAAGGAGGGAGAGGGGGCGACCTCTGGCTGCTCGCGACGGGGAGTGAGGGAGCGGGGGGCTCGTGGCGGGGGGGGGGTGAGTGCAGAGGGGAGGAGGAGGGCTGGGAAGAAGATAAAAATGGAGGGGTATTTAGGTAAAAAAAATAACAGTCAAAGCAGTTGACTGTTAGTCAAAGCAGTTGACTGTTAGTTTCAGTCAAAAGTGGGGGGGGAGGGGGTGGGGGGGGGGTGGGATGCCATGCATTATGGTAATCAGGTGAGATGCACATTGAATATGGATAAATAAAATGGATTACAACTCAATTTTTTTTCCAAGTATTATCATAAACATATTAAATTAAAAATATAGAAAAGATTACAATTTGAGAGATTATTTTCTAAAAAAAAATTTAAAATAATTTTACAATTGTTCCAATAGGGTGAATTTGATGGGACTATAACGTGAAATTCGGGATGTAGAAAATAAATCACAAAGTTCTAAAACTGTGTTACTAGAAACTAAAATCAAATCAGACAAAATACTAAATAGAAGGGTCCTATGCCATTGGGCACATGTCAACCTGGAGTTGTGTAATATGACAAAAATATAAATTCTCCGGAATACCAGGATTTTGATAGGACAGTTAGTTCATTTTTCGAAACAACTTATTGTAAATTTATTAACCGATAATTAAGGCTGTGTTTGAATTCGTATTTGAGGAAGTTGATGGACACAATAATCGAAAGAAAAGGCAATAACTGTGGCATGACATCATACATATCAGTGTCATGGTAGATTTATAACTCCAGCTTCCCCTTCTTCTAGTGGGAGATTTTAACACAATGATGTACATCCATGAGAAAGTTGGGGTCTGGGACGTCTAGTTCCACTCTTTTCTCGAGGACTTCTAACAGTACCTACTATAATTTGGCTTCAAATAGTTAAGACATAATAAGTCACTGCTGGACATGGAGTAATAAAGTCGTCTAAAATAGGATTGCTTGCCAACTAGATGGAGCACTAGGAAATAATATATGGCTATCACCAGTCATAATAAGTCACATTTTCATTCAAAGATAGTTTGATAATTGTCAATGGATATTAATTATTTAGGATTTATTTATAATTAATATTTGTGTATGACATGATTTATTTATTTATGGTATTAATAATTATTGCTAGTGTAGATTTATTTGGATTAGTGTAGTGGTCCAAATCATTTAATTAGAAAGCATGAACAAATATTTGGACTAGTCTAAGTTGAGCCCATGAATTAGGCCCATGAGTTAGGAAGCTTAATTAATTAGTGAAACCATTAGACTAGAACCTTCCCTCCCTAATTATTTCTTCATGAGAGGCCCCAAAGGGTATTTGTGACTTTGTAAATTGCTTGGAGAGGGGTTTATGACCATCCATAATTAGGAGGAGAGAGAGTGCTTTCATTTTATTTCTTCCCCAAATTTCTAGATCTACATTTTTCTCTTCCAAATTTTCTCCATTTTCTCATCAATTCTCCACCAATTCTTCACCAATCTCCTTCTAAATTCATCATTGAGGTTGCTACACCAAGGATCTAAAAGAAGGAAGCAAGGAGCAAGGAGGAGGAGGCCAAGATCTACAAAGAGAGGAGCTACTTGTCAATTTGGACCTTTTTATTGGTAATCCATCTTCCAATAGATACAATTCAGTTTTTCCTCTTCTAATAGACTCTAGATATGAGATTTTACCATAAGAAATACCCCACATGCATAGGCTACCAATAGGTTTTGGTTTGGGGTCAATTGGAGACATACGGTGGAAGTTATGACCAAATTGGTGCCAATTTTGGGGTATTCCGAGATTGTCACATGTAGTGCTTGTCAATTGATCTAATAGCACTTGATTGTGTGTTTGTGACTAGTGTCGTGTCCACAATTGGATACGTGTAGGCCGTATCTCGTCAATTTGACGAAACAGGTTAATTTTGGGGATTTTCCTCCGACACGGAGTCTTGTTCATATCACATTGTGACACGGACACGTAGACACCCTAATTACTATACGTATTGTTCATAATTTATATATTGAACTTGTACGTGTCCTCCGGGATGTGTTTGGTTGTGAGTTGGAGCCGTATCGCAAGCGTATCATAGAAGAAGTGTGATACGGGTGCGATGCGCTCCATGCATTTGTGTTTTGGCTTATTTCACTATACGTACATATATAATTATATATGTATATACTATATATGTATTATATAGAGTATATAATAGTGTAAATTGGGTTTTTGTGTTTATGTGTGTCTATGTGTATATAATAGAGTATCTAGATAAATCTATATGTGTATGTATATATAAAGATTGGTGTATATGGTTATATATATATATATATATATATATACATACATGGTTTTGTTCATATATACATAGTTGTGGATATGTGTAGGTGTCTGTGAGTTGTGGTTATAGGTGTTAAGTGTTGATTGTGTGTCTGTGTATGCTTGAGTGAGTGAGGGGGGTGAGAACTCGACACAGTTACTACTGTGTAAAAAGGATGCATGCCTGAAGATACACCTGAGACTCAAAACAGGGAACAAACTACTGTGTGCAAGCAGACCACTGTGTGCAAGCAGACCACTGGGTGCAGATACACACTTGGAAACTCGACACAGAGATTCAACCATTCTGTGCGGTGCATATCTAATGGAGAGACAACAGACTGCATAACACCTGAAGACTGTATAACACCTAAAGGCAGCAACTGTCCTGAAGACATCAACTGTCCCAAAGACAGCAAACAACCCTGGAGACTGCAAACAACAAACAATATGTAGAGGACAACAAACTGCAGAGTATAATGGGGAGAGCTCGTGCAACTCTGTGAAGCGCAACAAGGGCTTGAGTAAGCAGAAGGTCGAGTTAGTCCATTGTGCATCACTTGTACATAGAGATAGGTAGTGTGGTGCAGTGTGCAGTGCAAGAAGGGGGCTCGGAGAACTACACAAGGTTTCGATCCACTGTGCAGTTTTACACTGCATAGTATCAGGCTGAGTATCAGCGAGTCGGGTTAGATGGCTAGTTTAGTTATTAGTTAACTTTTAGTAGCTAGTACCTGTATTCATTATAGTATAAATATATACCTTAATCAGTTTAACAGTTAACCATAGGCATGTGCGTATTATATGTATTGTTAGTTGTTAGTTATTTAGTTTAGAGTCTAGTTATAGTGTAGGTCCAGTTTCTTGTATATGTGGATAGGTAGTTAGTTGGTGGTTAGTGATATGTCTTGTCTGTGTATATATAGTTAACTATAGGTATATTATGATTTAAGTTTATATGTAGTAATTGGCAAATACCTTTAGTTATATATATATATACCTATGTATATAATTATTGATTAAGTTTATAGTTATGGGTACTATTGCTATATATATAAGTAGTGTATCTATGTTGTAGTATAAGTAACTGTTGGTCAACAGTTAGAGATAAGTATAGTTCAGCTAGTTTTAGCTTGGTTATGTATTTCTTAGTTGAGTTGCCTTGAGGTACTAGGGTATCACCAAAGTATTGGGCCGATACCTAAGGTATTGAACTTGGGTATCTAATTAGGTGCGATACGCATTGGTGCAAGACCAAGGTATCCAAATTAAATCGTTTTAATATAGTATCATAATATTCGACTTATGTATATGTATAAAAATCTATTTTTATGTTAGAAAACTTGCGTATCTTAGGATACGGCTCTTTGAATGCACTATTGTGTGTTAGCTTAGCTAGCTTAGCACAGTTTCATAGTTTGCCGACTTAATGACTTAGCATTAGACTCTTGCAACCCAGAATTCGTCGGTTTGACTTACAAATGGTGTTTCGACCTAGAAATTCGTCAACTTAATTTATTTTTATCATTAAACCTTGTATGATACAACATACCATATATAGGTTGTGAGACACCAGCTTGGGCATCGAGAGACACTTTGCTCAGGACTTCAGGCGAGTACATTTCTCTGATTGTTTTCAATTCATAATATTGTATATATGCATGTTCTAGAATTGTATACATTGATTTTTGACACAGTAATTTTATGGACTAGTGCTATATGGATTCCGTCAAGAGGTGTTATCCCCTATCGTGTGCAACGGATACCCAGTCACATGTATTTGCATCGGGTATTGACTTTCATGTGCTTCTTGTGCATCTACTATTTTGTGTGCTAGTGTGACTATCGTGATCATGTACGTAACGTATCGTGATTAGATCCATGAGTATTGGTTGGGTAGGGGGAGTAGGAGTTAGTTATGTGATCAAAGCCATCTTAATCTCATGTGCATGTCGATTATACACCTCACGTATAAGGGAGTTACCTTTATACCTCATGTGCAACCTAAGCCGATTACATAATGAACTTACACTCTAAAACACATAGTTAGTATTCTTGTTCTCTACTTGCAGTTATTCTTATATTTACTTCCAGTTCTTATTGTGCTTATTGCATGTTCACCCTGTATTGTATATTCTTTCTACTTATGCATCTTGTATCCTTTTTTTATTGCTTGTTATATATGCTCGATTATGTTATTGGAACTACTTTCAGAGGTATGTACTTCGCTCCAATCCTGACTGGATATATTTTTTCCAGATGATTGGTTAGAGGAGCTGTATCCCACATATTACGGCCCATAGGAGGGTAAGACTTTAGAGGATACTCACCTAGAGCAGGAGGACATAGTACCAGTGACTGTGAAAGTTTAGTTTATGTGTAGTGATTCTTGTATTAGACTATTCTTTTGTGGGGATTCACATATGTACTATTATTTTTATATTGTGGATTGTACCTTATTCTCTCCTTCGCTATTCTATTCGTGCATTATCTTTTCTTGGTTTGTTTTGTGATTGAGATTTGATATACTTGTGAGATACCATATTACTCCTCCGTTTGGAGTTGAGATGATTGACATGTACCGTATTATATTGTTGAGATGTTAGATAGTTAGAAATGACCCATACAGCGTTCTACTGCCGATTCTGCGGCGTAGGCTGGGCGTAATCACGTACTCATGCCCGAATATCCGAGTGCAGATCATGACACATTTTTAGTGGTGGCCTATGTAGGTCTAGATAGATATCATAGTTGTGCTCGACTAGAGTAATGCTACAAGCCTGCTTTAGGATACATGATTTAGGCTGAGAGTTTACTCAATTACAACTAGGAAATATTCCAATATCAGTTTTGTAATCCTTATCTATTGAATTTTGTCTTTCATTTTGAATTAAGTTATGTCATTCTTTGATGATATTGCATTATATTCAATATTGATTCCGTATTTTCAATCTGTCTTCAGGATGCCTCAGAAGATCAGATTCTATCGTTCAGGAGCAGCGGCAGCTTCCTCAACTACTTTCTAGCCTGATGCGGATAGAGTAGCAACTGCTACTGCTTCTTCTCCAATTGAGAGGGTCGCCTCACCGGTTCAGGGGGGAGTCTCCGCAGCCACCTTTAGGGGTGCTCCTCCCCCAGTTCAGAGGTTAGCTCCAGTTATTTTTGAGGGACTTCTGCCACCACCGCCAGTACCAGCTGATGCTACGCAGCTATTTGCACTTTTCCAGATGATGATGGAGGCCCAGAGGGCCCAGGCTGAGGCACAGCACTGACAGACTGAGGTGATGAGACAGGGAATTGAGAGTACTCACCAGGTGGCCATCACCGCCGTAGAGAGGACCGCACCACCACAGCCACGGGAGGTACAGCCCAGGCTCGGTACCATTCAGGACTTTAAAAAGTTGGATCCCCGGCCTTTCAAGAGGACAGAGGGCATCATCTATACGGATGACTGGTTGGAGAGCATGGAGCGCGTCATGCGCTTATCCCACCTCACGGAGGATCTGATGGTGGAGGCAGCGGGATTGCAGATGATGGACATCGCCAGCACTTGGTTCCGGAATGAGCCACAGATCGTCGATCAAGGATTGACCTGGGGTGAGTTCAGGGACTTGTTCAGGAGAAAGTTCTTCCCACCTACTGAGAGACTTGATTTGGAACGACAGTTCCAAAAACTTCACCAAGGGAACATGTCGGTGGAGGAGTATGCCGCCGAGTTCGGTTGGTTGAGCAGGTATGCCGATTATATGGTGAGAGACCCTGAGAAATAGGCTAGTAGATTCCGAGAGGGTCTGAACTGGGAAGTGAAGGCTCTCATTTCTTCGAGCCACGAAACGTACCCGAATATTTTGAGGGAGGCCCGCAAGGTCGAGAGAGACCCGAGTTGGAGGCCCAAGAGGGACCGAGATATTTTTGGTGGCAGCAGCAGCGCAGGTCTAGCCAAGAAGCCCTATTTCCAGCAACAGAGGCAGCAGTTCCATGCGCCTATCAGAACACCTATACAACAGACGTACCAGATGCAAAGGCCAGCCCAGCCAGCTCGTGCTTGCCCCTTCTGTAAGAAGGCAGATGTAAACCCCCTCATCCAAAATAGGTATTTTGCGTATATTTTATATTATTTTATTTATTATAGATTATTTAAAATATTGAATTACTTTAGAATATTCTATTAGTTAATTAGAAAATAATTTTTTTAGTATATTTACTTATGTAAATATTTATTTAGAATTATTTTTAGGCTATTTTAGATTTTTGGATATTTTTCTAGAATTTTTAGGTAATTAAAACATAGGTAACGTAAATTTTTAGGACTTTCATGATTTACTGTAAGACCATACTTGCATATTGTTCCTAAAAAATATTTATTTTAGGTTAAAATATTTAATTATATTTTTTGTAATTTATTTAGAATTAAAAAATTATTTAGATTTTTGAAATTATTTAGGATTTATTTGGATATATATAGTCTTAATATTAGATAGATGCTAATTTAGTATTAATAGATATTAATAAGATTATATATAAATTATTTGTATTATCTTTAATTCTATTTAAGATTATAAATTATTGAGATAAATTCAAACTCTATTTTAAATTAATTCAAATCCTGAGCCTAGTAGGAAAGCAACTTCATGCATATCCTATCCTTATTTAAACTCATCATAATCCTATCCAAATTAGCCAATCCTAGTCGTATTCAATTAAGTAGTATACACCATTATAAATACCTCATCCTTCATATTTTTTCCCAAATTCCCCTCATTTTCGTCCAAAAACAGTCAAAATTCGTCATAAATTCAGCCTCATTTTCTAGTAGTTATGACGATTTAAATAGACGATATCTCCTAGCTCCGGACTCCAAACGCGCTCCAGTTTTTTTGTTAGAACCATATCAAGGTTAGTTTTCTGAATATATAAATTATTTTAATAATTTTTGAACCTATTTTTCTAGAATATTATGAAAATGCCAGCTGTCCGAAATCAGACGCGTTTTCGTATTTTTGAGATTTCGGGAGATCCCGAATTCGGAATTTCGAACCGTTTAAAGTTTCAAAAAGTTGACATGATGAACTTAAATAAAATAATATTTTCAAAATTTAATATATAAGCACTGTAAAATTCGTGCAATGTATACGTAAATAGAAAACTACCAAAAATTATCATCTGTGCGCCCTTGTGGACATAACTCTTTACCGACTTGTGATTTTATGAAACCGTCGATTTCGATATTCATGTAGCACTGAAATATATATAATTCTACACACAAATCAAAGATTTGAGTCGATTGACTTTTTGGTCAACGGATTGCCTCGATTTGCGTGTCATGGATCACAAATCTGTAAAGTTGACTTTAGTTGGACCAAAATTAGGATTTAACAATAAAATCAGATTATAATAAGATTAAAATACTATTTTAAGTTATTTTATTCAGAATTAAAATAGATTAAAATGAGGAACCTATTAACCCACTTTTGTAATCTAACTTGTTTAATTTATGTGACGGGTAGATCGGACGATGCCTTGAGTTGGGACTTCATTCTTTTTCAGATCAGGCAAGATACCTTGCCAAATTGCTTACAGTATTTTGCATGCTTATTTTATTTCTGTATATTTATTGTATTTCTGTATATTTATTGTATGTGTAGTTTCTTTCAGTTATTACTATATATTAGATATGCTGACACACACTTGACACTTAGTATCATAGAGGACAATCAGTAGGCGTATGGGCTTTAACCACTCTGGTAAACTGTAGTAACTAGCATGCACTATGGTGGTCGTGTCCAATGGTCGCTACCCCCGAGGTATGTCGATTGATGGAGTCACGAGGGTCACTACCCCCGAGGTATATCGGCTGATGATGTTCTAGACGGGTGTGTGAGTTGTGAGCCTTAGATCGAGTAGCCTACCCTTGCCCATACGTCAAAAAGTTGTCCTCATTTGCATTCATATAGATTGTCTTGTACAACGTACTTATATATTTTCAAATATTATGCATGTTTACTGTATTCAAATTGGCATTCTTCTATGTATCTTGTTACGTCCCTCTGAGGACCTGGTCCCTTTCCAGGTGTAGATGTTCATGACTATTCGCAGGAGCACGGATCAGGACTTACTACTTATCTCTTCTGAGGAGGTCTTACCTTTTGAGCATCAGTGATTATCCCTAGCGAGGATCCCTTCGCTGATACCTTTATAGCATCATCATTTATATTGGAGATTTATCCTTCTCTCTCATGTTAGTATTGATATAGTCATTGGTAGTGGATTTGTCTCCACCAGACTATTAGTTATGGATTATTCAGACTCATTATTCTAGTTTAGTTATTTCTTTCTATGACTTGTTGTGTTGATGAGATTAGTATTTCTGTGACTTGTGACACTATATTTATACCACATGTGAGTTTATATTCATATTACAGCGTGCGTCTGTATTATGGTATCCATATATTGGAGTTGCCATATACATATGGCTGACATGCTTACGTGTTCCTAGTCCTACGTATTTTAGGACTGAGGCTTGATAGCAGGGCACGACTGGGATATTTGCAGGAAGAGGCTTGGGCAGTGTTTGTTTTGTGGATCATCAGATCACCAGCTGAGGGATTGTCCCAAGACCTTAGCTCGTACAGTTCAGGATGTAGCTCCGATCCAGAGGATACCTACGAGACACCTGGCGGGATAGCAGAGAGGACCTCCTTTACATTCCCAGCAGCAGAAGTTCATGCAACACCAATACCAGCAGAGAGGTGCACAGCAGGGGTAAGCTTTTGCCCTGACCGTGGAGGAGACAAAGCCAGTCGGAGACGTGATATCAGGTTCAGTCTTACTTGATTCTTTTTCAGCTCATGCCTTATTTGATTTTGGTGCTTCTCATAGTTTTGTATCTGTATCTTTTGCTCTGAGACATCATCTTGAGTCTGAACCGTTGGCGAGGACTTGCAAGATCACGACCGGGGGTGGCATCATCCTGGTTAGTGATATTTGCAAGAACCTAAGAGTTTATTTGGGAGGCCGTGAGCTGTACGTATGTTTACTTGTAATGCCACTTTAGAGTTACGATATAATACTCAGGATGGATTGGATTTCGGTGAGCCGAACACAATTTCGCCCAAAAAGTCAACCGTATGCGGCTTAGTCAACTGTCTCAGAATTGAGTGAAAATTGGGTCACAGGACCAGCATGATACCACGAGTCCAGTGGCACAAGTTTTGTCACATTCTGACGAGCGTACGCTAAATGGCGCAGGGTTTTGCAGAAGTTACGATACAGGGACTTTTTGTGGATACGGGCTGATTCCGACGTGCACACGCGTCCGAATCAGTTTTCGTAAAAGCCCACATGTCTGGGTATACCATGCATGCCTTTTTGTGCACTTGGTACACGACGGGGCGGTCCAGTTTTGCGGGACGTGCTCCGTATCATAATTTTTGAATGTTCAAAAATAGGTTTTTCTTGATTTTTAACCCAGTTTAATTTTGCATACAACATCAAATAAAATAATATAATTAATATGAATTAATCTCGATTAGGTGGTCTTTCTATAGAAAGAAGAAAAACTAAGTTCGGATCTCTGTGGTGGGAGATACGAGTCCTTAAACATAGGTGGTTATAGCAATTTTTTTGAGAATAAAAGTTATTATTTTTCTCCAACTTGGTCTTTGTTTTCGCCTAGGGTTACGTGCTGTTCAAAGTAAACTAATACACAGTATTCTGAGAGGGATAGGTCGTGAACGTACCGGTGAAGACGGGGTCGAGTTTGGTCGAGCGATGGAACGGGAATCAGGGCCTGAACATGGCTAAGTTGCTGGCAGATTCTGCGCGGGTGCGCGCTTGTGCGGACGTGACAGCGAGCGGCGGCGGGACCAGGCGGTTGGCAGCGGCGGGCTCGGGGTTGTAGAGATGGTAAGGATTTAGGGTTAGGGTTTATATGAGTTATATGATATATATATATATATATAAGTGAGGATGAGAGCAAGGGAGGTATATACTCGCGCGGGGGGTCTTGGTTACAGCGGGTTTGCTACAGCGGGGGTAGGCTTAGGGTTAGCGGATTATTGGTTTAGTGGTTTATAGGATTAAGGGGGCTATTGGGTTTATATGTTTTGTTTTAATTCTTTTTCTTTCTTTTCCTTTATTCTATTCTTTTCATTTTAATAAATCCATATATATATATATATATATATATATATATATATATATAAAATTCTAAAAATTTATATTAATGCATACAAATAATCTATTAACAGTCCAAAGGGTCTCCTACATGAAATAAATTAAGGTAAAATAATAGTTTCTCCATAAGTCTCTAAATGCATATTTTTCCTAGAAATAAAAATTAAATAAATTATATTCTTCTAATTAACTAATAAATACTATAAATCAATTAAATAATTAATTAAATAATAATATGATTTATTAAAATTAGTGGTTTTACAGTTGATAATCAAACCAAGGAGAAGAGATAGACGCAAAGCCGGTGTGAATGATAAATCTGAACGGTACCAACTATCACTACTTGTAGAGCAAGATGAAGGATTTGCTATTTGTCAAGAATGAAGGACCGTAGGACAACTCTAGAGGAAAGTAAGTAGAGTGCAGTGAAATAATCTATCCAATTAAAAATTAAGTAGAATTGAGGCAACTACTAAATAACAATGTATATGCAAGATAGTAATATAAAGTAGTAAGAGTAAGAGAAAGCAAACTCAAACACCGTGATGTATATTAATTTTTCCCTGAGAGGACTAGTCATGTCACGCCCCAGTCCCAAAAATACGTAGGACTAGGACACATAAGCATGCCAGCCGCATGGATATGACAACTCCAATATAGGGAAACCATAACCCATACGTACGCTGTAAAATGAATATAAACTCACATGTGGTATATATAATGTCACAAGTCACAGATATGCTAATCTCATCCACACAACAAGTCATAGAAAATAAATACTAAACTAGAATAAGGAGTCTAAAATATCCAAAATAATAGTCGGGTGGAGACAAATCCACTACCAAAGACTATATCCAAAACTAAAATGAGAGAGGAGTATAAAATCTCCAATATAAAATAATGTGAAGACAGAAGTGTATCAGCTAAAAGAATCCATCGCTAGATAATCAACGATGCTCAGAAGGTAAGACCTCATCGACAGAAAATAATGCGTCAGGTCCAGGCCCGTACTCCTGCGGATACTCCTGGTCGTCTATACTTGGCAAGGGACCAGGTCATCAGAGGGACATAACAAGATACATAAAAGCAAGCCAATTTGAATACAGTAAACATGCAAAATGTTTGAAAATAAATAAGTACGCTGTACAAGACAATCTATATGAATGCAATGAGGACAACTTTTCGACGTATGGGCAAGGGGAGGCTACTCGATCTACCTCACAACTCACACACACGTCAATGGACATCAGAAATCGACATACCGCGGGGTAGCGACCAGCGAGACTCCAGAAATTGACATACCGCGGGGGTAGCGACCAGCGCGACACACGCCCGTAGTGCGAGCTATATACTACGGTTTACCAGAGTGGTTAAAAGCCCATACGCCTAATGATTGTCCTCTATGATGCTAAGTGTTAAGTGTGTGTCAACATATCTACTATATAGTAATGACTGAAAAAACTACACATGCAATAAATAAACAGAAATGCAATAAACATACAGAAATATACTAAGCATACAAAATACTGTAAGCAATTTGGCAAGGTATCTTGCCTGGCAAGAAAGCTACGAAAATGTAATGTCCCGATGTCAACACCAAGAGTCAGAAGCTACGGCCTCAGAATAAACGTCTCCGAATGCTGAAATAAACATCACCAACGTTCCCAGAATAAATAAAATAGCTAAAAAGCACTTCCCTTTCGTCCAATTTGGACACAGAAGCAAAACGGTAATTTCGAATAAAAGTGGGGTCTACGTATGGTCCACTTTGCACCGAAAAGCGTGCCAAGGATAACAGTCTCTAAATGGGACAAATTATAGGTCAAACAACTCTAAATGTCAATACAAACCCAATGGTATGTCCAAATGTGGATTCAGATGAGCCGAACACAACTTCATCCAAAAAGTCAACTGTGGGGCCCGCCAATTGTCGACTTGGTCAACCGTCTCAGAATTGCGTGAAAATTGGGTCACAGGACCAGCGTGTTACCACGAGTCCAGTGGTGCAAGTTTCGTCGCAATCTGACGTGCGTGCAGAAAATGCGCACGACTTCCACAAAAGTTGTGACACGGGATGTGTCCACGGATACGGGCTGATTCCGGCGCGCACACGCGTCCGAATCAGTCTCTGCCAATTTTTACGTGTCCGGTTACACTGCGTGCACCGTTTGGTATACTTGGTATACGACAGGGCGGTCCTGTTTGGCGGGGCGCGCTCCGTTTCATAACTTTTGGAAATCTGAGAAAAGTGGGTTCGCGGGATTTTGTGACAAATTTAATTCTGTCCACAGCAGTTTATAATCTAGGGTTATTTAACAAAAAATAAACTAGGTCAAGTGGTCTACGCATACCAAAAAGAATCATCGAATTCGGATCTCTGTGGTGGAAGATACGAACTCTGCAACATGGGTGATCACCGCAGTTTTCTGCGATCCCAGAATTCGGTCTGCTTGCGCTTGGGCGTTATTTTTACCTATGGGTACACGTTGTTCGAGGTCTGCTATCATACAGATATGGAAGAGAGTTAAGGGGTGAGCATACCGGTAAAGACTGAACGACGTTTGGTTGAACGAGTCGACGGAAAGCAACTCCGGAACAAAGGTACCTCGTGTGGGAGTCTGCAGTACGCGGGGTCGCGGTCGTCGAGATTGGTTTGGACTGCCTGGCGTGGTTCTCTGGCTGCGGTGGCGGTTCTCTCTAGGTATAGATGAGGAGAGGAGGGTCTGGAGGTTTTAGGTTAGGGTTTTATGAAAGAAAAAATATATATATATATATATATATATATATATATATATATATATATATATATATATATATAAGAATAGGAAGGAGAGAGAGAGATGGTTTGCGGGGGGTCTGAGATGGAATAGGGGCTCTGGGGGGTTCTCTGCTAGGAAAAGTTAGTTTGCTAAGGTTTGCTTTTGTTTGCTAACATTGGAATGGTTGCTAACGTCGGAATGTTATTAGTTATTATTAGTTTATTATTATTAGTTGTAGTTTATTATTAATTCCTTTCTTTTCTTTTCCTTTTTCTTTTTAAATATATATGCATATATATATATATATATATATATATATATATATATATATATATACTCATAAGAAAAATTATAGATTATATTAATGCACACCGTTAAGCTAGCAACTGCTCAAGGGGTCTCCTACATGAAATAAATTCTGAAAAATTCCTGATGGTCCCATAAATCTTCTAAGTGCACCAACACCTAAAATAAAAATTAATAAAAATCTATTTATCCTATTTAGCACATAATTACTATAATTAAATTAGTAATTAATAAAAATAAAAAAAATAATAAATACAGTTTTTTAGAAATAGGGGTTTTACATTCTACCAAACTTACAAAAATTTTGTCCTCAAAATTGACACTAACCCATATTCATAATGATAGCTATAGCTATTACACTACATTGGTATCTAGCAGGACTCCTAAAACTCATGGTCTGCCCTTCTAACACTTCCTCATCTATTGTCCATACACTATTCTATCATCCTCTAACTCGTCTACACTACCCAACTTACAAAAATTCTACTAGTGGTCACCTTCTTTGAAGCTATTGTCTAGATTGTAAGGCAATTATATTTATTGGGTCGAGAATCTTAGGATACTTGTCTAGAATCTCATAACTATAACTTTTTCCCGTAACCGTCAAGTATCATAGTCTAATACTTCCACGCCACCTGGCCAGTATGGCTGCAAGTAATTCGACTACTCTACCAAAATCGTCTGGCTGCAACTGTCGCTATCTCGCCAGCGATTTGTCATAGTCATCAGTTCGTAACAAGTGCCTTCAACTCTTTCCTAGGCATAGTCTAGGTTTTTAGGAAAACATTTAAGGTCTTGACTAACTATTAGGGGTATAATCTAGCTCAAATGATCTAACAATTTCTACTATGCTACATGGTGCTACTTAAGGGTTAAACTAATAAAGAATACAGATCTTGCTATAGTGCATATACATATTAAGAACTCATCCTTAGTTATCAAGCATTACTAACACATTTATGTTTTAACTAACAAAATAAGGATAAGGTTGATATAAATCAACAATTCATAATGGCACGAAAGATACGACTATGATAGGAAGAGTTAAGCACGAGATAACAAATAAATATAAAAGGAGAAGATGAGTCATCCAAGAGGGCGAGATAAGGATAGGAAAGAATACTACTACTGCTACTCACATCATCCATTAGCATCGCGTGTATGCCACCTGGATAAAATATACATACATCCTCATAACTGCTAAACTACCATATATATAATTATACAACTATTTGTACATCTAAGATTTTGTGTCACATTGGGGTTATGAGTATGCAAGGACAATTATAACTAAAAAGTCGTACCTGTATCTACGGCTTCCTGTGTCTGCTCTCCCATATTTGTCATAATGAGTGCTTGGCCTTGTCCTTGATTGTTCAACTGGGGTCTAGTCCCCTCCATTTGTGCAGATTGTAGAAGCAGTGGTGGGTCTTTTTGGTCTTCTATACTTGAGGGTGTATGCGGTGTTCCTGATTCTAATGCCATCGACCTCTGGTTCTGCTGAGGACATCTTCGGGTTTGATGGTGACTTGATCCACATATCATGCACAGCCCCAATCGACGATGACAGTTTCTATGAATATGACCTATCTTACCACAGAAGTGACAAGTACGGGGGTCCTTGGTTGGATATGGTGCGACACTATCTGGTTGCTGGCGTGTCAAATGGTGTCGAATGGGTCCTCCTTGCTGTATCCTTACTGGTCCTTGGTGACTTCTCTGTTGAATTCTGTTCCCCTTGCTGATGGCCTCCTGGATCCTGGCCTCTGTCAATAGCTCAACATAAGAGATCCGGGACTGGGAGCTAGTGTAGTGCTGGAGCTCCTAAGTCAGCCCGCGGTGAAACCTCTTAGTCTTCTCTAAGTCATTAGGTATTAGGATTGTGCTACTTACTGAGACGGCTAAACTCTACGTCATACTCATCAACTGTCTTGTCCCCTTGCTCTAGATGGAGGAACTGATCGTACAACGCATCCCTTACAGTATCCGGGAAGTACTTCCTCTCAAAGCACTCCAAGAATTATTCCCAAGTCTGATGCGTACCCAACTGGCGCTCCATTGATTCCCACCAGTGATGTGCGTTGCCTTCTAATTGAGTCCTTACGCTTATCATCCATAGGTCAGAAGGTAATTGTGATGCCTCTAACAACTTCTTGGTATTGGCAATCCAGTTCGTGGTCTCCTCTGGACTCTCATTGCCCTTATATGGCTTAGGGCCCATCTGCACAAAGTCCTTGACTGAACCAACCCAAGCTTGTGGTACTGAAACTAGTGCATGGGTTGGTACAAGGGCTAGTGCAGCCATTCTCTCAAGTACTGCCAAAAATTCTAGCCTCTGCTCTGCTGTTTGCTGCCTCTGCTCCTGTATTATCATCTGGAAGAATTGGAACAGCTGCGCTTGGCCATCTTGCGGTACTGATAAAGCTGGAAGGGTCCCATCGGGTATCGTGGAAGGAGTTGATAGAATTTGATTGTTAGTCAGTCCATCCGGCCGGGAAGAAGAGGTATCGTTGAGGTCACTCCGGGTGATTGGTCGTCGTCCCCTGGAGACGTGTTGTCCCCGGTGGTGGCATGCCCGTTATGCAAATTCATCTCCCTGCAAGAGATGGACGAAGGATTAAGAAGAGTACATGAATCAAGCAGGATGCAAGTATTAAATAGGAAGGATGAGTTTTAGTCAAGCGTGGATAAGATCCTTATACTCTATTCCTATACGCAGGCTTGTTCGGTACAGTTACATAACCGAGATAATATATTCTCGACCTGCATGGGCCACTATAAAAATATGTTACGCCATAGTCCCAAAAATACGTAGGACTAGGACACATAAGCATGCCAGTCGCATGGATATGGCAACTCCAATATATGGAAACCATAACCCATACGTACGTTGTAAAATAAATATAAACTCACATGTGGTATATATAATGTCACAAGTCACAGATATGCTAATCTCATCCACACAACAAGTCATAGAAAAGAAATACTAAACTAGAATGAGGAGTCTGAAATATCCAAAATAATAGTCGGGTGGAGACAAATCCACTACCAAAGACTATATCCAAAACTAAAATGAGAGAGGAGTATAAAATCTACAATATAAAATAATGTGAAGACAGAAGTGTATCAGCTAAAAGAATCCATCGATAGATAATCAACGATGCTCAGAAGGTAAGACCTCCTCGACAGAAAATAATGCGTCAGGTCCAGGCCCGTACTCCTGTGGATACTCCTGGTCGTCTATACCTGGCAAGTTACCAGGTCCTCAGAGGGACATAACAAGATACATAGAAGCAAGCCAATTTGAATACAGTGAACATGCATAATGTTTGAAAATAAATAAGTATGCTGTACAAGACAATCTATATGAATGCAATGAGGATAACTTTTCGACGTATGGGCAAGGGTAGGCTACTCGATCTACCTCACAACTCACACACACGTCAATGGACATCAGAAATCGACATACCACGGGGGTAGCGACCAACGAGACTCCAAAAATTGACATACCGCGGGGGTAGCGACTAGCGCAACACACGCCCGTAGTGCGAGCTATATACTATGGTTTACCAGAGTGGTTAAAAGCCCATACGCCTAATGATTGTCCTCTATGATGCTAAGTGTTAAGTGTGTGTCAACATATCTAATATATAGTAATGACTGAAAGAACTACACATGCAATAAATAAACAGAAATGCAATAAACATACAAAAATATACTAAGCATGCAAAATACTGTAAGCAATTTGGCAAGGTATCTTGCATGGCAAGAAAGCTACGAAAATATAATATCCCGATGTCAACACCAAAAGTCAGAAGCTACGGCCTCAGAATGAACGTCTCCGGATGCTGAAATAAACATCACCAACATTTCCAAAATAAGCAAAATAGCTAAAAAGCACTTCCCTTTCGTCTAATTTGGACACAGGGGAAAAACGGTAATTTCGAATAAAAGTGGGGTCCACGTGTGGCCCACTTTGCACCAAAAAGCGTGCCAAGGGTAACAGTCTCTAAATAGGACAAATTATAGGTCAAACAACTCTAAATGTCAATACGAACCCAACGATATATCCAAATATAGATTCCGATGAGCCGAACACAACTTTGTCCAAAAAGTCAACTGTGGGGCCCGCCAATTGGCGACTTGGTCAACCATCTCAGAATTACGTAAAAATTGGGTCACAGGACCAGCGCGTTACCACGAGTCCAGTGGAGCAAGTTTCGTCACAATCTGACGTGCGTGCAGAAAATGCATACGACTTCCACAAAAGTTACGACACGGGATGTGTCCGCGGATACGGGCTGATTCCGGCGCGCACACGCTTCCGAATCAGTCTCCACAAATTTTTACGTGTCCGGTTACACTACGTGCATTGTTCGGTATACTTGGTACACGACGGGGCGGTCCCGTTTGGCGGGGCGCTCTCCGTTTCACAACTTTTGAAAATCTAAGAAAAATGGGTTCGTGGGATTTTGTGACGAATTTAATTATGTCACAACAGTTAATAATCTAGGGTTATTTAACAGAAAATAAACTATGTCAAGTGGTCTACGCATACCAAAAAGAATCATCGAATTCAGATCTCTGTGGTGGGAGATACGAACTCTGCAACATGGGTGGTCACCGTAATTTTCTATGATCCCAACTTGGGCGCTATTTACGCCTATGGGTACACGTTGTTCGAGGTCTGCTATCATACAGATATGGAAGAGAGTTAAGGGGTGAGCATACCGGTGAAGACGGAACGACGTTTGGTTGAGCGAGTCGATGGGAAGCAACTCCGGAACAAAGGTACCTCGTGTGGGAGTCTGCAGTGCGCGAGGTCGCGGTCATCGGGATTGGTTTGGACGGCCTGGCGGGGTTCTCTGGCTGCGGTGGCAGCTCTCTTTAGGTCTAGATGAGAAGAGGAGGGTCTGGAGGTTTTAGGTTAGGGTTTTATGAAAGAAAAAAAAAATATTTATTAGAATAGGAAGGAGAGAGAGAGATGGTTCGCGGGGGGTCTGAGATGGAATAGGGGCGCTGGGGGGTTCTCTGCTAGGAAAAGTTGGTTTGCTAAGGTTTGATTTTGTTTGCCAACATTGGAATGGTTGCTAACGTTGGAATGTTATTTGTTATTATTAGTTTATTATTATTATTAGTAGTTTATTATTAATTCCTTTCTTTTCTTTTCCTTTTTTTTTTAAATATATATGCATATATATATATTTATATATATATATATATATATATATATATATATATATATATATATATATACTCATAAGAAAAATTATTGATTATATTAATGCACACCGTTAAGCTAGTAACTGCTTAAGGGGTCTCCTACATGAAATAAATTCCGAAAAATTCCTGATGGTCCCATAAATCTTCTAAGTGTACCAACACCTAAAATAAAAATTAATAAAAATCTATTTCTCCTATTTAGCACATAATTACTATAATTAAATTATTAATTAATAAAAATAAAAAAAATAAAAAATACGGTTTTTTAGAAATAGGGGTTTTACAAGTCAAGTCCCGAGAAATCTTTCTCGAAATTGTATGTACTATAATCATCCATAGTGAATCACAAGATTTGATCCGATGTCTTGCCATTTCTTTACAACCATAATATTTGATCCCAAATCTCGCAACTTCACAGCAAGACAGAGAGAGATGAAACTTGTTGAGCCAAAAATTTTATAACTCTTGTAGACATCTAGACTGAGACCGCACTTGGCACTTAGAAGGCTAGGAAGTTGTTCTTGGAGATGGGAAGGTTGTGGCTCAGATATTTTCTTACTAAATGATTGAAGATTGTAGAATGGGATGAGATATTGAGAGTGTAAAATTCAATCCTATTTATAGGATATTGGCAAACAAAATTTGGCCAGAGTTCGGATAGGTTTTTATTCAAATTTTTGAACATTGGGCTAGAATATCATGGGTGTAATAACTTGGTTTATTTCATACTATATAGGTGACCGATTTCGGTCCAAGTTCGGGACGGATTCGGCTCGAGTTCGGTTGCCTATTCTAGTAAGTTTTGTGTTTGAATATATGTTGGCTAATTTGGTGGCTAGGTTCGAGGGTTTGTTTGAGTGAACTTTGGATCATGCTAGTGCGACTCGATGTACACAAGTCCTATACTCAAATAAAGTAAATTTTTTATTTAAATGATGCAGTACAATCAGCATGTAGCAGCAGTGTTGAGTCTTTAGATTGGACATATCAATACATGGTTTAGTTAACTATCAAAATAAAGTTGAGTGAGACCGAAAGAGCCAACAATGTAAAGACCCACAACCATATGGTGTATTACGCTGAGTCGGATTAAACGAGGCAATGGTGGTTATATTTTGATTTATTAGATTTGGAAGCAAGTATTGATTTGAGTTGGTTTTATGTGCAAATCGTATGCGGAGTTCGATAAAATTAGGTGTTCGTTCAAAGTAGTATTGGGATAGCGGGATTAGAATAATAATGCTGTCTTCCTTAGTCTGATTAGTCGTATGATTAGGAGAGCATGGCCTGCTCGTACGGTCATACCAATTAAGTAGATCGTGCTTCGCATCGAACCACAGATTCAAGGAATCGGCCAAATCAGTAAGGCATAGTGCTTAGCAGATTCAGACTTGGTGAGTGGGCTATGTCCCTTCTCCTTTACTCCTTGCCTAATAATATGGAACACACATAATGTCTTGGATACTTGGAACTAGAATATTGGAATCATCGTACTGTGGCATGCATAGAGTGTGCACCGTTTGGATGGATATAATTTGTGGCTTAAGTTAGACTTACGTTCGGCCGTTGGGGCTTTGAGTGGATCATCTTGGTTGGAGAAGAGAACATTTCATCGGATGAGCGAGTGAGCGTGCATCCGTGCATGAGTATCAAGTTGGATACTTTGTCAACCAAAGCGTGCAGTTGTGGTATAAAATTTGGCAACTACGTCGGAGAGGGCATTATGCCACTGTTGGGACATTGTGCCACGGAGCATGGTGCCTAATGGAGATAACTTGAGATGGTGCCTTGTGCTATAGTTGAAGAATGGTTATGGTAAATTGGATCGATCAAAATAAGAAGGCTCGATTCTCTCGTTGTACCTACTTGTTAGTATATTGCATTGGTCACGGACAACATGTTGCGCACAGGGTTTGGTTTTCTCGAATGGGTTACACCGGGGCACCGGGACCGTTCAACCATGGAGGAAATAAATGGTAACGTGCTTTGGGCATGATACTTGTAGTTCAAGACCACCAGGCGAGCTAGCTACTCAGCGCTGGATCGGGTCAAAATTCAGTTGTATAGTCCTTTATGGCTTGGCCAGTGACCTTCATATAGATATGAGTTCGTTCAATTTGAGTTTTTGCAGTCATGTAGGCAGCGGTGCCACCTTGTTTTGGATAAGAGTGTGCACATCGATTATTGGATTAGCAAGACTTGGAGTGCAATATGGTTCAATAGGTTCACGCTTTGCTTCGGGTTTGAGTAGAACTGATTGCCTGCTTAGTTTTCTTTGATTTGGATATTACTGCTAGTATATTTGCTTGAGTTGAATACTTGCATGCTTAACCTGCTTTACAGTTTTTCTTAACATATCATACCTCTGTCATGAAATGAATCTAGGATTCAAGTAGAAAATTACCATATAAATATTTTTATTCACTATCTACTGAGTGTCGGTTTAGACGAGTGGGTTACCCCGCTCACCAGTACGGCTGTGTACTGACCCACGTTTGTAGGCATTATTTTTATGTACGCAGGTGTAGTGGCTCAGCTTGGATATACGGAACATGATCTATGGAAGGATAAGTACCTTTATGGGCAAAAGTGAGCAAGAGTGTTGAATCACCTTTGTGGCATTCACTTTTGGGGCATTTTTATTTAGACCCTTCGAGAGCTCCGCTACGTATACTCCGATGTGTACTTGGTATACAATACTTGACTTTCGCTGCAACTGGGTCATTTTGATGATATCTATGACATTCAACGTCATCGCCTTGTGTGAGCACAACTCCAGGCTCGTACGACATCATGTTCCGATGATAATGATTATCCTGCGGGAGTGCTGTAATATGGTAATTCACGTTCAGCGGAGACGATCAAACTTGTAGGGAATTGGGGCATAACAATTTGGTATCAGAGAACCCGGTTCATTTTCTCAGACTTTTCTTTTGGTTCATCACAAACTCTAAATAGCATCTGCGTGTCGAATGGCTATTGACTCTACTCGGTGCCGCATTGGATATTTTATGCAATAAGTCTATATATTTGTTGGTTGTGGGTGAATGTTGTTCTTCGTTGCATTGGTTTTGTTAGTTTTTGATAGAATTGTGTAGCATTAATTGGCGTTGTTATATTTGTACAGCAAGTTGAGAGGTGTCATTCCGTTGGTTTAGTTTATCGTTTCGAAAGATTTTGGTTGCATCAGGGGAACAGTTGGTTGTCAGACGTGATTAGTTAAGTGCCATGCTATGAGTGGAAGCATCAGAAGAGAATGAAACATTGTTGCTCCTGTAGCGAATGTGTTTGATAGAGTTTGAGTTTTGGCTGAGAATATCAGAGAGAGCGTTGCAAGAGTTTCTCGTATGGCGAAAGTGCTTAGCAGATTTGAGCAGTAGCTTGGAATACTAAAGAGAGCGTTGTACGAGTTCCTCGTTTGGCAAATCTGTGGAACAGTTGGGTATTGGCTTGGATTACTTAAAAGAGATCGTTGTACGGGTTGCTCATGAAGCAAATGTGTCAAAAAGTTTAGAAAATAGTTGGAAGTATCAAGAATGGAACATGGCAAAAGTTGTATCGAGTGAGATCGACAGAAGAGTTGGATGGTTCACATGTTAGCTGAGTTTTTTGTCAGACTTTGAGTTGTGAATGGCACGATCATGCAGAATGCATAACTTAAAAGGATCTTGGATTAGTGCAAAGAAGGATGACGTGAGAAGTAACTTTTTTCTGAGTGGTATATGGTATACCACATAGTTAAGTGGCATTAGAATATTTTGGATAGACATCGATAGAATTTTCGCAACGGAAGAGGATAATGGAATATAAGTTGGTTGGTGTGCATCGACTGAGTTATGTTTCAGAAACTTGGAGCAAGCGAGTGTTGAGTTGCGATCGACAGGATCACCATAGAATAGTCGAGTTCGGAATAGACGTTCGTCGACGTAGAGTAAATCTGGCACGAGAGTGACTCTATTTCTAAGTGGTATATGCGTGCTACGGATTGGTACGTATGTTGAAAATATTCTTAACAAGATAAGTAATAGGTTTGCTCAAAACAGATGGGATAGTACGATCGAGATTATGTTAGAAATTGGTGCAACATAGTTTGACTCAAATATTCTTCGATACGTTGGACTTGAGCGATCATGAAGGGACTCATATAAATGAAAGTTTCGTTGGAGATGAACGAAACAAGCAATGGAATGAGTGTTTGGGATTTGAATAAGTGATGCAAACCAAGTAATGGAAACAAGATGAGATCGATCAGCCTGAAAGCTGAATATCAGAGTTTACTTGTGCGATTTGGAAGTTTGATGGAGCATTCATTGATGCAAAGAGAGAGTTTGGCATAAGAAATAAACAGTTGGGGCACGCATGCACGAGCGATGGATGTATTGAAGAGTAGCGAGCACAAACTATGAATTTTTTGTAATACAAGGGAGCAGTTAGTCAAGCAAATAGAATACGATTAGTGTTGGAGGAGCAATAAGATAGATTTGTACTTACTTAAAGAATTTTAGATATTGGCGATCAAGGAGTTTGACTCAGAGATTAGTGGTATCAAAATTGGCAAAATAGTGCAACGATAGTGGACGGGTTCTTCGGAAGACGTGAACAGGCATGGGGTAAGTCTAGTTGATGTTAAGTCAGATTAAATGTTAACACTTGCAGTACTTAGACGGATCAAGGCAATGAGTTAAGGCGATATAGAATTAAGATTGTATTAAAACTTGTGCACGAGTGATCGAGAGTGTATAGACGAATCGAAACACGAAAAAATCAATACGGTGCTAAGAAAGTGGAACAAGAACAAGGATTATGACAGATAGGCTTTTGAGGATAGATGAACGAGAGAGCAACATTGAAGCAAATTACTGTGCCGCTCGAGCAAATTGGACGTGTAGTGTGAAGCATGGCATACATGTAAGAAACGGAGAAAGTCTATATTTTCAGAAATTATTGCAAGTGGTAGTATGTGTTTGATAATAAATGAAAGAAATAAAATAAGGTTTATACGAAACCCTCTCTTTGGTTTACAAACAAAAAGTACTATTAATCCTATACGAGGATATTAAGTACAAAATTTTAATTTGGGTAAATATTGCTATAGGTGTCTGATCTGCGGTCGATTACTTTGTCCCTTGGACCATACGATGATGAAGAAGTGTTGTAGAAGAAGGAGATGCTTCAAAGATTGCAAGAGGGAGTGGATGCTCGATGCCAAAATCGTCGATCACTACTCTCTGTCTGAGCTCTTCTCTCTCTGTTCTTTGATTTCTTCGACTTATATTCTCTGAGTTTTTGACCTTTTTTCGACCCTTGGACCTCTGTCAATAGGGGTCTATATTTATAGGGTTTTAGTGATAGTAACCGTCCAGTCGGCGTAGAAGCCGGACAGTGGAGAGTATGACACTTTTTACGCGACGGTTATAATAACTGCCACCCACGTATAGATGACCTTCTGAATCTGCGTGTGACGCGTGTCCCATGATGAGAAAATGCGTATAACTGCTGCGAAGATCACGGCATGCAAGCCACGTAGGTAACTGCCCCTTGCGTAGAAATGGTTGGCGTAGAAGCCAATAACTGTCACCATGGCGTAGAAGCCAAATAGTTGTCAGGTTGGCGTAGAAGCCAAGTGGTTGTCGAGTCGGCATAGAAGCCAAATAGGTGTAGAAGCCTTGTAGGCGTAGAAGCCTGATGTTGCATGGATAGGTAGCTAGCGTAAAAGATAGCTGATCCTCCTTCTTTGACTGAGGTCTTTAGCGTATTCTGGACAAAATAGCCTGAGTTGGCGTATTCCAAGGAGATAACAATGGTGTACTCCTTATAGCTGAAAAATAACCAGGTGGCGTATTTCAAGGAGATAGCGTACAATGTGCTCCTATAGCTGAAAATAGCTTGATGGCGTAATATGCAGAGGTGATGATGTGGACGCATTCGCCGTAATTATGGCTCGCCCAGTCTTTGAAAATATAACCAAATTTCGTGCATTAAATGTAGAGATCTGCCCCCATTCTGCACATTAAATGCAGAGACGTGCCTCGAGCTCTGTACGAAGAGCAGCTTTTGATGTGGTAGTTTGTTTTGTCTTCTGCTGAGCATAAAAGCTTACATCTTCCTGTATAAAACTAGGCAGCGTATTCCCTTGTATGCGTAAAAGCGCTTTGTATCAGGGAAATGTCACTAAATGACGGTTTGGGATTCTGTGCCGTACCATCATTACAACCGTCGTCTGGATAGTTGTGCAGTACTCATTGTCAGGAGTCAAGTTCACTGCATGATCTGACAGGTTCATTCGAGGAATATGAAGCGTTCCCCGTACAACTTCCCACCGCATTAAAAGCGAGTAGGTTTTACCCCAAAGTGGAGATCTAACAACCCTTTTACGCTGAAGCAGCCTGGAAATACTGTATTACGCGGATTATCCTGGAGCTTATATTTTACGCTGTACTAGCGATAAAGCTCTGTTTGTACGCCGATGGCTCTGAAGTCATATTTTATGCCGCCCAGCACTAAAATACTCCGTATAACTCTACAGCGTATTTTTCATGCTTCTACAAGACCCCCTTCAAAGTTTTTAAATTCCTCGTAATTTGAAATACTTTGAATGAAGCATGAAACAGTCAAGTCTGACTCGTTCCTTGAGGCTGATTTCTTGGCAAATTTTTGGGGATTTGTTGGGATGCAGTGTGTTCTCTTTTGCCTATATAAAGGCTGATGAGTTAACCTGTTATTCCTATATTTCCTTCACCACACAGAGATGATTGCAGGAGTTCGTCAGGTCGACTTGAGGAAGAAGAAGATCATGCTCTTCCAGCATGTAAGGAGCCAAAAAAGAAGGCATCTTCGAGCAAATGTCCTCTGCAACGATGGATCAAGGAAGGATATCATGGATTCCTTTGCTCGGGATAATCATCAACTTCATATGGCGATTCGTCCAGGAGAGAGGAAGGGTCACATTCGACCACACAGCTTGCAAGCTGTATTTTCTTCCGTCGTTCGTAGACGAGGGCAGACAAACTAGCCCTGTCTTCCAGTATTGAGTTGGGTCTAAAACCTCAAATCAATCTGTCATGGCGTATGGAGGATGGGCTCTTGAATAATTCACACATGCCCAGTTATGTATCCTCTCGCCATTAATTATTTTTTTGTTAATCGGCCACAGAAATCGACTAACTGCTGAAGAAGACGGATAAAGATCTCCACCAATATGAGAACCTGGCAGAACAGACTCTTGGTGTGATCCTAAATGAAAATGAGAAACCCTTTGTAGACGGGATTTCCCTCATATGTAATCATGAAGATAAAAAATCCTTTGTAGACTGGATTTCCCTCATATGTAATCATGATTAATAAAATCATCTTCTTCTGCGCATCTTGATGATTTGCCATATTCTTTGCTGTGATGAAGTCTGAATATGTGTTGCTTTGCCACGTCTGAATAACTTTATGCCGACTCTGATAAAAAGAGTATCTGATCTCGTCCCGTCTTTTACGCGTAACTGAGGACACGTAGAAAACTGCTTAGCATTTAAGTCGAATATTCAAACTGTCCTGCTGTTTTGAACGAGGGGTTGCGTAGAATTCTGAACTTGTCACTTCTCTGATAAGAAGAATTCTTGTTCAGACTATCATCTTCAAGAATGATTTCCCGAAAATCCTTTGAAATAGGGCGAGAAATGGCTGTCAAAACTGAGTCGCCATCTTGAACTGTAGAGAAAATATTCTGACTGGGTTTTGGATGAACTTCCAATCGACCCAAGAAGAAAAGTCATTTTCAATGCTGAACTCTGTATGCTTTGGGTACTTGGGATATTTTGAGACCAAGAAGGAGCATCTCTTGCGTGAATCCTTGTAATTGGCCGCCTTGAGAATTGTTCAGATATACGCATACTCTGGCCTGCGTATTTTAAAATATACGTAAAGTCATAGATCCCTAATGTAGATGAGCATAAAATCATAAGTTTGTAGCCTCTCGAGCGTAAAAGCTGCTGAGCATAAGAGCATCTGGGCATAAAACTGTAGATTTGTAGCCTCTGACAAGAAAACTTCCGAGCGTAAAGTCGTAGATTTGTCGCCTATGAGCATAAAAAAGCTTCTGAGCGTGAAATCGTAGATTTGTAGCTTCCCGAGCGTGAAGTCGTAGGTTTATAGTCTCTCGAGCGTAAAATCTACCGAGCGTAAAAGCATCCGGGCGTAAAACCATAGACTTATAGCCTCTGAGCGTAAAATCGTAGATTTGTTGCTTCCCGAGCGTAAAAAGCTCCTTGGCGTAAAATCCCGAATCTACTCTGCACGAAAACTTTTTGAATTTGCTGACTGTCCGTCTTCCCTGAGTAATAGGCTGACGTAGTCCCCAATCATAACCGCATATTAAATATCAGATTTGGTTAGGGATTCGAGGAGTCCATCTGAACTCTATATATACCCCAAGGCCTTTAGAGAAAAACTTTTCATCTGTCTTTTGCAAAAGAAAACTTTCGTCTCTTTGAGTACTCTCCTTCATTTCTTCTCTGAGCATTCTGAGTTTTTAGCAATGGCACCAAAACAATCTTCGACCACCAAGGAAAAGAAAGCTGCCTCCTCTTCTCGCTCCTCTGCCCAAGCAAGAGTGACTCCCATCGGGCAGAGCGAACCTCGCTTGGAACGAAGTGTCCCACCGTCAAGCTATGCACCAAGCGTTATAGGTAAAGATTTTGGGACGACAAGAACAAAGAAAACCCTTCGCACACGTTGTACGTGAACGTGCTAGGTCATCTTCTGTGCTGATAGCCTCTTCGAGGAAGATGATGCACAGAGATATTTTATCTTTTACGCCCATATTCCTAATGTGTCAGCATAAAAACTTTATATTTTCACAGTCTAGCGTAAAAGCTTTGACTGTCAAAATTTGGCGTATACTACAAATTTTGGGTGTTACGCTCTAGATGCAAATTTCGGCATAATAACTCAAACTTTGGCAATCTGGCATAAAACACAGACTGTCAGATTTTTGTGTATACTGCCAATCTTGAATTTTACGCCTTGGAATAAGATTCCAGCGTAAAAACTCAAGTTTTTACAGTCTTGGCGTAAAAGCACAGACTGTTGCTCTTTGGCATAAGTTGCAAGATTGTGAAGTCTAGTATAGAAACTGACATATTTTTCTTGCACTTTGTAGTTAACTTGCAAATATCTCCGTTGGCTGAGGTGATGGGTTCTGCTGCTGGGATGCTGCACTCCAATTACCTGGAGGATTTGTCCCATGTGATATTTCCTATTTTCGGACCCCAGTATCCTAAAGGAAGGGGAATCTTGATATCGTCTCAAGGAGAGCGAATGTTGTTGAGCATGATCAACGGAGAGCCCCTGACGTATATAGACGGGGCAAAATACAGAAAACCAGCTTTCCTCTTCGGGGATATGATGGATAAACAATCCCAGACGAAGCCCAAGAAGGAAGACTGGGTTTTTACTGTTGGGGGCATGGTCATGTACCTGCCCAAGATGCTGAGAGATTACCCTATCTCGGTATTCTTCCATGCCACACATCCGAGGAGGATGTCGTGGACCTTGACCCCTAATCTTCACAGCCAGCCGGAGAAGATATTTTATCAGAAGGGATCAGACCAAGGGTTATTTGTAAGCCGCCTTTTCGGCCCGGTCATACCGTTCAGGGGATTATTTTCGGGCAACGTCCCGAGTGAAGACACTTCATTGCTTCAACCAGTCCAGTTGTCGACTTTCTACAATGACTTTATGGGGCATGGAGGAGTATACCCCAAGGTTAATCCTCGGACCAATGGGTGGGTTACCCCTACAAATCTTCGATGGGCTCGTTTAGCTGCCTGGGCCCTGAAGCATTTTTAGACTGAGCTGGAGAGCATAGGTCTGTACGCGGTTGTGAGTGCTACCAGTGTTGGGTTACCTCTCAACCCCAACCTGTTTTTGGCCTTGATGGAGCGATATATCTCGCTCACTGGGACTTTCGCCACTCCACTGGGGGAGTTGGGATTGGCCCTTCAGGAAATGGCAGAGATTTCAAGACTGCCAATGGGGGATACTCCTTATGAAGAGTATGGTCCCACAAACCGGGAGCTGGGGGATACAAACCCTCGGGTGGTGGCAGTGTACCAGAAGCTGTTGAGCTATTACCTTGCGTGCACCGCCTTCTATAATGAGCCCTCTGATTTGGCTCATACCAACAAATGGACATCCTATCTCTTCTTCCATCCGGCTAGAGATGCTAAGCCAGACAAAGTTGTGGATAGCAGGGATAGGCCTTTGAGCCTTCTGAGCGTGCTTACTGCTCAAGTAGTCAATGACCTTATTGAAGACGCTGGGGCTTCAGATCGAGTTCTCGATGAAGGGATAGGGAAATATCCTACAGGCACTAAAGCTTACAGTTATTTGAGGCATTGTCGCAGGCCTTTGTCAAGGGAAGCTCAACTGGCTGGCTTCCTCTCTGTATGGCTATGCCGATTGGTAGTACCTGGCATTGCATCTTCGGATCGCATTCACCACAACACCTTATGGCCTGCAGTACGTTTGGTATTTGGGGCAAGACTGGGCCTGCTCCCTGCCATGGTATGCCGCATACAAGCTGGCCTGAGGGCCATTACTGATGGGCTGCTTGCCGATGAAACACGGCATGACAGCTTTCCCAGGGTAGAATTACCGTTCCTGTATTTGATGGGATGGTTAATTCTCCATAACCCCAGGGTGATGTCTCCCGGCTCTGGCAGTAGTTCGGGGAGTAATTTCTTGTTGAATTACAAGAATTCAACCTGGAACGTGACCACAGTTTTAGACTGTCAGCGAGCATTAAATTTTGCTCACAGCTGGAAGCTCTTTTGTACCGTCCCCACTATACATCTCAATCAACAGGGGAGCAGGCTTCAAGACTCAAGTGAAGGGAAGACCATTCTTTCTCCTGAAGCTTTTAATTGGTTGGTCTGTATTAGACCTTCCCATTTATTGTACAGAAGTGAAGACCAATGCTTCTTGGAGCCCTACCTGCCTAGTCGGTTCGCCAGACAGTTTGGGTATGACCAATTGCACGTGGTCAATGCCATCACCAGCTTCAAGTCCAGGGGTGGACTTATTGATGGAGCGAGAGGATGGCGGTACTTCATAATAGGTTGTACTGGGGTGGCCTTTACTGTGCCCGCGACTTCTCTCTCCATGGAGTTGCGCATCCTCCACTCGTACACCCAGTTTTACGAGGCCATCAATACCTTCCATCGTGATTTTGATATGCGTGGAAGTTTTAGGATGCCCTCTTCTAAGTTTGCGGGAAGAGATAAAATCCCATCAGTTTTCTCTGACGACGGTGAAGACTCTGTCAATCCAGATGAGCCTTTGCTGACAGTACCGAGAGGCGAAATACCTCCGCCTGCAGAGCCTCTGGTTATCCCTGGTAAGCGAAGGGCTCCTGTTCTGAAGGAGACTTCTCCTCGCAAGAAAAAGAAGACTGTTAGTGGTCCTGTCAGGACTTCCAGTCATGAGGCTCCTAGAAGTGAGCCTGCTGTTTTCCCTGTTGGGGACGATCCTTTGATTAGAGGTTCCTCATCTTTTAGAGAGGGAACCTCCATAGTTCCGACTGGCAGTACTGGAGAATCTTTGCTCGAGGCTGCTGTCGCTGCTACCTCTTCAGGTAGTGGTACGAGATCGCCTTCGAGGCTGAGCCAAATAAGGATATCTTTATCCAGACCAGCAACGGAAGAAACCCCTACCGCGTCTGTAAGTATACCCAGCGAGATTCCACCTGATGAACCTCGATTGAATCTGGGTGAAGACTTGGATGACTACCATCAGTCGTCATTTGGTGCACCCTCCTCTCCAGGTATGACAGCTCGCTTAGCATCATTAAGAAATAATTTAGCTGTACTGGCTACAAACGCGACATATATACATCGGCCATGGGTAAATGTCGTCTTTACGCCTCTTTTAAAAAAATTAACATCATGTTGATATTAACTTTCTCTTGTCTTCTTTTCAGGAGAAGACATCTACGGGGAGGGCAGCGTCGACGCAACTTTTGGTTTTATTTTAGCTCCTGTCGATGACACGGAGGTGCCCAATTTTGAAGAGGAAACGTTTTCGGGTGCCGGCTCGCCCGAAATGGTTTCGCTATCTCGAGAGGAGGATGAGCCTGCCATTACGACTATGCCTCCTTTGAGTACGCCAGCCACTTCGACCGTTGTTGGTGCTTCTTCTTTTGTCGCACCATCTGTTGAGGCAACGACTGTGGCAACGTCGTCTACAGTCATTCCTGGAGGGGGATTCTATGATATTGCAGCCACTCCCAGCGTCCATTCAAATCTCGGCGTGTTAGTTGAGCAGTTTTTAAGCATTTTCTACGCCACTTTGAAAATGCTGATATCGATGGTGCTGGAGAAGAATCTAGGCTTCGAGGCTCTGAAGACGTCCTCCAACTTCAGTATAGCGCAGATTAGATATTTCAATGATAATGATAGAGCTGATGCGCTAGAGCAAATAGTTAATGGTTTAGAACAACCCATTAACGATTATTTGCAGCTATCTCGAGGCAGGATTGACGGTCTCGTTGAAGCTAGGTATGACTCCTTAACTGCAGAGCTTGATGGGCAAATAAAATCTCTGAACAAATCAGTCCAGGAACCGCAGCAGAAGATGGATCAAGAGCATGCCGAATTGGAGTATGTCATTCCCTAGCTGACTCAGTACGAGACCGAATATGAGGAAGAGACAGCGAGGGTCCGTAAATTGGAGGATAACATCGCTAAGGCTAAGGAGAAGGTTCTCTCTTTATCAACAACTCACGACGTATTGAAGGATCGAATGGAGACGGCTCAGCAGAACCTGAAGCATATGGGTGTCATCCACGCAGGTTTTGTATATGCTCGGTCCGAGCTATCTGCTTTGAACAATAAGGCAGCAAGGTTGGAGCGGGCTCGCACTGACGTTTTGAGCTCCAAGGATGAGAGAATAGCCGCACTGGCGTAGCAGATCCGTGATTTGACTGCTCCTCCCAAATGATGTACCTTTCTTGTTTCTCCTGTAATTTTTCGGAGATAATAAACACACATTTTCTGACTTTGTGGGCCCATCATTTTAGAATGTGATAGGCTAGGGTGAAAGTGATATCAGAGGTATCATTAACATGACATTCTTTCATTAAGGTTTTGCTGAATGTAAATCTATTCAGAGTTAACATGAACTTGAAAGAATATAATCCAACTAAATTTGTATACTAAACACTATCAGAGGTATTATTAACATGATAGGTTTATAAATTAGTTAAGGATATCTATTCGGAGGTCACATAAACCTGATAGAATATGATCCAGCTAACCTTTGTGTATGGTATCGTCAGAATAAGATCTTCGTCATACTCCGTTAAACGAAGGAGATCAAGCATAGTATTTCTTCAGGATTTTTGCAGTTGATAGTAGCCATTGCCAAATTTCTATTTAGGCTTAGCTAATCTGTAAGCGTCATTTGCAATCATATAAGGACCCTCCATTTCTTTATGGTTGTTTGCGCGACTTTTAGACATCGTACCAGAGGTAATATGGATGTAGTATGATACCATATTTGTTGAGGACATCCCACTGGGGGATTTTTGGTGGACCTATTAACTTTTTGCCCACAAAAGTGCAAGTAATAGGTTTGAGACAAATCCTGACAGAGGTAATATGGACATGACAGTTTTTGTGGACCTAACACCACTGGCGTACTTAGAGTTAAGTACGGGTGTTAAGTTGAGATGATAATCGATATCAGAGGTAATATGGACGTGATAATCGATAGTCAAAAACTCGACAAGTTTGTTCAGAGGTAATATGAATATGACAAACTTTTGGATTGTGACTCCATTGGGGATGGAGGTACATATCTGCTCAGAGGTAATATGGATATGGCAGTTTTTAGTGGACCTAACACCACTGGCGTACTTAGAGTTAAGTACGGGTGTTAAGTTGAGATGACAATCGATATCAGAGATAATATGGACATGATAATCGATAGTCAGACCAGGATGGTTTGTTCAGAGGTAATATGAATATGACAAACTCATCTGGGGAGATAACGAAATATTTGGACAATAGTTCAGAGGTAATATGAACATGAACTCATGTCCGAAAAATTCACTGTAGAGTGATTTTCTTGAGTGGGGATAGACCTGAAGAACCCGCTAGGGAAACTTTAGGGGCTAATCATCCGGTATCTTCTTGAGGGAGCAAATTATCACGTTAAAAGTGAAATCAATTTGCAGTGATCGTCCCCTCGTTTACAGATGCAGAGTGATGACCTTGGCATCGATCAACTCCTGAATTCTCCTTTTTAGTACATAGTAGGCCCTTGTAGGGTGATGAATGTACCGATGGAAGAAACAATAATCTGGGTCATCGACTTTGCCAGCCCTCTCAGGGTATCTGATGTTGGGTAGCCAACATTTGTGTTTCTTCATCAAAATATTAAAGATTTTAATGATGTCATCTTCATTGAAGGAGAAAGTCCCTTTCGACCTTCGGGCTCCCGATACCTGAGTTTTACGATCTTTCGGGAAGATCACCATCGTTGCATCATCTTCGGATTCTGAGGGAATTCTACCCCCAGCTTTGGATGCTGCTTTGTTTTGTCGAGGTAGACTACCCCCAGACATGTCGTGGCATTGACCCCTGAAGTTGATTTAGAAGGAGCTGCCTCTGGTTGTGCAGGATCAGCCTTTGGAGGTTTGGAGTTTACAAGAGATGCAGTGTACCCCAACCCAAAATGAGTTTATTGACAGTAAGGATTACTATGCAACGGTGTTCGTCTACCTTTTCCATAGTTGAGGCCTTGTTTAAACTTCAAATCATAACCCATGCTTTGTATAATCTTTAAAGCTTGTGGGCTATACCTGTGGATTTGTATTTTGCCACCCTCAGACTCACAAAATTCTTCTTGTATAATCGGACTGCTCTGCATGCGACCGAAGACTATTGGATGCTGGTCGTCGCGAGTTGGAGGAACAATAAAGGCATCATTTTCATATGGTCCATATGTCATGATAACATTAGATATTAATGCATCTTCCCATATGATCTCTCCCAATTTGACAGTTAGGAGAACTGAAGCCTGTTTATGACTCCTGTCTTTGCGTTTCTGGATCAGAAATTTACGCAAGTCAAGAGTATTAACGGAAGAAGAAGAGGAAGAAGGCCTGTTCCTCCTGTTTATATCATTTGGAATGCGGATATTGGGCACCCCAACCCTTTCTCTACCACCTATATACAGCAGTTCAGCCATATGAGTAGCACATAATCCTCGAGGAGCGTATCTATCCGCAGATTGGGTCTTTTTTACGCCGAGGGGCTTTTCTTGGCGTAATTTGGAACTCTGCTCAGGTTGGCATAAAACTGAGGAAGTCCTCAATCGGCTGTCAGCGTTCCGCGTAATCTGAAGAGCAGACAGACTCCTCTCTTGATGGCGTACAATCCGAGAAATCGAGAAATCCGCCACTTGTTTTCCCTTGCGAAGATTACTAGGATTCTCCGCCTCCTTTCGAGTGAGTGTGATATTTTTACGCGCGGAGCGTATTTGAATTTTTTGACTTGGTGCTGAGGCCTTGTCAGAAACTACGTCTGTCCCATCAGCGATGGGAGACAAGTTTTTACGCGTAATACGCGAGGTGGACTTCTGAATTGGAGCTAAGGCATTGCCAGAAGTTTTGTCTGCCCTGTCAGCGACAGGAGACTGAGTTTTACGTGCAAGGCACGGAGGGAGCGATGCTACAACCTCGTTGGTCGGAGAGATCAGAGAGTCGATATGAATGGTAGGGGATGTCCGGAGCATCCATACCTTACGCAGTTTCAAGTTGTCTTGGACAGAGAGAGAGTGAGAGCTACCCCTGCTCGAAGCATATCTTCATAGGCAGATTGGTCGAACTGGACGACCAAGGTCTTCTTCATTGATCCTACTCACATTGCATCGTGTTGAGCAATTGCTTTCTCGTCAGATGAGAAAGTCATCCCCAGCAGAGTCGCCATCTTGTGTTTGATAATAAACGAAAGAAATGAAACAAGGTTTATACGAAACCCTCTATTTGGTTTACAAACAAGAAGTACTATTAATCCTATACGAGGATGTTAAGTACAAAATTTTAATCTGGGTAAATATTGCTATAGGAGTCTGATCTACGGTCGATCACTTTGTCCCTTGGACCACACGATGATGAAGAAGTGTTGTAGAAGAAGGAGATGCTTCAAAGATTGTAAGAGGGAGTGGATGCTCGATGCCAAAATCATCGATCACTACTCTCTATCTGAGCTCTTCTCTCTCTGTTCTTCGATTTCTTCGACTTATATTCTCTGAGTTTTTGACCTTTTTCTGACCCTTGGACCTCTGTCAATAGGGGTCTCTATTTATAGGGTTTTAGTGACAGTAACCGTCCAGTCGGCGTAGAAGCCGGACAGTGGAGAGTATGGCACTTTTTACGCGGCGGTTAAAATAACTGCCACCCACGTATAGATGACCTTCTGAATACGTGTGACGGGTGTCCCATGATGAGAAAATGCGTATAACTGCTGCGAAGATCACGACATGCAAGCCACGTAGGTAACTGCCCCTTGCGTAGAAAAGGTTGGCATATAAGCCAATAACTGTCACCATGGCGTAGAAGCCAAATAGTTGTTAGGTTGGCATAGAAGCCAAGTGGTTGTCGAGTCGGCATAGAAGCCAAATAGGCGTAGAAGCCTTGTAGGCGTAGAAGCCTGATGTTGCATGGATAGGTAGCTAGCGTAAAAGATAGCTGATCCTCCTTTTTTGACTGAGGTCTTTAGCGTATTCTGGACAAAATAGCATGAGTTGACGTATTCCGAGGAGATAGCAACGGCGTACTCCTTATAGCTGAAAAATAGCCAGGTGGCATATTTCAAGGAGATAGCATACAGCGTGCTCCTATAGCTGAAAATAGCCTGATGGCGTAATATGCAGAGGTGATGATGTGGACGCATTAGCCGTAATTATGGCTCACCCAGTCTTTGAAAATATAACCAAATCTCGTGCATTAAATGCAGAGACGTGCCTCAAGCTCTGTACGAAGAGCAGCTTTTAACGTGGCAGTTTGTTTTGTCTTCTGCTGAGTGTAAAAGCTCACATCTGTCTGTATAAAACTAGGCAGTGTATTCTCTTGTATGCGTAAAAGCGCTTTGTATCAGGGAAATGTCACTAAATGACGGTTTGGATTTCTGTGCCGCACCATCATTACAGCCGTCGTCCGGATAGTTGTGCAGTACTCGTTGTCATGAGTCAGGTTCACTGCATGATCTAACAGGTTCATTCGAGAAATACGAAGCGTTCCCCGTACAACTTTCCACCGCATTAATTAAAGCGAGTAGGTTTTACGCCAAAGTGGCTATGTAATAACCCTTTTAAGCTGAAGCAGCCTGGAAATACTGTATTACGCGGATTGTCCTGGAGCTTATATTTTACGCTGTACTAGCGATAAAGCTCTGTTTGTACGCCGATGGCTCTGAAGTCATATTTTACGCCGCCCAGCACTAAAATACTGCGTATAACTCTACAGCGTATTTTTTATGCTTCTACAGTATGAGAAGTCAATCAAGGCGGTTTAGAATTTTGATGGATTCAGAGCAAAACTGCGAATGATGGAAGACGGCTTCAACAAGTACAGTTCGACGATTAGTGGCTTGGATAGATGGTAAGACTCTAGGTAGTTAGGTAATATTTGGTTAACAAATGCGTCAAAGGTAGTGCATGAAGTGCTCATATTCTCAAGTTTATTTGAATCGAATAGTTGAATTATGGTTCAGATTGCATATGAGATATAGCAATGTTCGTAGTAACTGTCCATCGTGATGACTTACAATTATCGAGCGTAGCTTCGGGACAGCTGAACCTAGAGACTTGACCGCCAAATCGAAGTGAATATTGTAGACCCATAAAGCAACCCTTGCGATGGCGTATTTAGGAATGCGTCGAGGGTGGATGTGAGTGGTGTATGTTGAAGATAGGCCTAAGTGATTGAGTATTAAATTTGATAGATCCTGGGAATAGCCTTCAGCTGAAGAAGCAGCCAGAAGATCGAAGCGATGATGAAAATGGCCTAAGTCAACTAATGAGATTCAAAGGTACAAATTATCGAAGATGGCATCATCTCTGACTCATCATGCCCCAAAAGGTAATAACATTCATATAAATTGACGACTGTGTAACTAGCTTCGAAAAGTTAAAGTCACAGCTCGTTCAGATCAAATCTTTGTACTACCGGATGGAACATATGTGCTTCAGATCTACAAGATAAAATTGGAATGGGTTTGCGGTACTTGCTCATGCAGTGGGCGAAGGTAATATCTTGTTCTTCGAGACAGTGGAAGCAGCACGAAGATCTATTCAAGTGCGACCTAGGAATTATGGCCAGTATGTGTGTATAAAAATTGTGGCAACACTATCCCTATGGCGTGGCGGTAAAATCCTCGTGGATCACCTAAAACCTAATATAGGTATTCACCCAGATTGGTATTGAGATTTAGACAGAGGTATTGGGCAGAGCTGATCTAAGAGCATAGTACGATGATTGGGTAAGTCGCTTAGCTGGGGTAGTATCTATTATAATGATCGTTCGAAGCATGAGATAATATTTGGAGATGGTTCATACTGAACATGGTACAATTGGAGTCATTCTAGAGTTTGGTTGGTTAAGCTTGGATGGTACTAGTGAGAATTCAAAAATAGTTAGATGATAGGGCCTTGCAGAATATCCGTTGTGCTTGGGATGCGCAAGGACTTTGAGAGTGTGTTGAATCTTGCTAGAGAGTGGATTGAGTCGAAAAATGAATTGGGTCCGGTGGAGATATCATTAGTGGAAAATCATCATATTTGAGAATTGTGCTTATGCGAATGTGTTGTGGATGATCCTTAGGATGGGTTCAGTCGAGAATGAAGTAATGAATATCAGGGATATGAAGATACCCTTGTTACTTATCCAAATTCGCTATCGCTAAGCTTGGCTGAAATGCTTGAATTTCAGGGATGCCTTAAATATGTGTATGATCCAAACTAAGCAATTTGTTGAATTCGAATTGAAGTACAAGGAGGATCTGTGAATATGGAATTTGAGCGAGTGTTCAGCAAAAAGCGAGATATTGAGTCTGGATCAGGGAAATATGAGTTGCATGGAGTAGAGTTAGGAAATGGTCAAGCGGTATATGAGAAAGGAATGAGTACTGGTTTGGTTCGAGGATGAACCTTATTCTAAGTTGTATATTATGTAATGCCCCACAATCATATGGTATATTATGCTGAGTCGAATTAAACGATTCAATAGTTGGTTATATTTTAATTTGTTGGATTTGAGAGCAAGTATTAATTTGAGTTGGTTTCATGTGCAGATCGCATGTAAAGTTTGATGGAATCAAGTGTTCGTTCAGAGCAGTACTGAGATAGAGATATTAGAGCGATAATGCCATCTTTCTTACTCCGATCGGTCGGATAATTATGAGAGCACGACCTGCTCACACGGTCATACTAATTGAGTAGATCTACTTCACATCGGACCACGGATTCAAGGAATCAGCCATATCAACAAGGCATAGTGCTTAGCGGATTCATATTTGGTGAGTAGGCTCTGTCCCTTCTCCTCTACTCCTTCATGCCTAATAATATGGAACACACGTAATATCTTGGACACTTGGAACTAGAATATTAGAATTACCGCACTGTGGCGTGCATAGAGTGTGTGCCGTTTGGATGGATACGATTTGTGGCTTGAGTTGGACTTGCGTTAGGCTGTTGGAATTTTGAGTAGATTATCTTGCTTGAAGAAGCGAATATTTTATTGGATGAGCGAACTAGCGTGCATCCATATACAAGTATCAAATTGAATGCTTTGTAAGCAAAAGGTACAGTTGTGGTTCAAAACTGGCCAACTATATTAGAGTGGGCATTGTGCCACTGTTGGGGTATTGTGCCACGGAGCATTCAGAGTGAGGTATTTAACTAATCGGAGTACTGTATCGAGAAGAAGCATGGTGCCTAATGGAGATAACTTGCGATGGTTCCTTGGGCTATAGATGGAGAATGATTATGGTGAATTGGATGGATCAGGGTGAGTATTATTTGGTAGGACGAGAAGGTTCGATTCTCTTGTCGTACCTATTTGTTGGTGTATTGCATTGGTCACGGACAACCTGTTGCGCACATGGTTTGATTTCCTCGAACGGGTATATATATATATATATATATATATATATATATATATATATATATATATATATATATATACCATGGAGGAAATAAATGGTAACGTGCTTTGGGCACGGTACTTGCAGTTTGAGACCACTAGGCAGGGTTAGCTACTCAGCGCTGGATTGGGTCAAAATATATTTGGATAGTCCTTTATGGCTTGGCCAGTGACCTTCATATAGATAAGAGTTGGTTCAGTTCGAGTTTATGCATTTGTATAGGCGACAGTGCTATCTTGTCTCAGATAAAAGTGTGTGCATCGATGATTGATTAGCAAGACTTGGAGTACGATGTTATTAGATAGGTTCACGCTTTTCTTCGGGTTTGAGTAGAATATATTGTCTACTTAGTTTTCTTTGAGTTGGATATAGTTGCTAGTATATTTGCTTCAGTTGAATGCTTGCATGCTTAACCTTCTTTACAGTTTTTCTTAATATTTCATACCTCTGCCATGAAATGAATATAGGATTCAAGTAGAAAGATCACTAAATAACTGTTTGCATTCACTATCTACTTAGTGTCAGTTTAGACGAGTGGGTTACCCCGCTCACCTGTAGGAATATGTATTGATCCACATTTGTGGATATTATTTCCAGGTACGTAGATGTAGTGACTCAGCTTGGATATACGGGACAGGATGTATGGAATTATAAGTACCTTTTTGGGAAAGAGAGAGCAAGAGTGTTGCATCGCTTTTGTGGTATTCTCCTTTGGGATATTTTTATTTGGACCCTTCGTGACATCCGCTGTGTATACTCTGATGTGTGCTTGGTACACAATACTTGATTTTTGCTACAACTTGGTCGTTTCGATGATAACCATAACTTTTGACGTCATCGTCTTGTGCGAGCGCAACTCCAGGTTCGTACGATATCACGTCCCAATGAGAATGATTGTCCTATGGGAGCATTGTAATGTGGTGATTCACGTTCAGCGGAGACGATCAAACTTGCGGAAGATTCTGGTATGACAAACAATCTTTCCCATTTTGATAATTGATAAACTATGAATAAAACTGCAAGCTTTGAGTGTGCAAGGATCCCCCGTAGTTTGTGGAGCATTTGATATACTGAAGTCAACATCTAATTCTGGGTCGAGTATACTGTATCATGTTATACTTCTTCCCTGTTGTAATTTGATTGAAATGACGAGCTCCCCCGAAATCGGAGAGGTATTATGTATGAAAATGAAATAAGAGAGTGAACTATATATAGAATAATAATAAGAAGAACCAATAGTTAATAGCAAATAGTAAAATCTATTGCTTTTGTTAATCATTAGTTCTCAAACTAAAAAGAGACATGCATACAATAAAAGTTGTTTACTAAAAATATCATAGTAGATTAGCCAAACTAAGTCTAAAATATTCAAATCCATTGTAGCATCTAGTTATTATCTTCATCTTTATCATCAGGCTCAACTATTCTATTTGGATCAAAGAAAGCATCCGCTGGTACGACAAAGACATACGATCACCTGCTAGTGTTTGGTTGTAAGGCCTTCATACATGTATCGAAGAACGAGAGATCCAAACTTGAACAAAAGATGAGACGATGCATCTTTGTCGGTTATGGTCGGGATGAGTTTGGTTATAGACTCTACGACCTAGTGGAAAGAAAGCTCTACAGAAGTAGCGATGTGGTATTCATTGAGGATCAGACCATGACCAACACTCAGGATTCCATGATGCCTTCTGAGGCTGAGGAATTGCCTGAGTTAGAGTCATTTTGCTTCAAACAGTTTCCAGAGGACATCGTAGGGGATCCAGTTATGGAGGAGCCAGTCCATGAAGTTGCTCCCAACCTTGATCATCAGCCTGCTGATGGTGGTCATGGTGAGCTTCAGGAGGATGAGCATGCTAAAGAGGCAGTTCCTAAGGAGGAGGCTGTTGGTATACGGTCAGCATCAGTGGTTCCATTGAGGAGGAGCGATAGAGAGTGTTGACCATCTACGAGATACTCAACGGATGAGTATGTGCTACTGACTGACGGTGAAGAACCCAAAAGTTTGGCAAAGGCTATAGAAGATGAACACAGGCAGGAGTGGATGGAGGCCATGCAGGAGAAGATGAGTTCCTTAGAGGCCAACTCTACTTATGATCTAGTGCAGGTGCCAAAAGGCAAGAAGACTTTGAAGAATCGATGGGTGCTTAGAGTGAAGCAGACAGATGATGCTACTCACCCTTGATACAAAGCGAGGCTGGTAGTTAAAGGCTACAGTCAGCGAAAAGGTATATATTATGATGAGTTCTTTTTGCCAATAGTCAAGCAGTCACCTATACGGGTGGTGCTAGCATTGGCAGACAATTTTGACATGGAGGTCGAGCAAAGAGACGTGAAGACAATATTCCTCCACTATGATCTTGAGAAGGAGTTGTACATGGAGTACCCAGAGGGGTTCTGTGAAAAGGGCAAGTCACTCTTGGTCTCCCAGTTGAGGAAGAGCTTGTATGGTCTGAAGCAGGCTCCGAGGTAGTGGTACATGAAGTTTGAGTCATTTATAGGGGAGCATGGTTATGCACGGATGATGTCAGACCACTGTGTATTTGTGAGATACTTTGCTGAGGGTGATTTTATTATTTTAGTGCTCTATGTTGATGATATGCTACTGGTAGGTCAAAATACCACTAGGATAGCGTAGTTGAAGTGCCAACTGGACGCGGCCTTCTCTATGAAGGATTTGGGCACAACAAAGTCTATTCTTGGGATGAAGATCAGCCGAGAGAGAGAGAGAGAGAGAGAGAGAGAGAGAGAGAGAGAGAGAGAGAGAGAGTCCAAGCTGCTACACTTGTTTCAAAAGAAGTACATTAACCGGATACTTCAGCATTTCGGGATGGACAGATCGAAGAAAGTGAGTAACCCCATTGCGGCTTACTATAAGTTCCCTGAGAAGCAGTATCTATCTACCGAGGATGAAAAGGAAGATATGGAGCGGGTTTCATATGCCTCAGCTGTGGGGAGTCTTATGTATGCTATGGTGTATACGAGGCCAGACATCTCTCACGCAGTTGGCACAGTTAGCAGGTATACTTCCAATTCTGGAAGGGTACATTGGAGTGCGGTGAAGTGGATTCTACTATATCTTCAGGGCACTTCCGATTAGAGACTTTCTTTTGGTGGTGACGAGCCGAAGCTGGTTAGGTATACTGAAGCCGATATGGCTGGAGATGTAGACACGAGGAGATTGACTTTGGGATATGTGATGATGTTTGCTGGTGGAGCAGTATCGTGGCAGTTACGGTTGCAGAATTGTGTTGCCTTATCGACGACAGAGGTAGAGTACATTGCGGCGATGGAGGCTTGCAAGAAGTTGATGTGGATGAAGAAGTTGTCGCAGAAAATTGGGCTAAAGCAAGAGTGGTATCCTTTGCTTTGCAATAGTCATAGTGCTATTCACCTTATGAAGAACCAGATATTTTATAGCTGGTCCAAGCACATTGAGACCCGGTATCATTAGATACAGGATATTGTAGAAAGAAGGAAGCGACGCTTCAGAAGGTTCATACAGATAGCAACGGAGCAGACATTTTCATAAAGATTCTTCTAAGAAAAAAAATTGAGTACTGCAGACGGATCATCGGGATGACGACCCCCTCCACATAGTTGTGAAGGAGGAGATTTTATAGAGTGGATAGGGTTTCCAACCTATGTAAAGAATATTTCGGAGTGCGACGAGCGCCATCAGTGTATCAAAAAAGCTCGGGATGTGCATCAAGAGCCGTGTATTGGAACATTTATGGTAAGCAAATATTATATTGAATTTCTATCTTTGACTTTAATTATATATTTATGATTAGATCTTTCATATATTAACTTTTCATATAATTAGATTTTTAATTTATGGTAAGCTAATTTATGATTTGATTTCCATTAAATATATGATTGAATGTAATTGGATTTCCATAAATATTTTTGGCTTCCATATATAGATTTTCATATGGAAACCATAATTCAAGTAAGGGTTTATAAAAAGGCTCATGCAATATACAACAAAGAGATAGAAAAAATGTGGAAATAGTTCCATTGCAACCTTGGAGAGGAGAAAAAAATGATTGGAGGCCGTTTCGGAGAAGGAGACTAATTTGGGGTATTTCTTATTGTCTTTTTTCTTCGTGGTTGTAATTTATTTTATGTTCCAAAGAGTTACGGTGATCCGTGTTGGATCGGCTAGGAGCTTGTAGAGGGTGTAATCTCTTTATTCCATTAATAGAGGTTCTTCATGGTTGGACTTTGATCGTCCCGTGGTTTTTTCCATCTGGATTTTTTACGTAAAAATTTCTGTGTCTACGATTTATGTTTGGTATTTTTTGGTTTGTGTGTTTTGGTCGGTTCTCTCGCTAGTACTCTCTGGATTGGGGAACGGTTTCCGCGTTTCGTTCCCAACAAAAATAAGTTTGATTTTATTATTTTGTAATGAGCTATATTTTTGGGGGCTTAGATAGCTATTGGATCTATAAATAGATGAATAGTTATAGGGCCTTCTAGAAGTAGGGGCCTAGGGTTTTTGCCTCTTGGGCCCCTACTCAAGGCAGACCCAGTGGGTGATGGCAACTATGGAACCGAACTATGGATTTTTTTACTTTGAATGTAAATAATAGAGAAGTAAAAAAATTGTAATACAGAAAATATTTTTAAATCTAAAACAAAAGTATTTAAGAAAAAATTGAAGCTCCAAAATCTTTCGCTATCCCAGATGGCAAAAAAAAAAAAAATTGTTTCTCAATAATTTTGCCACCTCAGTTAGCGAAAATATGACTATCGATTTTTTTTGTTGGTTTTTTATTGGGTTTGTTTTGGTTTATTTTTTTGGATTTTTTTGTGTTATTTTTTTGGATAGTTGGGTTTGTTTTTTGTGGTAGTTTTTTTTGGGGCGCTGGTCAACGACTATTTTTTTGTAACAAAATATTTGCTGGAAATAAAATAATTTTAAATAAAATAATAAAAATAAAAATTTTACTAAGATATTTGTTGTACAGAAAATAATTTTATGTGTGTTTGTTATGGGTTTTAATATATTTATTTTATTTTGTTTTTGTTTTTGTTTTATTTTTGTTTTTTTATTTTTTTTTGTTTGGGTTTTCTTGTGTAGGTTTCGTTTTAGTTTTATTTGGATTATTTTTGTTAATTTCTTTTATTTTTGCAAAAAAATTGCTATATCTATAATTTTTTTAAATAGGAAAAACAAAAAAAATTTGAAGTAGTAACGAAATAGTTCGCCAACTGAGTTGGCAAAATTCTCAAATTTATTTTTTGTTGGTAACGATGTTTTCACAAGTTTTTGGATATTTTAGAACCAATTATTTATTTTTGAAACAGTAACGGACCGTCATAACCATTCATAATCGGTACTCAAAATACCTCATAACTGCTACTCCCACAATTGCCAAGCAGATCCTTAAACTTTCTACCGTAATCGGAAGTTAAATCGATCTTATTATAATTAGTAAATTATTTATAAATAGATAATTTAATTGTTAAAAAAATAAAAATATATTATTGTTCCATTTTTAATCATCTTCACACTCATATATTATATGATAACATTTGAGGGTCCGGAGACACCAATTTTTACTCGTTAACATTGAAATACCGAAAAAAATCTGAAAATAAAATTACCCAAATTAAAATTTGGAGATCGAAACATCATTTTTTTGCGATTCTAAAATTTTTCAAATTTCGTCAAACGATGAAACAGTTTATCCTATAGTACTTTTTATTACGGTCATTTTGGCACAAGTTGGGCCTCGTTTTGATCTCTTAGTCAAAAGTTATGATACTTTAAAGTTTTAAATTTTATACTTTTACTTGTAACATGTGCGTATTGCTTCGGATAAAAAATATTTCTACACGAATTCTGTTACTGTCACTCCTCGATTTTTGCTAAGTCGATAATCGTCCCCCGAGCGTAATACCATGCAAGCATAAGGCGCGCGTGCACAAGGCCTAGGCATAATGATACACTTTAGAACAATGCAACAGAGTATGCAAATAAGATATCGCACCATGAGATATAGAAAAGTCCTCTTTATTGATAATGAACATCTGTTTACCGACTCTTGACCCTAAAGTAAAAAGATGCCGCACGGGCTTACAACTTGGACGCAAAATGAGATAGCTGATCCATACATTACATCCCTTACTAGTACTTCAAAAGCACAAAACACCTTGGGTGCGTGTCAGCACCATTGCCTAAGAGCTTCAAAAGGGAAGGGCAAGCTCCTTTCATTAGTATGTACTTGGGCTTCAAAAGTCACAGCACGAACACACCTACTGATCCGGGAAGGGTTAGAGAAAGCTTCAGCTCCTCGCCGCGTCGCCTTGGCTCGGGGAACCTGTTGCAACGATGGTCAATACTTCAAAAAGTACCGGTAAAGGCGAGCTAACCCAACATACCAAATTAACATCGTATTCATGTGAACATGCAATATCTTTATTATGTGATCTTTCTATCTTTTCTTAGTTCAATTCTTTATATGCGATAGAATGGAATGACATAACAAAATGTGCCATCGTTCGGTGACTTCACCTTTACCGCCCGGACCACATGTACGAAACTTACCATAAACTTTCCTGCCACGAAGACATAGTTAGTCTGCATAGTTTAAATATACATTAAAATTACTATCTTGATGAGCCGTCATAGATTTTAGTCTGGGTAGACGGCGATGCTTGCAGCGCAGGTAGCAAGCCCGCTACAAACTCCCACCTCACCCGTGCTAAGTTGCTAGCACGACTAACTGATGTTTCGCCCGGGACGAATGGGCCCCGGTGCCCCGGCGACCGTTCACAGGAACCAAGACCCTTGTGCATAAGATTATCCATGACCATTGACGATCTGAATACTAAGTTAACATACGAAGCATTTCAAACATCAATAAGAATGGAACTGCTTTAGCACAATACGATGGCATAGTCTACTGGTTATTTTGATCAATTCATAAGTTATATACTATTCATTGAGCAGTCATAGATGAATAATTTCTAACTATAACTGAACACAAAATAGTTTTATATATAACGGGCATGCACGCATTGTAGTGCCTCAAATCCCGATCCGACCGGGATATGCACTATATAATTGGGCTTGTGGCTAGTCCGTCTGAGTATGCTTAGATCTTTGGCATCTTCTTGCCACGGACGAAATGCGATGATCTTTTCCAACTCATGGAAATGCCTCTATTGAAACGAGTCCATTAGTTTTCGTGTTTGGTTGCTTGGTTTTCTTGATTGCCGCTTTAGAATTTTGATTTGGTGTTGCTTTCGATTTGCTTGGTTTTCGCTGCTGGTTTTATCGATTGGAGCTTGAATTTTGGGAAGTTCGGCAAGGAAGGATAGGCAAGAATTCTAACTCGGTGCTCGTGCTGTTGCAAGTCCGCGTAACTAACGTTTGATCATCGCTAGGCGGGATTCCTTGTTTTAGCAACCTTTTCCCTTAACCAGTGAGTGGTTTGGACCCTTCTTTCCTACTTCTTCACGCCCACGTCTCTAATGTTTCAAACGTTCACTCGATGATGCCCGATTAGACGCCTAGGAAATGCTTAGCCATAATGCATGCCAGCCACTAAGAAAGGAACATGGGAATTGTAGACTAATTTTACTATATGCTTGCACACCTTATAACTTGAGTTGGTTGGAAAGAAAGTTGGCTGTTGGTGCGGCCTGGAGCCTCGGATAGAGTTTGGACCCATGGGATATCAAAATCGGAATACCGCATTGTGAAAATTATGAACTGTTGCATAAGATATATATTGCTGCTTTACTTCTTCTGTTTAATTCGATATATTGTATGAGATATAAAATATTCATGCATTTGCATGGTCTGGGACAACTTGTACACAAGGTTTATCATTTTCTCGAAACGGCATTCCGGGGCACTGGAACCGTATCGATCCGGAGGGAAATATTGATTCGTGCTAGTCACGATGCATTACGGGACCTCCAGCAGGGCTTGCTACCCGGGCTGATAGGGCACGCCGTTAATGCTTGGAATAAGTCCCTAAGGTGTCGATCACACCAATGACTGCATAGAATAGAACACATGCTAATTTATTGTCTTGTGCAGATGGTAAGTATACTTGTGTTTCGTTGCAGGGAAGGCGTGCATCGGTTGAGTAAGCAATCGATGTACTGGTTGGATTCGATGTTATTTTTATTCCTATCAAAACATGCAACTGATATGAATTAATTTCACTTGCTTCTTTATAGAAGATCATATAATGCATGCTCGCCCCTAATAAGCTAGTGTTGATTTAGTCGAGTGGGTTCATCCCGCTCACCAGTACAAGTTGAGTACTGACCCACGTTGTGGGCAACTATTTCAGGCACTCAGACGGTGCAACGCTAGTGGATAGACGAAGAGGCATTAGGAGCACCTCTATTTTGAAGTATAGTTGGAGTCAGTTCATTTTGGAGGCTTGGACTTTCAACCTATACAAGGGCGTAATGTATGGACGACGGGGACTATCTGATGGAGCGCGCCCTGCATTTTGAGTTATCTTTTGTAATGCAATTCAAGTAGCCGAGAAGGGACATCAATGTAGACTCTATGTAAATTACTCTGAATTATCAATAAAAAAGCATGTTTCTTCCTGCACTTGTGTTCAATTATCTGTGAATGTGTTTTCTAAATTGTGTTTCAAAATGGTTTTCTATAACTGCAAGTTCTTGCCTTGTATGAGCGCAACTCCAGGCTCGTACGGCATCATGCCCCAGCGAGGACGAATCGGTTCCGTGAAGGATCCAGCGAGGACGATTGACCCTTTCGGGATCGGGGCGTGACATATTGGCATCAGAGCTTAGGCTTTATATCCTTGGGGTTTCAAAAGATTATAAAGGAGTTTGATGCGCCTCTCGATTGAGTTGCATTCGGCATTCGCTGCATGAGATGAGTCGCCTATACAATGAGCCCATGATACAAAATCTATCGTTTTTGGAGTGTTAACAAGCTACTCTCTTTTGTAGCAATGGCTAAGAAAAATACTGCCGCTACAAGCAGTGCTCAGCCCATCCAGAACGATCCGGCAAGTTTTAGAGAATCCGGAGGAGCGGGTTCAATGGATATGTCAGAACGGCTTATGCATCTCATGGAGGTGCAGCAACAACAAGCTATTTCTCAACAGGCACAGTTTGCTGCTCAACAAAAGCAAATGGATACCATGATGCAACTGATTGCATCCTTGGTACCCAACAACGGGGGGGGGGGGGGGGGGGGCTACAGTGACGCCTGCTATACCGCCGACTGTGGCGGTAGAGGATGAGTTTAAAGAAACACAGCCTCCAGCAAGGAACACCTGCCGTGCGACAGAGTTCACTAAAATGCATCCACCAACGTTCAACGGGCGAGCAGAACCGGATGTGGTGATGGGATGGATTGCGAAGCTGGAGGGACTCTTCAATCTTGTTGGCATTAGGGGATCCAAAAGAGTGGCCTGTGCATCAGTTCAACTAGAGCTGCATGCGCATGATTGGTGGAAAGCCACTAAGCAAGGGATTTATGATGCCAATCCCAACTGCAAAATCACCTGGGAAATGTTCAAATCTGCCTTTATTGAACAATATATTCCCCGGGCCGTGTGGCAACAGAAGGAGGACGACTTCAGCAATCTGGTGCAAGGAAGTTTGTCTGTTGACAATTACGACTCAGTGTTTGCTAAACTGGCTAAGTTTGCTGGGCACTTCTTGCCTAACCAGCAGGCGTGGTGCTATTGTTTTCAGAAGGGTTTGAATGACAATTTGCGACGGGACGTCATCAACCAGAAATGTCAAACCTACAGGGAATGTTATGAAGCTGCCCTGAACAGCGAGCGGATCTTTGGGCGCTATCCACCAAAGGTCGACGTGCAAACCCCCCTGTTTCGGATAAAATAAACAAAAGGGATCGTAAAAGAAAATGACGGGTTCTTTATTACGAAAGAAAACCCTTTTCTTCTTTTGTTTACAAACAAGCTTGTACAATATTAATCCTACACGAGGATGTGGAAGTACAATTTATTTAATCTGGGTAAATATTGCTATGGGTGTCTGATCTGCAGTCGATCACTTTAGCCCTTGGACCACACGATGATGAAGAAGTGCTGTAGAAGACGAAGAACAGCTTCGAAGGTTGCAAAAGAGGATGGATGCACGATGCCAAAGTTGTCGATCCCTACTCTTTGCCTGAGCTCCGGATTCTCCTCTCTCAAAGATTCTGTGACTTCTCTTCAATCTCCAATTTTTGTCGACCTTGGATCTGATATTGGATTTCTTGACCAATTTTTTGACCTTGTCCTCTGTTGATAGAGGTATCTATTTATAGAGTTTTAGTGACAGTGACCACTCAGTCGGTATAGAAACCGAGTAGTGGAAAGTACAGCACCCTTTTATACAACGGTTAAAATAACCAATGCCTGCGTATAGATGATCTTTTGAATGAGCGTGTGACACGAGTCCAACTAAGGGACAAAATGCGTATAACTGCTGCGAAGATCACGGCGTAGAAGCCACGTAGGTAGGTATCCCTCGTGTAGAAGAGGTTGGCGTAGAAGCCAATGTCTGTCACCATGGCGTAGAAGCCAAATAGTTATCAAACCGGCATAGAAGCCGAATAGGCGTAGAAGCCGAGTGGGCATGGAAGCCGAGATGGCGTAGAAGCCGAGTGGTCATAGAGGCCGAGTAGGCACAGAAGGTCGAATGGTCATAGAGGCCGGGTAGGCGTAGGAGCCGAGATGATGTGGACATCTTAGCCGGAATTACGGCTTTTGGAGATATAATCAAATCTCTTACATTAAATGCAGAGATCTGTCCCCATCCTGTGTATTAAATGCAGATGCTTGTCTTTAAGATTTGCCATCATCCTGCTCATTAAATGCAGATACGCACCTCGAATCCTGTTCGAAGAGTAACTGCTGACGTGGAAGGCGGTTTGTCTTCTGCAGAGCATAAGAAGCTTACGTCTGCCTGTGTAAAACTAGGCAGCGTATCCTATTGTATGTGCAAAAGCAGTTTACGCAAAGGGGATGTCACTAAACGACGGTTCGGTGACATTTAATCAAATCTCTTGCATTAAATGCAGAGATCCGCCATCATCCCGCGCATTAAATGCAGAGGCATATTTTGATGGTCTGTTACCCTTCTGTGCATCGAACGCAGAGACGTGCCTCGGGCATCTGTCAGTATTCGGCGCTTTAAATGCAGAGATGTGCCTTGAGAGCCTGTCACCGCTCTGTGCATAAAATACAGAGACGTGCCTCGAATCCCGTACGAAGTACAGCTTTTAACATGGCAGGCGGTTTGTCTTCTGTGGAGTATAAGGAGCTCTCATCTGCCTGTGTAAAACTAGGCAACATATTCCTCTGTACACATAAAAGCGGTTTACGTAAAGGAAATGATAATAAATGATAGCCTGGGTTGCAGTGTCGCGCCATCATCGCCTGGGTAGTCGAGCAGTATTCCTTTGTCAGAAGTCCAGACGTCAGGTTCATTACAGGATCTGATAGGTTCATTTCGGAGAATACGAAGTGTCCCTCGTACACTTCAATACTGCATTAAAAGCGGATGGGTTTTACGCCATAAAGGCGATGAAGCACCCTGTTTTACGCTGAAGCAGCCTGGACATACTGCATCTACACGGATGGTCCTTTGAGCTTATATTTCATGCTGTGTTTCAGCAAAAAAAGCTCTGTTGCACGCTTGATGGCTCTGAGATCCTCTGTTTATGCTGTCCTGCATCAACATGCTGCGTAGAGCTATCCAGCATATTTTTTATGCTTCTACAAGACCCCCTTCAAAGCTTTTAAATTCCTCATAATTTGAAACGCTTTGAATGAAGCATGAACCGTTCCTCGTAACTCGAAACGCTTCTGAATGGAGCCCGAAATGGTCAAGTCCGACACGTTCTTTCAAGGCTGACTTTATGGCAGAGTTATTGGGGATCGGTGTGACCTCTCTCGCCTATAAAAAGGCTGAGGAGTTAACCTGTTCTTCCCGTATTCCTTCACCACACAGGGATGATTGCCGGAGTTCATCGGGTCGATCTGAGGAAGAAGGAGACCATGTTCTTCTAGCATGTAAGGAGCCCAAAAAGATGGCGTCTTCGAGCAAATGTACTCTGCAACGATGGATCATGGAAGGATATCATAGCCTCCTTTGCTCGAGATAATCAGCAACTTTGTATGGTGGTTCTTCGGGAGAGAGGAAGAATCGTATTTCACCACGCTGCTTGCAAGTGGCGCATTTTCCCGTTACCTCCGGGGACGAGAGCAGACAAACTGTAACTGCCGTCCTTGAATGGCGTCGGATGTAGGAAAGCAGATTTAGTTTCTGCTTTTCTTCTGTTAGAGGATGGGTCTAGGCCCATTTTTGTATCCTTCCGCCATTTGATCATTTTCTTGTTCATCGACTGTGGAAGTCGACGAACTGCCATGGAAGAAGAGGAAGATCTCCACCAAGGGTGGCCTTCCGATGAAGATGAGGAAATCCTTTGTAGACAGGATTTCCCTTATATGTAATCATGAAAAAAAAATAAAGAAAAACCCATGTAGACTGGATTTCCCTCATATGTAAACATGACTTTAATCTTAATAAAATTGTCTTTCTTCTGTGCATATGATCATCTTGCTATACTTTGTTGCTGTGAAGTCTGAATATGTGTAGCTTCGACATGTCTGATTCTTTACGCCGACTCTGTTTAGAAAGAGTGCTAGGTCCTGTCCTGTCTTTTACGCATAGCGAATAGTGCATAGAACGCTGTTTAGCATTTTGAATATTAGAACTATCCTACTGCTAGAACTGAGGAACCGCGTAGAGCTCTGAACTGTTGCTTTCACTTCTGATAAACAGAATTTTTGTTCAGACTTCATCTTCAAGAATGATTTCTTGAAAATCCCTTGGAACAGGGCGATGAATGGCTGTTAAGAGCTGAGTTGCCATCTTGAATTTGCAGACAAAATATTCAGACTGGATTCCTGGATGAACTTCGAATCGACCCATGAAGAAGAGTAATTTTTAATGTTGAACTCTGTATGCTTCGGGTACTTGGGATATCTTGAGGTCAAGAAGGAGTATCTTCTGTATGAACTCTTACAATTGACCACCTCGAGAATCGTTCAGATGTACGCGTACTCTGGCCGGCGTATCTTTCAGATGTACGGAGAGTCATAGAGTGTGAAATTATAAGTTTGTAGCCTCTGAGCGTAAACTAAACGCCACCGAGCATGAAATCATAGACTTGTAGTTCCTGAGCGTGAAGTCGTAGGTTTGTAGCCTCTCAAGCATAAAAGCTACCGAGCACAAAGGCATCCGAGCGTAAAACCCGACTTGTAGCCGTCGAACGTAAAACCATAGATTTATGGCCGTCGAGCGTAGAAAGCTTCTTAGCGTAGAACTGTAGATTTATAGCCTGTGAAAAGGAAATCTTTCGAGCGTGAGATCATGGATCTGTCGCCTCTGAGCGTAAACTAAACGCTACTGAGAGTGAGATCATAGATTTGGTGTCTGCTGAGCGTGAAGTCGTAGGTTTGTAGCCTCTCGAGCATAAAAGCTTACCGAGCACAAAGGCATCCGGGCGTAAAACCATAGACTTATATCCTGCGAGCATAAAATCGTAGATCTGTAGCTGTCGAGCGTAGAAAGCTCCTTAGCATAGAAACCATGAACCTTCTTTGCGCGAAAAACTTTTCAAATTCGCTGACTGTCCGCCTTTTCTGAATAATAGGCTGACGTGGTACCCAATAATAACCGAATATTAATTAGGGGATTTGATTCGGGATCCGAGGAGTCCATTCGAACTCTATATATACCCCAAGTTTCTGAGAGAAAAACTTTTCACCCGTCTTCTGCGAGAGAAAGCTTTCGACTGTTTCGAGTTCTTCTTTGTTTCTTCTCCGAGTTTTCAAAGTTTCCAGTAATGGCTTTGAAATAAACTTCCTCCACTAAGGGAAAGAAGATTGATTCTTCTTCTCGTTCTTCGGCTCAAGCGAGAGTGTCTCTGGTTGGACAAGGCGAACTTCATTCTGAGCGAAGCATCCCGCCGACGAGCAGTGCACCCGGCCTGAAAGGTAGAGCTTTTGGGACGAATGAGAATGACTGAAAATCCTTCGCACACATTGAACGTGACCGCGCTAGGTCATCTCCTGTGCTGATAGCCTCTTTGAGGAAGATGATGCACGGAGACGTTTCATCTTTTACGCCCACATTTCTAATGTTTCAGCATAAAAACTCCAGATTTTTGCAGTTGAGCGTAAAAGCTTTGACTGTCGAAAACTTGGTGTATACTATAAAATTTGAGTTTTATGCTTGTGGATGAAAATTTTGGCGTAACAACTCAATTTAATCAGTCTGGCGTAGAGCACGGATCGTATACTGCCGATCTTGAATTTTACGTTTAGGAAATGGATTCCAGCGTAAAAGCTCAAGTTTTACAGTCTTGGCGTAGAGCACAGACTGTTAATTTTTGGCGGATGTTGCAAGTCCTGTAATGTCTAGTTATAGGAACTGACGTGTTTTTCTTGTACTTTTACAGTTAACTTGCATGAGTCTCCACTAGCTGAATTGATGGGCTCTGCCGCCGGGATGCTGCACTCTAACTATCTGGAGGATCTGTCGCACGTGACATTTCCTATCTCCGGGCTCCAGTATCCCGAAGGAAGGGAGATTTTGATATCGGCTCAGGGCGAGCGAACGCTGCTGAACATGATTAATGGAGAGCCCCTGACTTACATAGACGGGGACCAGTACATAAAGCCGACTTTTTTCTTCGGGGACATGATTAATAAACAGTCCCAGATGAAGCCCAAGAGAGAACTCTGGGTTTTCTCTGCCGAGGGTCTGGTCTTGTACCTGCCCAATATGCCGAGAGACTATCCCATCTCGGCCTTCTTCCATGCTACTCATCCCAGGAGGATGTCGTGGACGCTGACTCCCGATCTTCACGGCAAGCCGGGAAAGATCTTTCATCTGAAAGGAGCTGACCAGGGGTCGTTTGTTAGCCGCCTTTCCGGCTCTGTGACGGCGTTCAGGGGACTGTACCCGGGCAGTGTCCCGAGTGAAGATAGTTTGGTAATCCAGCCGGTCCAATTGTCGACTTTCTGTAATAATTTTATGGGGCGCGGGGGAGTATACCCTAAGGTGAACCCTCGGTGTGGCGGGTGGATCACCCCTACAAATCTTCGATGGGCTCGTTTAGTCGATTGGGCCCTGAAGCATTTTTAGACTGAGCTAGAGGGGATTGGTCTATTTGCCGCTGTGAGTGCCACCAGTATTGGGTTACCTCTTAACCCCAACCTGTTTCTGGCACTGATGGAGCGATATATTTCGCTCATCGGGACTTTCGCCACTCCACTGGGGGAGTTGGGATTGGCCCTGCATGAGATGGCAGAGATCTCGAGACTGCCAATGGGGGGTACTCCATATGAAGAGTATGTTCCCACGAACCGGGAGCTGGGGTATTCAGACCCTCGGGTAGTGGAAGTGTACCAGGAGCTGATGTACCACTACCTCGCTTGCACCACTTTTTATGATGAGCCTTCTGATTTGGCTTACATCAGTAAATGGACGTCCTATCTCTTCTTTCACCGGCCCAGGACTGCTAAGCCGGAGAAGGTATTGGAGGGCAAGGATCTGCCTGTGAATCCTCTGAGCGTGCTTAATGCTCAGGTAGTCGACGATCTCATGGTGGATGCGGGTGCTCCGGACCGGCTCCTCGACGAAGGGACGGGAAAGTATCTTGTAGGCACTAAGGCCTATAGTTATTTGAGGCGCTGCCGCAGGCCTCTGTCCAGGGAAGCTCAACTGGCTGGCTTCCTCTCCATATGGCTGCGCCGACAGGTGGTACCTGGCATCGCATCTGCGGACTGCATTCACCGCAACACGCTATGGCCTGCAGTGCGTCTGGTGTTTGGGGCAAGACTGGGCTTGCTCCCTGCCATGGTGTGCCGTATACAAGCTGGCCTGAGGGCCATGACTGACGGGCTGCTCATTGATGAAATTCGGCATGATAGCTTCCCCAGGGTAGAATTACCATACCTGTATTTGATGGGATGGTTAATTCTCCACAACCCTCGGATGATGTCTTCCGGCTCCGGCAGTAGTTCGGGGGGTAGTTTCTTGTTGAACTACCAGAAGTCTTCTTGGAACGTGAACACAGTTATAGACTGTCGGCGGGTGCTGGGCTTCAGTCACAGTTGGAAGCTCTTCTATACCGTCCCTTCTGTACATCGCAATCAATCGGGGATTAGGCTCGAGGATTCGCATAGAGAGAAGACCACTCTTTCTCCCGAAGCTTTTAATTGGTTGGTCTGCATTAGACCTTCCCATTTACTGTACAGAAGCGAAGACCATTGCTTCTTGGAGCCCTACTTGCCCAGTCGGTTTGCTAGGCAGTTTGGGTATGATCAGTTGTACGTGGGCAATGCCGTCACCATCTTCAGGTCCAGAGGTGGGCTCATTGATGGAGCGAGGGGATGGCGATATTTTATCATGGGCTGCACTAGGGCAATTTTTACTGTGCCCGTCATTACACTCTCTACGGAGCTGCGTATCCTCCTCTCGTATGCCCAGTTCTATGTAACAACCAAGACCTTCCATCGCGATTTTGATATGCATGGAAGTTTTAGGGTGCCCTCTTCCAAGCTTGGGGGAAGAGTCAAAGTCCCCTCGGTTTCTTCTGACGAGGGTGAGGAATCTGTTACTCCGGATGAGCCTCTATTGTCGGTACCTAGGGGTGAAGTACCTCCGCCTGCAGGGGCTTTGGTAGTTTCTGGGAAGCGAAGGGCTCCTGCTCCCAAGGAGGCTTCCCCTCGCAAGAGAAAGAAGAAGACGGTTAATCGTCCTCTCCGAATTCCTGGTATTGAGGCTCCTGGAGGTGAGCCTGTATCTTCTTATGTCGAGGATGATCCTTTGATTGGAGGTTCCTCGCCTTTTAGAGAGGGACCTTCTACAGTTTCGGCTGGCGATGCCAGAGAATCTTCACTGGAGGTTGCTGTCGCTGCTACTGCTTCAGGTAGTGGAACGAGGTCGCCTACGGGGCTGAGTAAAATAAGATTCAGTATACCTTTAGCTGGATCGGCATCGGGAGTGACCCCTGCCGTGCCTGTGAGCGCACCTGGCAAGATTCCAGCCGATGAGCCTCGGTTGGAATTTGAGGAGGACCTGGAAGACTACTTGCCAGTTTCACTTAGCAGACCCCTTTCTCCAGGTATGACAGCTTGCCTAGCATCATTAAGAAATGATTTAGCTGTACAGGCCGCAGATGCGACATATATGCCGTCGGCCATAGGTAAATGTCGTCTTTTATGCCTCTTCTTTAGAAAAATTAATATTATGTTGATATTAACTTCCTTTTGTCTTCTTTTCAGGGAAAGACCTCTTCGGGGAGGGCAGTGTAGATGCGCCCTTCGGCTCTGTGTCCGGTCCTGGCGGCGACACAGAGGTACCTGATTTTGAAGAGGAAACATCTTCGGGTGCTGGCTCGCCTGTCGAAGAGACTCCGATATCTCAAGAGGAGGATGAGCCTGCCATTGCGACAATGCCTCTTTTGAGTATGCCAGTCACTTCATCCGGGGTTGGCGCTTCTTCTTTCGTCGTACCTCCTGTTGAGGCGACGGCCGTGGCAATATCGTTTGTGGTTGTTCCTGGAGGGGAACTCGCCACCATTGAGGACACTCCCCGCGTCCATTCGGACCTAGTTGCGCTGACCGAGCAGTACACTGGCATCTTCTATACCACTTTGAGAACATTAATGTCAATGGTGTTGGCGAAGAATCTGGGCTTTGCATCGCAAAAGAGGTCTTCTCGGTTTTCGATAGAGACGATCAGGGAATTCGGCGACACCGGGGTAGCTGACGCGCTGGAGGAGATAGTTAATGGCTTGGAGCAGCCCATTAACGAATATCTGCGGTTATCTTGAGACAGCGTTGAAGCTCTGGTCCAGGCTAGATACGACTACTTCACTGCGCATCTTGCTAAAAAGATGGAAGGTCTGAATAAAATCATCCAGACGAATCAGCAGAAGATGGATGAAGGAAAAGTCGTCTTGGAGGAGACCATTGCTCTTTAAATGAAGTGCCAGGCCGAGCATGACGGAAATGTAGCAAGGGTCCGCAAACTGGAGACAAAGCTTGCTCAGGCAAATGAGTGGGCTTCTCAGTCGTCGGAAGGTCTAGATGTGGTGAATGGCCGACTGGTCACAGCACAACAGAACTTGGCGAGTGTAGGAGTCGTCCGTGCTGGTTTCCTTCGGGCTAGAGCCGAACTGTCCCTCCTGATTACTGACGAGGCACGGTTGGAGCGGGTCCGCACTGATGTCTTGGATTCCAGGGCTGAGAAGATAGCCGTACTGGCGCAGCAGCTTCGCGACCTAACCGCTCCCCCTTCATGATGTACTTTTGCTTTTTAATGTACTTTCGCTTTTTTTTTGGGAATAATAAAGAGGCTTTTCATCTGACTTTGTGGACCCATTATTTCGGAATATAAATGACAGGTTTGGGTGAAAGTGATATCAGAGGTAATATGGACGTGATATACTCTCGGTAAGCTTTAGCAGGGCATATCTATTCAGAGGTTATATGGATATGATAGAATATGCTTTAACAGGACATATCTATTCAGAGGTTATATGGACATGATAGAATATGCTTGGACTAAAGTTTGTACACAAAATACTATCAGAGGTAATATGGACGTGATAGGTCTTGAAGTTCCAAATTAGTAAAATATATCTATTCAGAGGTAATATGAACATGATAGAATATGATCCAACTAGTTTCATTTTGGAAGTAGTTTTGTCAGAATGAGGTTTTTGCCATATTCCACTTGAGTAGAGGAGTTTAAGCATAGTACTTTTTCAGGAATTTGCCATTGATAGGAGCCATTATGAGGTCTCCATTAGGCTGGGCTAGCCTGTAAGCGCCGTTTGAGAACGTTATCTCGATCACGTAAGGGCCTTCCCATTTGGGCTGGAATTTGCCTTTACTTCTGTGAGTAAGAATCATCGGCCTTCTTACGGCTAAGACTAGCTCGCCGACTTTGAACACCCTTTCCTTTACTTTTTGATTAAAAGTTCTGGAAATGCATGCTTGGTAGAGCGCTATGCGCTGTTGAGCTTGGAGGCATTTCTCGTCTAATCCTTCTAGCTCTTGAAGCCTTAACAGGTCATTCTTCTCTTGAGTCAATTCATTAATCATGGCTATCCTGAGTGACCGAATTTGAATCTCGATGGGGAGAACTGCTTCACTGCCGTAGACCAATGAGAATGGTGTGCAACTTGTTGGTGCTCGTACCGTTGTGCGGTATGCCCAGAGACATTCTTCCAGCTTCTCGTTCCAATCTCTCTTGTTCGAAGAGACAAACTTCTTCAAGAGCTTGATAATGGTTTTGTTGAAGGCTTCCGCCAAACCATTAGCAGCTGGATAATATGCCGTAGAGGCGATATTTTGTATCCAATTTTTATCGTAAAATCGATGAAACGCTTGGCTGATGAACTGAGGTCCATTGTCATGGATTATCCTTTCGGGAATCCCAAAGTGATAAATGACGTGATGCTTGATGAAGCTGATCACATTAGATGTCTTTACCTCAGCAAGAGGGACCGCCTCTGCCCATTTGGAGAAGTAATCTGTGATGGCCAGTATGAACTGTTGATCTCTGGAAGAAGACGGATGAATAGGACCAATGATATCCATACCCCATGCTTCGAAAGGCCAGGATGCAACCATAGGATGTAGATGTTCGGACGGTTGATGTATGAAGTCTGCATGAACCTGACAGGCTCTACATTGTCTGGCATACTTGATTGCGTCTGCGATCATAGTGGGCCAGTAATAGCCCATTCTCCTGATGCGATCCTGTAGCTTAGGACCGGGTTGATGCGCCCCGCATACGCCGTCGTGGGCTTCACGGATAATCCGCTGTGCTTCATCACCAGAGAGACATCGTAATAATAGTCCGTTATAAGACCGACGATATAGGCACTATGAAGATGCGTCGAAGTAGAAGCGTAATAATCGTCTTTTGACGGATACTGCTTCTTTAGGATCTTCTGGCAAAATTTTGTATGCTACAAAATCTATAAAGGGACTTCTCCAGTCTCTTCTGGGAGGATCTGTGTCCATCGCGTAGCTGTGTTCTATGTAAAAGTTGTTCTTCACACAAAATAAATCTCTGTTAAGAAGGATTACCAAATTCTGCCTTCTTATAGGAGTAGCTAAATCTGCAGCTAGACTGGCTAGGGCATCAACTTCCAGATTCTGAGATTGAGGTACATGCTCAAGGAAGAATCCTTTGAATGTCATGGCTATCTCGACCGTTGCTCGGTGATAGGGGATGAGGTCGGGATTTCGGACTTCATATATTCCTCTGACTTGATTGACGATCAGCAGAGAATCACCGAAGGCTTCCAGAGATTCGACCCCCAGCTCTTTAGCGACTTGGAGCCCGATTAGTAGAGCGTTGTATTCTGCCACATTGTTGGAACAGGGCTCGCTAAGAGAATATGCTCGGTAGATAACGAATTTATCAGGAGTGACTAGGACGATCCCTACTCCTGAAACCACGTTTCTCCTGGGACCAATCCTGGAGGCACCATCGAAGAACAGTTGCCATGCATCACTTTCCATTGTGGAATTGCATTCTACAACTTCGTCGGGAATGTCCTCGTACATTTTGGAGGCCTCCGGGATCGGTTGAGCAGCTAGAAAGTCCGCCAATGCTTGGCCTTTGACGGACTTTTGAGGGACGTACACCATGTCATATGGTGTTAATAACATCGCCCAAGTCGCGAGTCAGGAATTAAGAACACTTGGCTTGTTCATCAGTACCCGAAGAAGATTGATCCTGGAGATGATGTGAATGGTTTGGCCCGTGACATAGTGTCGCATTTTCTGAATAGCGAACATCAGAGCCAAGCATTCTTTCTCCACAGGGTTGTACCGGTGTTCGACTCCGACCATCATCCTGCTGAGGTAGTAGATAGCCTGCTCGTAGCCCGTATTGTTCTTTTGTGCGAGAAGAGCTCCCATAGAATGATCTATCGCTCGGACATACAGCACGAATGGTCTTCCTATGACAGGAGGCACCAGAACTGGCGGGCTAGTGAGGTAGCGCTGGATATCTCCGAACGCTTGCTGACAGGCTTCGTCCCATACGAAGGATACACCTTTCTTCATGAGACGAGAAAAGGGCTGATATCTCCCATAGAGGTTGGATATGAATCTCCGAATATAAGCCAGACGACCTTGAAATCCCCTGAGTTCCCTCAGATTGCGGGGCGGTCGCATTTCTAAGATGGCCTTGACTTTATCAGGGTCCACTTGAATGCCTTTGGCGGTAATGACAAATCCCAGAAATTTGCCACTAGATACCCCCAGAAAAGACTTTGTAGGGTTCATTTTGAGCTGATGTTGGCGCATCAATTCAAATACTGTCTTCAAGTCTTGGATGTGATTATCCCTGAGGCGGCTTTTGACAGCTACATCGTCCACGTAACACTCCACTGTCTTGCGTAAATATTCATTGAATATATTACTCATAGCCCATTGGTATGTAGCCCTGGCGTTCTTTAATCCGAAGGGCATGACCGTATAGCAATATACCCCTAGTGGTGTTCGGAAGGCAGTAAGCTTCTCGTCTTCAGGATGCATCTTGATCTGATTGTATCCTGAAAATCCATCCATGAAAGACATATGTTCAAAACCGCATGTATTGTCGATCATGACGTCTGTGATGGGAAGAGGAAACTCGTCCTTTGGACAGGCTGCATTCAGATCTCGGTAATCGATGCAGATACGTACTTTTCTATTTTTTTTCATGACCGGGACAACATTGGCGACCCAGTTGGAATGTTGTTCCTCACGGACGAAGCCGCAGGCTATCAACTTCTTGACTTCAGCTTCAATGGCGTCCATCATGTCTGGGCGGAACCGGCATTGGTGCTGCTTCACAGGCTTCGAATCGGGCAGTATATTGAGTTTATGAGTAGCCACCTTTGGGTCAAGACCAGGCATATCCTCATAATTCTACACAAAGACGTCGATATATTCTTTTATCAGCTGGATAATTTCTTCCTTTTCTTCTTCGGAAAGGTTGTTACTGATAAATATCGGCTTTGGTGAAAGTTTATCCCCAACGTCAATCTGGATAACTTCATCTTTAGTGGAAGGTTCTCTCTGCTAGAAGCGGAACTCCCATTGTGTATCCATTTGCTGGGCCCAAGCATCATTCTCGAATGGTTCAGATTCTTGTTCGTCGGATTCGAAGGAATCCGTCACTACCATATTTGCTGATAATGTTTGCTCGAGAGCGTGAGATAAGTCGGAGGGCGATGAGCCATCTTGAAAAGAGGAAAAGATATGCTCGTTCGACTTGGAAGTCGTAAGGGAGGTGGCATACCCTAACCCGAAGCTGGTTCATTGATAGTAGGGATCTCCGTGCAGCGGTATTCGTCTGCATTTCCCGTGGTTGAGACCTGGTTTCATCTTCAAGTCATAACCCATTCTTCGTATGATATTCAAAGCTTGCGGGATGTACCTGTGAACTTGCATTTTACCAGCATCGTCATCGAAGGAATCCTCTTGTATAGTCTGTTCATTAGGTATTCGGTCGAAGACTATTGAACGCTGACTGTTGCAGACAGGTAGAATAATGAAGATATAATCCTCATGTGGTCCATATGTCATGGTAACATTGGATGATGATGCCACTTCCCACATGTACGGATGATAGAAATCTATAGCTGCCAAGAATTTTTGTGCTATAGGCTCTATATCGTCATGGGAAGAGGATTCTTGATTTGGAATCCGAGCGTCGATATACTGGAAAAGAGGTCCTTTATTATTATCAGAAACTGCATTCCTGGTTGCATTTACATCACTCGGCTGCTTGTTGCGCCGAAGGTTGATGATCAAAGGTTGAGGCTTCTGGTTCAGAGTGATCACTAGAGGATCACCCCCTTTCCCTGACCTGGTCTTGTTCAGGTGGATAGCCATAGGCTCTATGGCTTTTGGACGGGTAGTCCGTCCTTTCACCTTGATTGACAGAGGTTGCTTGGCAGAGGGTTCTTCAAGCTCCCGGTGGGATTCCTTCTCTGCTTGGGCTGACACCTTTTCCGTGTGGTCTTGAGAGTATAACACGGCATCAGAGTAGTAGGATTCTACTCCTTTAAACGGGTTCAGGTCAGCAACCTCCGTTTGTACCATTCCTTGGGCGTCTACATATTTGAAGCATTGATGTAGAGTCGAAGGAACGATATTGTGGTCGTGGATCCAAGGTCTTCCCAGCAGAATGTTGTAGGACACCTCTGAATCGATGACGTAGCATGTAGCCACCGATCTGAGGTTGCCAATCTGGATCCTCAGGCAAATTTTCCCCAACAGCTTACTTCTTCCGGTGTTAAAACCCACGATTGTAGTGGTGGTGTAAGTCAGTTCGCTGGTAGGAATCCTTAGCGGCCTGAGCAGACTATGAGGAATAATGCTGATTGAGGATCCCGGATCTATATGAATCCGGTCGATCTCCATGGAACCGACGTACCCGGTATGGTAGAGGGGTCTGTCATGCCTGTTATGTTTTAACAGCATGTCGTCTTGAGTGAAAGTAATGTTTGGGACCACCTCCATCATGCTGTGGCATCGAGGACATGCCACGGGTTCTTCGTCAGGGGACTTGAGCTGGGTCAAGTATGTATCCGCCTGCATTAATGCTTCATTCAGGGCTAGACGAGTGTCTTGGGAGAGCCTGAGTAGCTCGAAGATGGACAACCTGGCTGGTGTATTAGCCAGTTGGGCCAGGATGTCGATGTTGTACGGCTTCTCTAAACCTTTATTTTGAATGTTTTTCACAGGTTTATCGAAGCGCACTTCTTTTTGCTTCCCCTTGTCCGTCGAAGTTGGTCTTGAAGGACCGGCCTCTGGTACGACGGGCTCTGGTTCTGAAGGCTTGGCAGCTGAAGCGTCTGCCGGTGCATCTTCCTGACTCGCTCTATAGTCCTTGAGGTAAGCCTTCCCTGAATGGGTTGCTGTAGCCAAAACCTCGTCTTCGTCTGATGTCGAAGAAGTTGCAACCATATGGCATGGCTTGCATTTGGAGTTCTTCCTGGACTTAGCCTTAGTAGCATTAGTCTCTTTTTCGAGCTCCGACACCAGGTCTGGGTGAACCCTCATAATCTCGCCTCACTGGGTAGTTAGGGGTAACAGGTCATGATTTTGACCCCTAGTCGGAGGGAGATTAACGATGTTCATCGTCGTCCGGGAAATAGGTGTAACACCGTCCGGGACTTCTTGGGGAGGCAGATTGCCAAATTGTAGAGAGATCATGTTGGCCGTGACCGTCTTCTCGCTGTTGTGCAGAGTGATGGCCTTAGCATCGATCAGCTCCTGGATCTTCCTTTTCAGTATGTAACACGCCTTTGTCGGATGGTGTACGTATCTGTGGAAGATGCAGTACTTGGGGTTGTTGGCACTGCCGACTTCACTGGGCCGCCTCTCCTCCGGAAGGGTGATCTTGCCACTTTTGACGAGACACTCGAATATACTCGGAATATCGTCGTCGTCGAAAAAGTATACTTCGACGGGCCTGGAAGTCCAGGTTTCGTCTGCGTGGTTGCCGCAGTCTTTTTTCTGGAGTATTGATCGCTAGAGCTTCTTTTCCTTTGGAACTGCGAGGGTGGTCGCCGTTGGGGGATGACCTTTTGCCTCTGTCGGAGGTAGATATCATGATGCCATTGTCGTGCGCCTTGCGACTATTGTCCTTGGCGGCTACCGCTGAGATGATGAACGAGGGCCAATCATGGAACTGATATGGTCCTGTGAACACCGAGATCACGGGAAGAAGGTTCTTCCTGCAAATGTCCACCAATGCAGAGTCTGGAACTCCTGGAGGCATCTGTAAAGTGGCTTGACAAAAACGTTCGATGAAGGTGCGAACGTCCTCTTTTTTCCTCTGATTGACTTCGATGAGAGAGGACATAGACATGTCCATTCCTCTCTCGTAGAATCGTGTGAAGAATAAAGCCTTGAAGTCTTCGAAGAAAGTAATGCAGTTGTCCACCAGGCTGCGGTACCACTGGTAAGCCACTCCTGAGAGACAGCCCTTGAACACCCGAGTGAGGAGGGCGTCATTCCCTTGTAGCAACACCGTCATCATACTGAAATAGTTCATGTACTGACTTGGTGATATTTTTCCCTCGAACAGAGCCATGGTCTGAGGTTTATACCTCGGAGGGAAAGGGACCTCTTCCCAAATAGCTGGGTAAGGCTGGTTGATTCCCAATTTCTTGAGCTGATCTTTGTGCTTCAAGGCATCAAATTGGGCTTTCAACTCCCGTACTGCTTGCATTGGATTTTCAGCCGGTAGCGAGACCACGGAATGGTGCAGAGTCGGTTGTATCGCGACTCCCACAGGAGGTAATACATTCTCCGAGTGAGGAAGCGGAGGACCAGCTGACTCTTGATCTAGAGCAGGCTCCTGGATTGTGTTGGATGGTGGTAAGTCCACCCCCACACGTATCTGAGTTGGCACGACCGATGTTTGAGCCATAGCAGCCGCATGTTGAGTTAGCATCATCTGGTGCATGTTTTCCATCATGGATTGCATTTATTTCAGAGATGTCTCTAGTGTAGTAATGCGTTGCTCAGCGCTCCCTGACGGCGAAGCTTCCTCGTGTTCATCTTCAATGGCATAAACTCCCATCTCCCTGGGCGTCATTGAAGGATGAGTATAGGTCGTTGTAGAAGTTGACTCTATACTCTCAACATCTGATTCGGGAGACTGGCGACCCCCAGCGTCAGAATCAGAAGAGCACGAAGTTAGTTGTCGTGACCTCGAATAAGTGTTTTGGAACACCCCAGCTTCGGTGTCCCTAAGGAGCATGTTGAATCTCCTTCGGCTCGGAGTTCTAGAGGACGGACGTCTTGAGCCCGAGCTTCCTCCAGGTATATGTGAAGCCATGTTCACAGATGCATGCGTGGGCTCTTCTTCTAGGAAAGATGGAAAGTAGTTCAACCGGTCAAAAATCGACCGTTTTGCTTCAGAAAAGCAATAAATAATTACAATCCTATGATTATTACAACAGTGCTCAATAGGAGGCGTAATAGCCATGCTGGAAGATCCCCTCTCCTTGCGTTTCTGGATTAGATACTTGCGCAGGTCAGGAGGAGTTGCAGAAGAAGAAGATGATGGCTTATTCCTTCTGTTCCTATCGGTGGGCATGCAGATGATGGGAACCATAGTCTTCCCTGTGCCACCCGTATACAACAGGTTGGCCATCTGGGTGGCGGATAATCCCCGAGGAGGGTATCTTTTCGCAACTGGAGCCTTCTTTACGCTTAGGGGCTTCACCTAGCGTAATTTGGAGCTCTGCTCTGGTTGGCGTAAACCTGAGGATGTCCTCAGAAGGCCATCAACTTCTCGCGTAATTCGGAGGGCGGGCAGATTGTTCCCTTGCTGGCGTAAAGGCCGAGAAGTTGAGTAATCCGCCGCTTGCTTTCCCTTGCGAAGATCACAGGGATCATCTGGTTCTCCGTAGAGGGCAGATGTTGTTTTACGCGTGGAGCGTGTTTTGTACTTTTGATTTAGCGCTGAGGCATTATCCGAAGTTTCATCTGTTCCGCCAGGGACGGACGACTAAAATTTACGCGCAGAGCGCAGATTATACTTCTGGGTTAGCGCTGAGGCATTGCCAGAAGTTTTGTCGGCCCTGTCAGAGACAGGCGACTGAATTTTATGCGCAAGGTGCGGATTATACTTCTAGTTTAGCGCTGAGGCATTGCCAAAAGTTTTGTCGGCCCTGTCAGAGACAGGCGACTGAATTTTATGCGCAAGGCGTGGAGCATACTTCTGATTTAGCGCTGAGGCATCGCCAGAAGTTTTGTCGGCCCTGTCAGAGACAGGCGACTGAATTTTACGCACAAGGCGCGGAGGGAGCAATGCTACCACCTCGTTGGTCGGAGAGATCGGAGAGTCCACAGGAACGGTAGAGGATGTCTTGGGCATCCAGACCTTACGCAGCTTCCTGTTATTTTGGACAGAGAGAGAGTGAGAGCTACCCCTTGTTCGGAGCATATCTTCGTAGGCAGACTGGTCGAACTGGACGACCAGTCTCTTCTTTACGGATCCCATGGATACCATATCGTGTTGAGCAATTGCTTCCTTATCAGAAGAGAAAGATGTCCCCAGCAGAGTCGCCATCTTGTTTCTGATAAAATAAACGAAAGGGATCATAAAAGAAAACGACGGGTTCTTTATTACGAAAGAAAACCCTTTTCTTCTTTTGTTTACAAACAAGCTTGTACAATATTAATCCTACACGAGGATGTGGGAGTATAATTTATTTAATCTGTGTAAATATTGCTATGAGTGTCTGATCTGCAGTCGATCACTTTAGCCCTTGGACCACACGATGATGAAGAAGTACCGTAGAAGACGGAGAACAGCTTCGAAGGTTACAAAAGAGGATGGATGCACGATGCCAAAGTCGTCGATCCCTACTCTTTGCCTGAGCTCCGGATTCTTCTCTCTCAAAGATTCTTCGACTTCTCTTCAATCTCCAATTTTTATCGACCCTGGATCTGATATTGGATTTCTTGACCAATTTTCCGACCTTGTCCTCTGTTGATAGAGGTATCTATTTATAGAGTTTTAGTGACAGTGACCACTCAGTCGGTGTAGAAACCGAGTAGTGGAAAGTACAACACCCTTTTACACAACGGTTAAAATAACCAATGCCTGCGTATAGATGATCTTTTGAATGAGCGTGTGATACGGGTCCAACTAAGGGACAAAATGCGTATAACTGCTGCGAAGATCACGGCGTAGAAGCCACGTAGGTAGGTATCCCTCGTGTAGAAGAGGTTGGCGTAGAAGCCAATGTCTGTCACCATGGCGTAGAAGCTAAATAGTTATCAAACCGGTATAGAAGCCGAATAGGCATAGAAGCCGAGTGGGCATGGAAGCCGAGACGGCGTAGAAGCAGAGTGGTCATAGAGGCCGAGTAGGCACAGAAGGCCGAATGGTCATAGAGGCCGGGTAGGCGTAGGAGCCGAGATGATGTGGACGTCTTAGCCGAAATTACGACTTTTGGAGATATAATCAAATCTCTTGCATTAAATGCAGAGATCTGCCCCCATCCTGTGCATTAAATGGAGATGCTTGTCTTTAAGATTTGCCATCATCCTACTCATTAAATACAGATACGCGCCTCGAATCTTGTTCGAAGAGTAACTGCTGATGTGGCAGGCGGTTTGTCTTCTGCGGAGCGTAAGAAGCTCACGTCTGCCTGTGTAAAAGTAGGCAGCGTATCCTATTTTATGCGCAAAAGCAGTTCACGCAAAGGGGATGTCACTAAACGACGGTTCAGTGACATTTAATCAAATCTCTTGCATTAAATGCAGAGATCCGCCATCATCCTGCACATTAAATACAGAGGCGTACTTTGACGGTCTGTTACCCTTCTGTGCATCGAATGCAGAGATGTGCCTCGGGCATCTGTCAGTATTCGGCGCTTTAAATGCAGATACGTGCCTTGAGAGCCTGTTACCGCTCTGTGCATAAAATACAGAGACGTGCCTCGAATCCCGTACGAAGTACAAATTTTGACGTGGCAGGAGATTTATCTTCTGCGGAGCGTAAGGAGCTCTCATCTGCCTGTGTAAAACTAGGCAGCGTATTCCTCTGTACATGTAAAAGCGGTTTACGTAAAGGAAATAACAGTAAATGACAGCCTGGGTTGCAGTGTCATGCCATCATTATAGCCGTCGCCTGGGTAGTCGAGCAGTATTCCTTTGTCAGAAGTCCAGACGTCAGGTTCATTGCAGGATCTGACAGGTTCATTTCGGAGAATACGAAGCGTCCCTCGTACACTTCAATGCTACATTGAAAGCGGATGGGTTTTACGCCATAAAGGCGATGAAGCACCCTGTTTTACGCTGAAGAATCCTGGATATACTACATCTACGCGGATGGTCCTTTGAGCTTATATTTCATGCTGTATTTCAGCAAAAAAAGCTCTGTTGCACGCTTGATGGCTCTGAGATCCTTTGTTTACGCTGTCCTTCATTAACATGCTGCGTAGAGCTATCCAGCGTATTTTTCATGCTTCTACACCCCCTTACCAACAACAATAAGCGACCTCAGGAAATAGGAGGGTCTGGAGCATAAAAGCGTTCACACACATCTGAACATAGGGGCCCGTCCCGTGCACCGTACTACAATAGGTGCGGCAGGTTAGGGCATCGAGTGGATGAATGCCGAGTTACTGGATGTTTTAAATATGGTCGTCTGGACCACAAATATTTCTACTGCCATGAGCCAAAACCGAATCAGAACAACGGGAATCATAACAATGGGAATCAGCACCACGGGAATCATAATAGGGGGCCTCCAGCAAGTGATGCCAATGTTGTGGCGTTGAACCTACAATGCCAGGGTGCTCAAGGACGAGTCTATGTACTGACTTGGGATGAGGCATCCGTCTCTAAAACTGTCGTGACAGGTACTTTACTTTTCAGAGAATTGCCCGCTAGAGTCTTATTCGATTCAGGTGCTACGCATAGTTTCATATCTGCTGATTTTACTATTGAGCATAAATTAGCTTCTACTCCCTTAAATATGAATCTTTGTGTGAGCACACCTTCGGGAGTCGACATGCCCGCCCATGCGATCTGTAGGGATGGCTATATTTGCATCGGAGGAAGGAAGCTTTCCTTAGATGTCATTGTATTAGACATTATGGATTACGATATTATTCTCGGGATGGACTGGTTGGGTGCTTTTCATGCAACAATCGAGTGCACGGAGAAGCGAGTCGTATTTTATCTACCCGATGAGGTAGACTTTTACTATTCGTGCAGCGCTGCATCGAAGACGGCAATGATGATATCAGCAATTTTGGCTAGGCGTATGTTGCATTCAGGTTGTGAAGGGTACTTAGCTTCTGTTCGAGACATCCGACAGGAAAGTGCAGATACAGCTTAGGCTAAAATCATAGCAGATTTTCTCGACGTTTTCCCGGACGAGCTGCCTGGAATGCCTCCTGATCGTGAGATCGAATTCAGCATTGACACTTTTTCGAATTTGCGACCGATATGGAAGGCACCTTATCGAATGGCCCCAACAGAGCTGAAGGAACTTAAGATTCAGTTACAAGATCTGTTGGACCGATGATACATTCGTCCAAGCGTTTCTCCATGGGGCGCTCCGGTACTGTTCGTGAAGAAAAAGGATGGATCCATGCAGCTGTGTATCGACTACCGAGAACTAAATAAGGCAACCGTGCGGAACCAGTACCCATTGCCAAGGATAGATGACTTGTTTGATCAGCTGCAAGGTGCAACAGTTTTCTCTAAAGTTGATCTCAGGTCAGGATATCACCAGTTGAAAATCAAATCAGATGATGTTCAAAAATTTGTATTCAGGACCTGATACGGACACTATAAATTTCTTGTGATGTCGTTCGGCTTGACGAATGCCCCTGCAGCTTTCATGGATCTGATGAACCGCGTGTTTCGGTCGTACGTAGACAAGTTTATGGTCGTGTTCATCGACGACATTCTAATATATTCCAAGAACGAGGCGGAACACAAGGAACACCTAAAGATCATGCTGCAGACATTACGAGAGCATCAATTGTTCGCTAAGCTTAGCAAGTGTGAGTTCTAGTTGAACAGCGTGGCATTCCTTGGTCATGTTGTCTCGGCAGAAGGCATCGCCGTAGACCCAAAGAAAATAGAGGCGGTGGTAGATTGGAAGCAACCTACATCAGCCAGCGAAGTTCGAAGCTTTCTAGACCTAGCGGGATACTACCGTAGGTTCGTGAAGGATTTTTCTAAACTGGCCTCGCCTTTGACACGCCTTACTCAGAAAGGGATTGTATATAAATGGGGTGATGACTGCGAAGCCAGCTTTCGGGAACTTAAGCGGCGACTTATTTCAGCTCCGATTCTTGCTCTTCCAGATGGGGTAAAGGAGTTTCAAATATACAGTGATGCATCAAGACTCGGTTTGGGATGTGTGCTCATACAAAGGGATAAAGTAATATCGTATGCCTCTAGGCAACTGAAGCCGCACGAGAAAAACTACCCGACGCACGACTTGGAATTGGCGGCAATTGTATTTGCACTGAAGTTATGGAGGCATTATCTTTATGGTGTTGCTTGCAAAATCTTCACAGATCATAAGAGCCTCAAGTATCTATTCACCCAACGAGAACTGAACCTCCGACAACGGCGTTGGCTAGAACTGATTAAAGACTACGATCTGACGATCGCTTATACACCGGGCAAGGGAGACGTTGTTGCTGATGCTCTGAGTCGGAAGCACGTGGGCTCGTTATCTATAAACAACCATTTAATTCGAGATCTTGAGGTGATGGGCATCGAGTTTCGGGTTTAGCATCAAGGAGTGCAGCTGGCATCACTCCATCTTGAACCGAGTTTACGTGATAGAATCAAATCAGCTCAGGAGGGCGATCAGTTCCTAGCGAAGGCACGCGGACTGATCTCGACGGGGAAGACGTCTGAATTTGTGGCAGGCAAAGATGGGCCTTACAAATGAAAGAAAGGCTATATGTTCCTAGCGACCCAGAACTCCGAAGGGAAATTATGGTGGAAGCACACTATGCGAAGTATTCCTTGCATCCGGGGAGCACTAAGATGTACATGGACTTACGCAGAACCTTCTGGTGGCAAGGTATGAAGTGGGATGTGGCGACCTTTGTGTCACAGTGCATAGCCTGTCAATAGGTGAAAGCTGAACATCAGAGGCCCGGCGGGGAGCTGCAGAACCTCGCTATTCCTGAGTGGAAATGGGACAACATCACTATGGATTTCATTATGGGATTTCCGAAGACGCCGTGGGGGCATGATGCGATTTGGGTCATAGTTGATCGTTTGACCAAATTAGCCCACTTTTTTCTATAAAAGTTACTTGGAGCGTCGATCGGTTAGCACAGATTACATAGACGAGATTGTTCGATTACACGGAGTACCTGGCTCAATCGTCTCTGACCGTAACAGACGCTTCTTATCTCATTTTTGGACAAGCCTATAGTCTGCTTTGGGAACCAAGCTACAGCTCAGTACTGCATACCACCCCAGACTGATGTCCAGACAGAAAGGACAAATCAGATACTTGAAGATATGTTACGGCTATGTGCAATCAATTTGAAGACTAGTTGGGACACGCATCTCTCGTTGGCGGAGTTCGCGTACAACAACAGCTACCAATCGAGCATCCAGATGGCACCGTATGAAGCACTTTATGGGCACAAGTATCAACTCTAATTTGTTGGGAGCGGCAAGTACTCGGGCCAGAGCTGGTAGAGCAGGCAGTTGAGAAAGTTCGCTTGATTCAGGAAAGACTCCGTACGGTGCAGAGCCGACAGAAAATTTATGCCAATGCACATCGTAGACCTTTGGAGTTTATGGTCGAGGATCATGTATTCTTAAAAGTGACGCCGATGCGTGGAGTGATGCGTTTTGGCGTGATGGGCAAACAGAGTCCCAGGTTTGTCGGCCCCTTCGAGATACTGGAACGAGTGGCAGCTGTGGCATACCGGATTGCACTACCTCCCGCCTTGGCTGAAGTGCATGACGTATTCCATGTTTCTCAACTTAGAAAGTATGTGCATGACCCGAGTCATGTGGTTAGCTTCGAACAATTGGAACTGCACACGGATTTATCATACTCAGAGGAGCCGGTACAGATTCTGGATCGTAAGGAAAAAATACTTCACAACCGTACGATGTCCTTGGTTCGTGTGCTGTGGCGGAACCATTCAGTTGGGGAATCAACTTGGGAGATGGAATTGGAGATGAAGGAGAAATATCCTTCGTTGTTCATTCAGTCGGAGGTAGGGCCTTGTTCTTAAGTTTCGGGACGAAACTTTTTCTTAGTGGTATATTATGTAGTGTCTCAAATCCCGATCCGACCGGGATATGCACTATATAATTGGACTTGTGGCTAGTCCGTCTGAGTATGCTTAGATCTTCGGCATCTTCTTGCCACGGACGAAATGCGATAATCTTTTCCAACTCATGGAAAGGCCTCTATTGAAACGAGTCCAATAGTTTTCGTGTTTGGTTGCTTGGTTTTCTTGATTGCCGCTTTGGGATTTTGATTTGGTGTTGCTTTCGATTTGCTTGGTTTTTGCTGCTGGTTTTATCGATTGGAGCTTGAATTTTGGGGAGTTCGGCAAGGAAGGATAGGCAAGAATTCTAACTCGGTGCTCGTGCTGTTGCAGGTTCGCGTAACTGACGTTTGATCGTCGCTAGGCGGGATTCCTTGTTTCAGCAACTTTTCCCTTAACCAGTGAGTGGTTTGGACCCTTCTTTCCTACTTCTTCACGCCCACGTCTCTAATGTTTCAAACGTTCACTCGATGATGCCCGGTTGGACGCCTAGGAAATGCTTAGCCACAATGCATGCCAGCCACTAAGAAAGGAACATGGGAATTGTAGACTAATTTTACTATATGCTTGCACACATTATAACTTGAGTTGGTTGGAAAGGAAGTTGGCTGTTGGTGTGGCCTGGTGCCTTGGATAGAGTTTGGACCCATGGGATTTTAAAATCGGAACACCTCATTGAGAAAATTATGAACTGTTGCATAAGATATATATTGCTGCTTTACTTCTTCTGTTTAATTTGATGCATTGTATGAGATATGAAATATTTATACATTTGCATGGTCTGGGATAACTTTTGCACAAGGTTTATCATTTCCTTGAACGGTATTCCGGGGCACTAGAACCGTATCGATCCGGAGGGAAATATTGATTCGTGCTAGTCACGATGCATTACGGAACCTCCAGCAGGGCTTGCTACCCGGGCTGATAGGGCGCACCGTTAATGCTTGGAATAAGTCCCTATGGTGTCGATCACACCAATGACCGTATAGAATAGAACATATGCTAATTTATTGTCTTGTGCAGATGGTAAGTGTATGTAACACCCTGTTCCGCTAAAGCGGACTGCCGTCTCAAACGGCAATCGTGCAGCTATCCCGACCGGCTTTGTCTCGAACAAGAAGCAAAGGATATCCAGACTTGTCCCTAAAGGAATCCGGCTTGGACTTTCAGAGGCTCGCTCAGACGTATCGCTCTACCGAGGCGAATCATCGCTAAGGTGGGTGGCTACGGTGAACTTGTCTTTGCTTAGCCAGCACACATAAAATCTGGAATATTCATGCTAGTCGCTAGGTGATTCACCCCTGCATGCTAATAAGTCCAACGCACCTAGCTAAGGGAATAATCCCAACTTGTATTGCTTGCTAGAACATGGAAATGAAATACTGCTTATATTCAGACCCTCGCATGCTAAGTCCCTTAACGGTTTCATCTCTCGGACTACCTTCGGGCCCGAGCAACGTGCCTGCTTATGTTCCTTAGAAACGCATGCTTGTCTGCTTGATTGTTACCGTATTTTTATCCAAATCTCGAGAGACTACTATGTAGTCGTTCCGTGCCTGAATGAACCCGCAAGTATTCGGGACCGTTAGGTCACCAAGGCAGTTCCCGATCCAGGGGACTGTATCATGCCAAGTAAAAGAATCATATTCCTGTGGCAAGACTCATTCAGATATTTGGATCTCCCTGCAAGTCTCCCTCGTGTGCGGGCTTACAACAGCCCAGGAGACTGTGCATATCCAATAGCTAAATGAATCTCGTGTGCTCGTGTATAAATTAATAATCGTGTTCGATCATGGATAACTTGTGCACAAGGGTATAAGTTCTGCGGACGGTGCTGGGGCACTGGCACCGATCCGATCCGGGCAGACTTCGTGTTTATAGTCAATCGTGTGCGGACTGGGTAACTTGTAACGCATCGTGTTTTATGAGCTCCTCGTGTTTTCTCGTTGCATGTTATTCACGTCCTTGACTAGTCCATTATGGCATCAGCCAGTGATCATCGTGTGTATATGCTTGCAATGCATCGTGTGATTATCGTGTGAATATGGCTTGCAATGCATCGTGTGTTTATCGTGTGTATTTAACCTGTCGCATGCTTGCCTGTGAAACAAAAGATAACAAGTCATCCTCGCTTAGCGGCTATCCGCGTGCGAGTCATTGCATAGCATCAATGAATAACTTAACACCTGAACGATCATGTTATAAGAACCCTCGTGTTTGCATATGCTATGCCTCCTGAATGTTCATGCTTGCCGTGCTTGAATTAACAATGTTTGCCTTGGACAGGGAAGGACAAGTGGTAAGATGGTAAGTCTCGCCGTGTTTTCTCAACATCGCACGGCGCACTGCCCGACACGATAAGCTATTCAATATCTGCATGAAACTGATCCTAAGGCAAACTAGAAAGACAACTTAATAGTTGTGCACGGAACCTGTATTACGTGTTTGGATTTGTCGAGCGGGCGAGTAGCTTCCCCACCAGTGCATTCAATGTACTGATAATCCACCAGTTTGATATGCAGGGTGCGGGAGAACCTCGTTCGGTGCGGACGCCTCCAACGTGCGTGCTAAGGCCAGGAGTTCCCTCTGAAGTCTTGCAACGGTGTGTCCGGGACTGAAGCACATATACAAGACATAAGTTGCGAACATCGCCTGAACATCGCCTGTACAATCATTCCACAGTTGTAGCCACTTGGCATATTTTTACTGTTTCAGAGAGAAAGGCTTGAGCGACTTGTAATCTCGGCTATACGCCGCCTGTAACACAAGTTTATATCAATAAAAGAGCTTGCTTTACTTCAACTTGTGTTTCTATGCTTCCGCTATATTGTCAACTCAGTGAACCTGTTACCGATCGCCTATGCGTTCATGACTCCGCTGCACTCGGACAATCTGTGCGACTCTGTGGCTTAGAACTCTGACCGCCAGCCAATGAACCATGGCCTTGCACGGGCGTGGATCATGCTCGTGCGGCATCACGCCCGGATGGGTTAAGCGATCGTTCCGCGGGAGCGCTGGCGAGGGTGATTCCCGCCTAGCGGGAACGGCCGATTGCCTGCGGGAGGTCAGGGCGTGACATATTGGTATCAGAGCCTGGCTTCTACGCCTTTGGAACTCAATTCGATATCTCTGTTTCGAAAGCTCGTTCGTGGGTTATGTGCACGCTCTCTCTCAATGCCTCGATGGGATGTTCCAACAATAAGTCTAAATAATTTCAAAATACGTTTTGAATGATATGCTTGCTTGTCTGGTTGTATGCTGCGAGTGGCCTTTGTGCCAACCTGTGCGAACTCTTGAGAGTATCGCTAATAGCTTGTCCGATTGTCACTAACCCTAAGTTTGGTTGAATGCATCTATTCGAGGGACGCCTTGAACTAGTGTACCATCCAAGACTTAAGAAAAGGTGGAACTCGAGTGCTGAGACTTCACTATCACTGAGCTGGTTGACGTGTTCACGCTAGAGGGTACCTTCGAAAGTGCGCACGATCCAGTCTAAGCGATATGCTAAGATCGACGCTTGTGCAAGTGAATATCCAAACGAACAAGTACAACGACTTGTCTAGGAGTGCCTCAACCCTAGATCACTGCTTGTCCTTAGTAAGTCTCGAGGACAAGACTTTTTCTAAGTTGGGTAGGATGTAACACCCTGTTCCGCTCAAGCGGACTGCCGTCTCAAACGGCAATCGTGCAGCTGTCCCGACCGGCTTTGTCTCGAACAATAAGCAAAGGATATCCAGACTTGTCCCTAAAGGAATCCGGCTTGGACTTTCAGAGGCTCGCTCAGACGTATCGCTCTACCGAGGCAAATCATCGCTAAGGTGGGTGGCTACGGTGAACTTGTCTTTGCTTAGCCAGCACACATAAAATCTGGAATATTCATGCTAGTCGCTAGGTGATTCACCCCTGCATGCTAATAAGTCCAACGCACCTAGCTAAGGGAATAATCCCAACTTGTATTGCTTGCTAGAACATGGAAATGAAATACTGCTTATATTCAGACCCTCGCATGCTAAGTCCCTTAACGGTTTCATCTCTCGGACTACCTTCGGGCCCGAGCAACGTGCCTGCTTATGTTCCTTAGAAACGCATGCTTGTCTGCTTGATTGTTACCGTATTTTCATCCAAATCTCGGGAGACTACTATGTAGTCGTTCCGTGCCTGAATGAACCCGCAAGTATTCGGGACCGTTAGGTCACCAAGGCAGTTCCCGATCCAGGGGACTGTATCATGCCAAGTAAAAGAATCATATTCCTGTGGCAAGACTCATTCAGATATTTGGATCTCCCTGCAAGTCTCCTTCGTGTGCGGGCTTACAGCAGCCCAGGAGACTGTGCATATCCAATAGCTAAATGAATCTCGTGTGCTCGTGTATAAATTAATAATCGTGTTCGATCATGGATAACTTGTGCACAAGGGTATAAGTTCTGCGGACGGTGCTGGGGCACTGGCACCGATCCGATCCGGGCAGACTTCGTGTTTATAGTCAATCGTGTGCGGACTGGGTAACTTGCAACGCATCGTGTTTTATGAGCTCCTCGTGTTTTCTCGTTGCATGTTATTCACGTCCTTGACTAGTCCATTATGGCATCAGCCAGTGATCATCGTGTGTATATGCTTGCAATGCATCGTGTGATTATCGTGTGAATATGGCTTGCAATGCATCGTGTGTTTATCGTGTGTATTTAACCTGTCGCATGCTTGCCTGTGAAACAAAAGATAACAAGTCATCCTCGCTTAGCGGCTATCCGCGTGCGAGTTATTGCATAGCATCAATGAATAACTTAACACCTGAACGATCATGTTATAAGAACCCTCGTGTTTGCATATGCTATGCCTCCTGAATGTTTATGCTTGCCGTGCTTGAATTAACAATATTTGCCTTGGACAGGGAAGGACAAGTGGTAAGATGGTAAGTCTCGCCGTGTTTCCTCAACATCGCATGGCGCACTGCCCGACACGATAAGCTATTCAATATCTGCATGAAACTGATCCTAAGGCAAACTAGAAAGACAACTTAATAGTTGTGTACGGAACCTGTATTACGTGTTTGGATTTGTCGAGCGGGCGAGTAGCTTCCCCACCAGTGCATTCAATGTACTGATAATCCACCAGTTTGATATGCAGGGTGCGGGAGAACCTCGTTCGGTGCGGACGCCTCCAACGTGCGTGCTAAGGCCAGGAGTTCCCTCTGAAGCCTTGCAACGGTGCGTCCGGGACTGAAGCACATATACAAGACATAAGTTGCGAACATCGCCTGAACATCGCCTGTACAATCATTCCACAGTTGTAGCCACTAGGCACGTTTTTACTGTTTCAGAGAGAGAGGCTTGAGCGACTTATAATCTCGGCTATACGCCGCCTGTAACACAAGTTTATATCAATAAAAGAGCTTGCTTTACTTCAACTTGTGTTTCTATGCTTCCGCTATATTGTCAACTCAGTGAACCTGTTACCGATCGCCTATGCGTTTATGACTCCGCTGCACTCGGACAATCTGTGCGACTCTGTGGCTTAGAACTCTGACCGCCAGCCAATGAACCATGGCCTTGCACGGGCGTGGATCATGCTCGTGCGGCATCACGCCCGGATGGGTTAAGCGATCGTTCCGCGGGAGCGCTGGCGAGGGTGATTCCCGCCTAGCGGGAACGGCCGATTGCCTGCGGGAGGTCGGGGCGTGACAGTGTACTTGTGTTTCGTTGTAGGAAAGGCGTGCATCGGTTGAGTAAGCAATCGATGTACTGGTTGGATTCGATGTTATTTTCATTCCTATCAAAACATGTAACTGATATGAATTGATTTCACTTGCTTCTTTATAGAAAGTCATCTAATGCATGCTCGCCCCTAATAAGCTAGTGTCAATTTAGTCGAGTGGGTTCATCCCGCTCACCAGTACAAGTTGAGTACTGACCCACGTTGTGGGCAACTATTTCAGGCACTCAGACGGTGCAACGCTAGTGGATAGACGAAGAGGCGTTAGGAGCACCTTTATTTTGAAGTATAGTTGGAGTCAGTTCATTTTGGAGGCTTGGACTTTCAACCTATACAAGGGTGTAATGTATGGACAACGGGGACTATCTGATGGAGCGCGCCCTGCATTTTAAGTTATCTTTTGTAATACAATTCAAGTAGCCGAGAAGGCGCATCAATGTAGCCTCTATGTAAATTACTCTGAATTATCAATAAAAAAGTATGTTTCTTCCTGCACTTGTGTTCAATTATCTGTGAATGTGTTTTCTAAATTGTGTTTCAAAATGGGTTTCTATAACTGCAAGTTCTTGCCTTGTACGAGCGCAACTCCAGGCTCGTACGGCATCACGCCCCAGCGAGGACGAATCGGTTCCGTGAAGGATCCAGCAAGGACGATTGACCCTTTCGGGATCGGGGCGTGACACGCATCACTACGATCGCATAGAATTCTGTGTGACAAGCATTATAAGTGTTTCAAGTCTATATCTTCTTTATTCAGACTTAATTTTATTGTTTTGGTATCGTTTGATCGGAATGCACAAATGAGTTAATTTATTAAGAACAAAGACTTGGAAGAAGGTTGCTAATCGAAATAAAGCCACTCACCAGTTGGTGAACTAGGAATAAGAAGGGGAGATCTTTTAGACTTCGCTCGCGCATCGCCTACACGATCACCTGCACGCACAAACAGATAATCAATATCTCCTGCTTTAGAATCCAAGGGTTCGATATGAAATACGAGATCCTAAGAACGAAGGCAATGAAATTAATCGAAACTGTTCTAGAAAAAGTAAGTCACAAAACCAACAAGAAAGCAACCAAGCGGCATAAAATATGGGCAAGAAAACCAGCGCAACAGAAAGGGCTCTCTCGACTCTGCCGCCGAGTCCTTCCTTGAGGCACGATCCTTTGAATATGGGACCTGATTCCGAAGAAACCAATCCATAACAAGGAAAGGATCTTGATTCAATCTGTCCCGATCGAACGATACCAAGTATTTCTTAGCCGCGCTCCCCGAACAGGGGGAGCGGGGCACTACATCTTAACCAACTAACAAAAAGTTTCATCCTCAAAACTTAAGAATAGAACCTACCCCTAGGAAATAATGAGGGAAACTTTTCTCTCATGTCTGATTCGAGTCCCCTGTTCGATTATTCGACCGAGTGGTTCCACCAAAGAACACACACTAGCGAGACTACCCAATTCCGTAACTGCTTTTCTTTACGATCTAAAATCTGAATGGGCTCTTCTGTGTACGATAAGTCTGTATGCAGATCCAGCTGACCAAAGTCTACCACGTTGTTCGGGTCATGTACGTACTTTCTAAGATGTGACATATAGAAAATATCATGCACTTCTGATAGGGCTGGTGGTAATACAATTTTATAGGCAACTAAAGTGACTCATCTGAGAATTTTGAACCGCCCAACGAATCTCGGACTTAACTTTTCTTTTACTCCAAATCGCATGACTCATCATATGGGCGAGACCTTTAAAAACACATGATCACCCTCCTGGAACTCGAGGGGGCGACGACGAATGTCGGCATATCTCTTCTGCCGGCTCTGTGCTACTTTTAATCGCTCTCAGACCAACCGAACCTTTTGGACTGTTTGCTCAACCAGTTCTGGCCCAAGGATTTGTCGCTCTCCAACTTTATCCCAGCAGATCAGTGACCTATACTTCTGCCCATACAGAGCCTTATACGGAGCCATTTGGATGCTGGATTGATAACTGTTGTTGTATACAAATTCGGCCAACAGTAGCTAGACGTCCCAATATGACTTTGAGTCGATTAAACAGAGGCGCAAAATATCTTCTAGTACCTGATTCACCCATTCTGTTTGGCCATCTGTTTGAAGATGGTAGGCTGAGCTGAACTTCAACTTGGTCCCCATCGCTGACTGAAGGCTTTCCCAGAAATGTGATAGGAATCGTCGGTCCCGATCTGATACTATGAAAATTGGCACTCCGTGCAACCAAACTGTCACAACCCGCACCCCAAAAATCGGGCATGAGTCGTGGGTACGTCCAGCCTATGCCGCAGCATCGGCGGTAGAACGCTGTATAGGTCTACTATCTAGCTAACAATCTCACACAACAATATAAGTACCTGCAAAGATCTCAACTCCAAACGAAGGAACAATATGATGAAGATAATATAAATACTCAATCATGATATAAGCACGATAAGATAACAAGGAAGTCTAACAACTACAAAGTCTAAACAATAACTACTACTAAAGACAACAACAATAACAATAATAATAACAACAATATCCTGAATTAAATACAAAACAAAGTCTCAAACCAAAAGCCGGGGATAAATCCGGTACCAAAAGCTAATAAATACAACTGGGGTCCTAGTAATCCCGGCTACCAACCCAAAAATTGCTCCTGAACTAGGGGGTCCCTGTCTACACCATTGACATGATGTGATCCATAAAACGTCGGACACCAATCTTCCAGATCCTCTAAAAAATATATTCAGTCAGGATTGGAGCAAGTACACCTCTAACAGCAGTTCCAGTTAAATGATAAAAACTATAAAGCAGTTGTAGCGAGTAGCACATGGTGAAAGAAATAAAGTATGGACAAGGAAATATATATATATATATATATATATATATATATATATATATATATATATATATATATATATATATATATATATATGTCAACTGGGGCATAAAGGTAAAGATGCATAAAAATCAGAAGCAAGATAATAATGACTGCATGATACAAGAAATCTAAACTAAGATCAAGTGTGTGCACTATAACGTGAAGTGAGTCCAGCAAGAATAAATGTAATGAGTAAAGTCCAGAAAGTATAAGTGAGACCAGTCAAGAAATAAAAGAGAATCCAGACTAGAAAGAATGAACTCGTGTCTCTGAAATACCTATTTTGACATATAAACGGCTAGGGGTAAGTACGGCTCACCGCACACTGGATGTGCTGCTGCTATCATTCTAGATTAGACAATAGGGGGTGATTCTAGTGATTCCAATTGGGAATGTTTACATATCTACTCGAGTATTTCCCTGCCCCGACTAGTACAAGTGAATTCAAGATACGACACGCAAATCAAGTATGAGTCCAGCCAAAAACATGAGTGATGTCTGTAGTGAGTCCTAATGTGATGCTAGTAGGTAATTTCAGAAATAGAGGCCAGAAACATGAAATATACGTATCGTAAGTAAATAAATCCAGAAATACTAGTCAGTGTCCTGCCAGAAAATTAGATAATACTATACTAGAAGCTTAATCATAATAATTATCAGATAATGAAAACTATCAGAGAATGTACTTGCCTGACGTCCTGAGCAACTGGCGATTCGAACTGGCGTCGCAAAAATCTATTGAGAAAAGCAAGGTTAAACGGGATTCAAAAGAGTTAAACAGATATAAAATAACTAAAAACAAGCTTCTAGGGTTGTTCTAGGTCAAACAGGTCAAAGTAAAATCGGGGTCAAAAAGTTAACTCTGGGTCCAAAAAGTCAACTCTAGGTCAAAACTAGGTCAAAGGTTGCCTTTGGCAGTCAACCGGGGCAACTAAGGTCAACTCTAGGTCAAACTAGGGTGCTCCTAAAATTCTATGTCAAAACTAGCTCATTAAGCTAGTAACCCTCAAACTCGCCTCTTTGAGACACCGAGATACCCTCGGTATCCGATATCTCAACCTATGCTATATACCTCGCCTATACCCTCAAATATATATCCTAGCACGTATATATATATATATATATATTTATATATATATATATATATATATATATATATATATATATATATATATATATATATAACCAACTTTTAACCTCAATCCTAGGCAAAATCCAATACCTCGCCCCGATACCCAATACCTCAAGGTATTGAGTTACCTCGCCTAACCCCTCTCTAACTCTAACTAACTCGCTAACTATCTAAATATATACTTATATATATACTACTATATGTTTAACATATATATATATATATATATAACCTAGTGTATAGGCAAATACCTCATCTCCGATACCCAACTTACCTCAATACCTTAGTATCTCAAGGTATTGAGATACCTTATCCTCTAACTCTAACTAACTAGCTAACTATATATATATATTTATATACCTATAAATATAACATCAATATATATATATATATATATATATATATATATATATATATATATATATATAACCTAGTATTAGGCTATACCTCAATACCTTACCTCCGATACCTCACTTGCATCGATACCTTGATATCTCAAGGTAATGAGATCCAATACCATGCCCTCTCATCTCACCAACTAACTTATCTATCTATCTATCTATCTATCTATCTATCTATCTATCTATCTATCTATCTATCTATCTATGTAATCCATATACATATATATCTATCTATACACATAGCACGTATATATATATATATATATATATATATATATATATATATATATATAAAACCAACTTTTAACCTCAATCCTAGGCAAAATCCAATACCTCGCCCCGATACCCAATACCTCAAGGTATTGAGATACCTCGCCTAACCCCTCTCTAACTCTAACTAACTCGCTAACTATCTAAATATATACTTATATATATACTACTATATATATATATATATATATATATATATATATATATATATATATATATATATATATATATATATATATATATATATATATATATATATATATATATATAACCTAGTGTATAGGCAAATACCTCATCTCCGATACCCAACTTACCTCAATACCTTAGTATCTCAAGGTATTGAAATACCTTATCCTCTAACTCTAACTAACTAGCTAACTATATATATATATATTTATATACCTATAAATATAACATCAATATATATATATATATATATATATATATATATATATATATATATATATATATATATATATATATAACCTAGTATTAGGCTATACCTCAATACCTTACCTCCGATACCTCACTTGCATCGATACCTTGACATCTCAAGGTAATGAGATCCAATACCATGCCCTCTCATCTCACCAACTAACTTTTCTATCTATCTATCTATCTATCTATCTATCTATCTATCTAGGTAATCCATATACATATATATCTATCTATACACATATATATATGTCTATATACCTATCTATCTATATATCTATATACATATACCTCTAACTATCAATATATGTCTATATACACATACTTACCTATATATATATATATATATATATATATATATATATATATATATATATATATATATATATATATATATATATATATATATATATATGAAAAGGGGGGGTACTAGCCGCTGCCGCTGCGGATACTGTGCTGCTGCACTATCGCTGCTGCTGCTACTGCTGTTGCTGCTGTGGCTCTACTGCGGCCTGCTGCCGCTGCTGCTACGGCTCTGCTGCAGCCACTGCTTGCAGCTGCTGCTGCTACTGCCCTCTCTTCTCCCTGCTGTTGCTGCTCTGCTTTCTATTTTCCCTGCTGCTGCTGCTTTGCTTTCTTTTCTCCCTGCTACTGCTGCTCTTCTCATCCTCTCTCCCTCACTCTATCTCACTCTCCCACTATCTCTATCTTACCCTCTTATCCCTCGCCTTAATCTCTCTCGCTCTAGCTCTCTATCTCAATCTCTCTCGACACACAACAACACACACACATAAACATATACACGCACACACACTTACATATATATATATATACACTAACATATAAACACACACACACACACATATATACATATATAAACACACTCAAACACACACACACACATATATACATATATAAACACACTCACACACACACACACACACACACACACACACACATATATATATATATATATATATATATATATATATATATATATATATATATATATATCTATACATATACACACACACACACACACTACACACTAACACACACTACACTCACACACACTACACACAAACACACATAAACACACATATATATAAATATAAACTCATAAATCTTAATACACACTCTCCGAGGCTAAACCAACCCGCGCACAAGCCCAAAACCTAGAAACCAAATCGAAATGGCCATTTGGTCATTTTGACAAACACGTGGAGTGCGGCTCGCGATACCTTGTGAAACGCACACCAAACCTACTCAAAATTGACCCAAAATTTATCCACGAGTTCTAATCGATGTCTAAAAGCTCAAAAAAAATACTAACTCTCTGATTCTAGGTCTATGGCAAAATCCCACAGGCATGTAGAACCCACGACGATAAAAAATCCCCAAATCGTCCGAAACGCACAAATCTCTACGACACGACCTCACGTGTCCGAACAGGAACACATACTCACCCTCAAGAGACCAAAGCACGTCTATCTAGGTCCGTTTAACCTAGGTCAACACCCAAAATTGGGCCAATCTCGGATTTCACACAAAATTGACACACAACTCTATGCCAAAGTCTCCAAACACATCCAAACAAGCTCCAACTTCCTCCTATGGGTAGCCCTGAGATCTAGAAAGGTTCTAAACTACTAATTATACTATATTAGAGTAATCACAAGGGGAAAAATTAGGGTTTACCTCTTGGGAGTCAGAATCCCAAGGCCAAAGTCTCCAAAAACCTAGAATCACCACTCTCAAGCCTCCAAGCCTCCAAGCCAAGCCTCTATACCAAGTCTAAGCTCTCCACACCTAGGTTAGGGGAAAATGGAAGGTTAGAGTTTGTATTAGAGAGGAAAGTAAGTGAAGAAAGAGAAGAAAAGTGGGAAAACTTACTTGGGTTGGAAGAAGAAAAAAGAAGAAGAATAGAAGAAAGAGAATGGAGAGGAGAATGAAGAAGAAGAGGAAATAAAAGGGAGGGGGGGGGAAAGGTTCAATTATGTAGGAATTAGGTTTAGGGTTAGGGTTTGTGTTTATTACAAAGACCAAAACACCCCTCTCTTAAGTCACACTAATAGGGTTTGGGTTTGGGGTTTCCAAAAGCACTCTAATTAATCCCTAATCACTATAACTAACTAATTAAAATATAAATTACTATTCTACACCAATAAATAAGTCTGACAAGGATGTTGGTTGGGTCTGACAAGGGTCTACTAGGGTTTGACATGGGTCCAGACTAGCCAAAACCTTAAAATAATTAATAAAAATAAATACATGCATCTAATTAGATATAAATACAAATATTTATGATGAATACACAATTTACCAAATTAAAATAAAAAAATATCCTGCCCTGGAAATGGGGTAGTGACAAGCCTATCCTCCTTAGAAAATTTGCTTCTCGAAATTTAAAGTCGATCGCACTTCTTCTAGGTCACAACCCCAACAATCACAGTTAAAAAATTATACCTAAACAATATGCAAGATCATGGTCCTACTGGTCGTGTTATCACAGTCTCAGTCAGGGTCACTACACTATCTACCACAGCACAAAGAAAAGTCTAACAGGTACAAATGAAGTACACCACCAGAAATAAAAAAGGACAGAAAGAAGAACAAAAAGAGACAGACCTGCCACCCAACACCCGTAGCATTGGCCTCCTTGACAGTCAACGCATAAGCCCTGCCCTGCTGGGATATCTCCTTCTGCTGGTGCGGGGCATAATACTGTGCCACAGGTGGCCTAGCTCTAACTCTCCGATCCTGTGTTCCACCAAATGGAGGTGCAGTGGGGCAATCTCGCATCTAGTGAGCAGCGGATCCACAGAACAGACATACCTTCAACCTCCTCCTACAAACATCCCAAGTGTTTCATGCCTTCCTGCAGTAGGCACAAGTGGGCACTCTCTGATCCTGACCCTGCTGTCCCGACTGCTGTGCTGTCTTCTGCATATAGGGACGCTTAGCCGGTCCCGCACTACCACTCGCACTACCTGAATCATCCCTGCCTCTCTTGGACTTGATCTCCAAGTCATCCTCTGCCCTCTGAGCGTCCCCTACGATCTGCTCGAAAGTCGCCTCGCGGTCACTCCTAGTCAAAGACTTGGCCGCCCTGACCAAGCCCTTGCGAAACTTTCTCGCCTCTGCTGCCTCACTCAAGCCCTCCATAAATCTGCCCAGACGGCAAAACTCTGCTGCATACTCATCCACCAGCATGCTCCCCTAAACGAGTGCCTTAAACTGGCTCTCCAAGGCACTGAGAGCTACATCTGGGAAAAACTTCTCCTTAAAAAGCCTCATGAAAGCCTCCCAAGTAAGCCCTGGTGCCGCAATACTCGTATCAGTGCGATACCATATCAATGCGAGGTCGAACATCTGACTGCCCGCTGCCTCTATCTGCATGCTGTCTGGAATCTGTTCCAGCCAAAAAATCTCCCCAATCTGCTCTATCCAGTCATCCACGTACATGATCCCCTCTGTACCCCGAAACTCCTTGGGCCGCATCCTCTGGAAGTCAATGATGTTACCCAACCTCAGATGCTGTGCCTGTTCTTCCTGTGGCTGGATCTAAGCCACTCTATCCACTGCCGTCATGGCCACCTGGTGGGCATTCTCAATGCCCAGCCTCATCATATCCACCTGGCGGTACTGCACGACCATCAACTCCCTTAAGAGCGCAAACAACTGCATGGCATCTACTGGTACAGGAGGTTGTGGAGGAGGTACCACCGAAACGACTGGGGTAGTCCTCGGATCGACAGGTGGAGGAGGATCCCCGAGAGCAACAGATGCTCCCTCAACTGCAGGATTGGTGAATGGAGCGGTAACAACTGCCTGAATACGAGCTAGACGAGAGGTGGCAGACCTCTCAGTGGCAACTGCTGGAACGGTATTATGGGATCGTATCTTCGGAGGCATCCTGGACACAGATCAAAATAAGTCAATACGGTGCAAGATACGATATCATCAAGTAAGGACAGTAATATTTCAAAAGAGGCAATTTTAGAATAATTAGAAATAGCAAATATTAGATTGGAATTGTTCATAGTCGTGATTGAGTACACTCTCATCCTAGATCCTATATCCTATAGCAGGCTCGCAGTAGAGTTTGATAATAAACGAAAGAAATGAAACTAGGTTTATACGAAACCCTTTCTTTGGTTTACAAACAAGAAGTACAATTAATCATATACGAGGATGTTAAGTACAAAATTTTAATCTGAGTAAATATTGCTATAGGAGTCTGATCTGCGGTCGATCACTTTATCCCTTGGACCACACGATGACGAAGAAGTGCTGTAGAAGAAGGAGAAGCTTCCAAAATTGTAAGAGGGATTGGATGCTCAATGCCAAAGTCGTCAATCACTCCCCTCTGTCTGTGCTCTAGGATCTTCTCTCTCAAAAATAAAATCCAGTCTCTGACTTCCGACCTTTGACCTCTATCAATAGAGGTCTCTATTTATAGAGTCCAATTGCCGTAACCGTCCAGTCGGCGTAGAAGCCGAACAATGGAGAGTGGGGCGCTCTTTACGCAACGGTTATGATAACTGCTACCTACGTCTAAATGATCTCTCGACTCTGCGTGTGACGCGTGTCCTATTATGAGGTAACGCGTATAACTGCTGCGAAGATCACGGCATGCAAGCCACGTGGGTAACTGCCCCTTGCATAGAGATGATTGGCGTAGAAATCGAATAGCTGTCATACTGGCGTAGAAGCCAGGTAACTGTCATGTTGGCATAGAAGCCAAGTAGGCGTAGAAGCCCAGTAGGCATAGAAGCCCAATAGCTGTCAAGTTGGCGTAGAAGCCAAATAGTTGTCAGGTTGGCATAGATGCCAAGTAGGCGTAGAAGCCTAGTAGGCGTAGAAGCCTGATGCTGCATGGATAGGTAGCTAGCGTAAGGACAGTCGATTATCCTTGCTTGACTGAGGTCTTGAGCGTATTCTGGGCCAAATAGCCTTATCACGCACCAATGCAAATATAGCCTGAGTTGGCGTATTTCGAGGAGATAGCATACGGCATGCTCCTATAGTTGAAAATAGCTAGGTCGGCGTATTTCAAGGAGATAGCGTATAGCGTACTCCTATAACTAAAAATAGCCTGATGGCGTAATATGCATAGGTGATGATGTGGACGTATTAGCCATAATTATGGCTCGTCCAGTCGTTAAAAGTAGAACCAAATCTCATGCATTAAATGCAGAGATCTGCCCCTATCACGTGCATTAACTGAAGAGACGTGCCTCGAGTTCTATACGAAGAGCAGCTTTTGACGTGGCGGTTCGTTTCGTCTCCTGCTGAGCGTAAAAGCTCATGTCTGCCTGTGTAAAACTAGGCAGCATATTCCTTGAATGCGTAAATGACGTCTTATATCAAGGGTTATGTCACTAGACGACAATCTGGGACTCTATGCCGAATCATCATTACAGTCGTCCTCTCGATTGTCGTGCGGAACTTTCTATCGGGGGTCAGGTTCACTGCATGATCTGACAGGTTCATTCGAGGAATACGAAGAGTTCCTCGTACAACTTCCCGCTGCATTAAAAGAAGATAGGTTTTACGCCGAAGTGGCGATGTAGCAACCTTTTTACGCTAAATCAGTCTGGAAATACTGTATTACGCGGGTTATTCTGGAGCTATATTTTACGCTGAATAGCGTTGAAGCTCTGTTGTTCGCCAATGGATCTGAAGTCATGTCTTATGCCACCCAGTGCTGGAGCTCTGTTTACGCGGGTTTTATGCATATTGCGTTTAATTCTGCAGCGTATTTTTCATGCTTCTACAAGGCCCCCTTCAAAGTTTTCAAATTCCTCGTAATTTGAAATACTTTGAATGAAGCATGAAACGGTCAAGTTTGACTCGTTCCGCGAGGCTGATTTCTCGGCAAATTTTCAGGAGTTTGTTGGAATTTGGTGTGATCTCCTCTGCCTATATAAAGGCGACTGAGTTAACCTATTTTTCCCATACTTCCTTCACCATACAGAGATGGTTACCAAGCTTCGTCGAGTCAATTTGAGGAAGAAGAAGATCATATTTTTCCAACATGTAAAGAGCCGTAAAAAGAGGCATCTTCGAGCAAATGTCCTCTGCAACGATGGATCATGGAAGGATATCATAGCTTCCTTTGCTCAGGATAATCTGTAATTTCATATGGCGATTTGTCCAGGAGAGAGGAATGGTCTCATTTGGCCACACAGCTTGCAAGATATATTTTCTTCCATCATGGCACTGGACGAAGATAGGCAGTCTGGCCCTGTCTTCCAGTATTGAGTTGGGTCTGAACCCCCAACTCAATTCTAGGGCATGCCTGCCATAGCGTATGGAGGATGGGCTTACAAAATTGATACATGCCCAGTTGTGTATCCTCCCGCCATTCACCATTTTTTTGTTCATCGGCCGCAGAAGCCGATAAAGTGCCGTAGAAGACAAAAAAGATCTACATCAATATGATAACCTGGCAGAACAGATTATCAGTGTGATCTTAAATGAGAAACCCTTTGTAGAAAAAGGATTTCCATTATATGTAATCATGAAGATAAAAAACCCTTTGTAGACTGGATTTCCATCATATGTAATCATGATTAATAAAATTGTCTTCTTTTACGCATATGATGATTTGTCATATTTGCTGTGATGAAGTCTGAATATGTACAGCTTCGGCACGTCTGAATAACTTTATGCCGACTCTGATAAAAAGAGTATCTGGTCTCGTCCCGTCTTTTACGCGTAACAGAAGACGCGTAGAAAGCTGCTTAGCATTTAAGTCGAATATTCGAACTGTCATGCTATTTTGAACGAGGAGTCACGTAAAATTTTTGAACTGACATTTCTCTGATGCGAAGAATTCTTGTTCAGACTATCATCTTCAAGAATGATTTCCCAAAAATTCCTTGAAATAGGGCGAGAAATGGCCGTCAAACAGGCCATACTTGAACTTGTGTAAAAGACTGAACTTCGGATGAGCTGCCAATCGACTCAAGAAGAAGAGTCATCTTTAATGTTGAACTCTGTATATTTTGGGCACTTGGAATATTTTGTAGCCAAGGAGGAGCATTTTCTGCGTAGATCCTTGTAATTGACCGTCTGAGCGTAGAATCGTAGATTTGTAGCCTCTGAGCGTAAAAAGCTTTTGAGTGTGAAATCATAGATTTGTAGCCTCTAAGCGTAAAGTCATAGGTTTGTAGCCTCTCGAGCGTAAAAGCTACCGAGCATAAAAGCATCCGGGCATAAAGCCATAGACTTATAGCCTCTAAGCGTAAAACCGTAGGTTTGTAGCCTCTCGAGTGTAAAAGCTGCTGAGCATAAAAGCATCCGGGCGTAAAACCATAGATTTATAGTCTCTGAGCGTAAAATCATCGATTTATAGCTTCTCAAGCGTAAAAGCTCATTAGCGTAAAATCATAAATCTGCTCTATGCGTAAATTCTGGATCCACTGACTGTCCGTCTTCTTCCTTCAAATGATAGGCTCACGTGGACTCAAATCATAACCGAATATTAAATATCGAATTTGGTTAAGAATTCGAGGAGTCATCCAAACTCTATAAATAGTCCAAAGGCTGGAGAGAGAGAACTTTTATCTGCCTTCACAAAACCCTTGATTTCCAAGAACCCTTCTTCTTCGTCTCTTACTCGAGAACTCAGGATCGCCATGGCCCCTAAACAGTCTTCTACTACTAAGGGAAAGAAGGTCGCTTCCTCTTCCCGCTCTGCTGCTCAAGCATGAGCAACTCCCATTAGGCTGAACGAGCCTCGATCGGAACGCAGTGCTCCGGCGTCGAGCCGTGCTCCGGATATTACAGGTAGAGACTTCGAAAGAGAACCAAAATCCTTCGCACACGTTGTACGTGCACGCGCAAGGTCGTCTTTCGTACTGAGAGCCTCTTTGAGGAAGATGATATACGGAGGGGTTTTATCATTACGCGCACATTTCTAATGTGTCGGCGTAAGAATTCTAAATTTTTGCAGTCTGGCGTAAAAACCCATACTGTCGAGATTTGGTGTTTCTCTGTAAACTTTGAATTTTACGTGCTGGATATGAATACTGGCGTAAAAATTCAAACTTTGTCAATCCAGCGTAAAAGCTCAGATTGTTAACTGCTGCCAACCTTGATTTTACGCAATATAAAATAGGTTCCGGCGTAAAACTCAAGTTTTTATAGTCTTGGCGTAAAAGCACAAACTGATAAAAACTGCAAGAGTGTAATATCTAGTGTAGAAACTGACTTGTTCTCTTGTATTTTATAGTGGACTTGCAGATCTCTCCATTGGCTTAAGTGATGGGCTCTGCTACCGGAATATTGAGCTCGAATTATCTGGAGGATTTGTCGTATATGACATTTCCCATTTCTGGAGCCAACTACCCTAAAGAGAGGGGAATTCTGATATCATCCCAAGGAGAGCGCATGTTGCTGAGTATGATCGGTGGGGAGCCACTGAAACACATAGACGAGACGGAGTATAAGAAATCTGGTTTCTTATTTGGAGATGTTATTGACAAGCAATCCCAGACCAAGCCCAAGAAGGAGAATTGGGTGTTTACTGCTGAAGGCACGGTGATGTATCTGTCCAGTATGCCTAGGGATTACCCCATCTCGGCCTTCTTTCATGCCACTCATCCTAGGAAGATGGTGTGGGTACTGACTCCCGATCTTCACGGCCGTCTGGGAAAGATCTCATATAACAAAGACTACTACGGGGGAGCCTACATGAGTCGTCCCTCGGGCCCTGTTATGCCCTTCAGGGGATTATTGCCGGGTAATGTCCCGAGCGAGGATACGTCGCTGATCCAGCCGGTTCAGATGTCGACCTTCTGTAATGACTTTATGGGACAGGGAGGAATGTACCCCAGGTTCAACCCTCGGACCAACGGATGGCTTAGCTCGGGAAATCTTCGATGGGCCAGTTTAACTGCCTGGGCCCTGAAGCACTTCCAAACGGAGTTGGAGAGTATAGGTTTGTTCGCATCTGTGAGCGCTACAAGTGTTGGGTTGCCTGTCAACCCTAACATATTCCTAGCATTGATGGAGTGATACAACTCGCTCACCAGGACTTTTGCCACTCCGCTAGGGGAGTTGGGCCTAGCCTTTCACGAGATAGCAGAAATTTCAAGGCTGCCCATGGGGGACGTTCCTTATGAAGAGTACGTCCCTACAAATAAGGAGTTGAGGGATACAAACCCTCGGGCGGTGGCAGTATATCAGGAGCTGATGAGCCACTACCTTGCTTGTACCACTTTCTAAAAGGAGCCGTATGATTTGGCTCACATCAATAAGTGGGCAACATATCTCTTCTTCCACTAGGCCAGAAATGCTAAACCGGATAAGGTGGTAGATAGTCAAGATAGACCCTTGAACCTCCTGAGCATGCTCAATGCTGACACGGTCGACGACCTCATCGAAGATGCAGGAGCTCCGGATCATATTTTTGATGAGGAGATAGAGGGTTATCCCGCCGGCACAAAAGCCTTCAGTTATATGAGGCATTGCCGAAAGCCTCTGTCAAAGGAAGCTCAATTGGCTAGCTTCCTCTCCGTCTGGCTATGCCGCTGGGTAGTGCCGGGTATCGCGTCTGCGGATCGCATCCATTGCAACATTTTATGGCCCGTAGTACATTTAGTGTTCGGAGCAAGACTGGGCCTGTTTCCTGCTATGGTATGTAGAATACAAGCAGGTCTGAGGGCGCTTACTGATGGGCTACTAGCTGATGATACACAGCACAAAAGCTTTCCCAGGGTGGAATTACCATTCCTGTACTTGATGGGATGGTTAATTCTTCACAATGCCCGGGTGATGTCTTCTGGCTCCGCCGACAGTTCAGGAAATAATTTCTTGCTGAATTACAAGAATTTCTCTTGGAACGTGGCGACCGTCACAGATTGCCTGCGAGCGTTAAACGTAGCCCACAATTGGAAGATCTTCTGTATCGTTCCCCCTGTACACATCAATCAACGGGGGAGGAAACTCAAGGATGAAGGTCATGGGAGAACCATTCTTTCTCTTGAAGCCTTCTATTGGTTGGTCTGCATTAGACCTTCCCATTTGCTATACAAAAGTGATGACCATTGCTTCTTGGAGCCCTATCTGCCCAGTCGGTTTGCCAGGCAGTTTGGGTATGACCAAATACATTTAGGAAATGCCATTACCAGCTTCAAGTCCAGAGGTGGACTCATTGATGGAGCCCGAGGGTGGCGGTATTTTATCACGGGCTGCACTGGTGCAACTTTTGCGGTGCCCGCGACTTCTCTTTCCATGGAGCTGCGCATGCTTCACTCGTACGTGTAGTTCCATACGTCCATCAATACCTTCCATCGCGATTTTAATATGCGTGGAAGTTTTGGGATGCCCTCCCATAGGTCTACTGCCAGGGAGGATGCTCCGTCTGTTTCCTCGGATGAAAATAAAGACATCGCTGGGGTAGATGAATTCTTGATGACAATACCGAGAGGTGTACTAGCTCCGACTGCAGAGCCTCTCTTTATCCCCCATAAAAGGAAGGCTTCTGCTCCGAAATAACCTTCTCCCCGCAAGAAGAAGGTTGCCAAAGGTCCAAAAAATGCTTCTACTAGAGAGGCTCTTAGAAGTGAGCCTATCGTTTCCCCTGCTGGGGATGATTCTTTGATTAGAGGTCCTTTGCCTATTAGAGAGGGAACCTCCTCAGTTCCGGCCGACAGTGCCGGAGATTCTTTGCTCGAGATCGCTGCTACTACTGCTTCTGGTAGCGCTACGAGATCGCCTCCGAGGCCGAGCAAAATAAGATTATATATACCTTTATCCAGACCAATAATGGGGGTAACCCCTGCTGCGTCTGGAAGTATATCCAGCGAGATTCCACCCGATGAGCCTCGAGTGGATCTTGGTGACGACTTGGAAGAATATCTGCCAGTGTCAGTTGGCGCACCCCCTTCTCCAGGTATGACAACTCGCTTAGCATCATTAAGAAATGATTTAGCTGTCCTGGCTGCAGACGTGACATATATACCATCAACAATGGGTAAATGTCATCTTTTATGCCTCCTTTAGGAAAGTTATCATCGATTTGATATTAACTTTCTCTTATCTTCTTTTCAGGTGAAGACCTCTACGGGGAGGGCGGAATAGACGCAACCTTTGATTCTGTTGCGGCTCCTGCCGATGAAACGGTGGTGCTCGACCTTGGAGAGGCAACATTTTTGGGTGTCGTCTCGCCAGTACCAGTCCCGATATCTTCTGAGGAGGATGAGCCTGTCATCACGACTATGCCTCCTTTGTTGAGTATGCCAACAACTTCAACCGTTGTTGGTGCCTCTACTTTTGTCGCGCCATCTGTTGAAGCGACGACTATGACGACACCCTCTACAGTCGTTCCTGGAAGGGGATTCACCGATATAGCAGCCACTCCCAGCGTCCATTCGGATTTTGCCATGCTAGTTGAGCAGTATACTAGTGTTTTCTACCTCACTTTGAAAATGCTGATATCAATGGTGCTGGAGAAGAATCTAAGCTTCGAGGCTCTGAAGATGTCCTCCCAGCTAGCGATAGCGTCGATCAAAAATTTCAACGACATTGGAAGAGCTGATGCGCTGGAGTAAATAGTTAATAGTTTAGAACAACCCATTAACGAATATTTGCAATTATCTTGAGGCAGCATCGATGATATGATTCAGGCTAAGTATGACTCCTTAACCGCAGAGCTTGCTGGGCACATGGAAACTCTAAACAAATCCATCCAGGAACAACAACAGGAGATGGATAAAGAGCCGGCTGTCTTGGTGGATTTTGTTCCTCAGCTAACCAATTTCCAGTCCAAATATGAGGAAGATAAAGCGAGGGTTCGAGATTTGGAAGCTGAACTCGCTCAGGCCAGGGAGAAGCTTCTCAAGACATCGGCAGCTCGTGATGTATTTAAAGGCCAAGTGGAGATAGGTCAACAGAACTTGGTACTTGCCGGATTCATCCATGGCAGTTTTATTGATGCTCGGTCTGAGCTATCTTCCTTAAAAAATGAGGAGGCAAGAATGGAATAGCCTCGCAACCACGTCTTGAACTCCAGGAATGATAGAATGGCTGCTTTGGCGTGACAGATTAGGGATTTAACTGCTCCTCCCCAATGATGTACCTTCTTGTTTCTCTATAATTTCTCGAAGATAATAAAGACATATTTTTTGACTTTGTGGACCCATCACTTTAGAACATGATAGGCTAAGATGAAAGTGATATCAGAGGTATCATTAACATGACATACTTTCGTTAAGGTTTTGCTGAATGTAAATCTATTCAGAAGAGATATGAACCGGATAGAATATAATCCAACTAAATTTGTATACTAAACACTATCAGAGGTAATATGAACATGATAGGTTTACAAATTAGTTAAGGATATCCATTAAGAGGTCATACGAATCTGATAGAATATGATCCAGCTAACCTTTGTGCAAGATATCGTCTGAATAAGATCTTCATCACACTCCGTTAAGCAAAGGAGGTCAAGTAAAGTACTTCTTCAGGAATTTGCCATTGATACGAGCCATTGCCAAATTTCCATTAGGCTTGGCTAATCTGTAAGCGCCATTTGCAATCATACAAGGGCCCTCCCTTTTTTTATGATTGTTTGCGCGAATTTTGGATATCGTACGTGAGGTAATATGGACGTAGTACGATACCGTATTTGTTGAGGATATCCTAGTGGGGGATTTTTGGTGGACCTATCATTTGTTGCGTACGTTAAGTGCAAATAATAAGTTCGAAATAAGCCCTATCAGAGGTAGTATGGACGTGATAGGTTTTTGTAGCTAGTAAAAATATCCTCCTAGGGGATTTTTTATGGACTTATTACTTCTTGTGCACGAGAGTGCAAGTAATAAGTTTAGTACAAATCCTGACAGAGGTAATATAGATGCGATAAAATACGACTCTGTGGGGGTTAGTCATGGACATGCTCTTTCTTCGCTGGGGAAAATAAGGATAGTTCAGAGGTGATATGAACATGAACGATTTGTTTTCCTTTGCGGGCATTCCACAGGGGAATTTTTTTTTGGACCTATTACTTCTTGCGCACGAGAGTGCAAGTAATAAGTTTAGGACAAGCCCTGCCAGAGGTAATATGGACAAGGCAATTTTTATGGACTTAACACCACTGGCGTACTTAGGATCAAGTACTAGTGTTAAGTTGAGATGACAACCGATATCAGAGGTAATATGGACATGATAATCGATAGCCAAAAATTCAAAAAGTTTATTCAGAGGTAATATGAACATGATAAACTTTTGAGTTGTGACTCCATTGGGGATGGAGGTATATATCTGCTCAGAGGTAATATGGACATGGCAGGTTTTTGTGGACTTAACACCACTGGCGTACTTAAAGTTAGGTACGGGTGCTAAGTTGAGATGACAACCGATATCAGAGGTATTATGAACATGATAATCGATAGCCAAAAACTCAAAAAGTTTGTTTAGAGGTAATATGAACATGACAAACTTTTGAGTTGTGATTGGAGAAAGTGGTGAGACGTAGTTCAGAGGTAATATGGACGTGAACTGATCTATAGCCACAAACTTGAAAAGTTTTGCTCAGAGGTTCCTTGAACATGGCAAATTTAGCTGGGAAAACAAAAAAATGTACGGACAATAGTTCAGAGGTAATATGGACGTGAACTCATGTTCAAAAAATTTACTATGGAATGATTTTCCTGAGTGAGGATAGACCTGAAGAATTCGCTGGGGAAACTTTAGGGATTCATCATCCGATATTTTCTTGAGGGAGCAAATTGTTACCTTAGAGTGAAATTAATTTGCAGTGATTGTCCCCTCGTTTATAAATACAATGTGACGAATTTGGCGTCGATCAACTCCTGGATTCTTTTTTTCAGTACATAGCAGGCCCTTGTAGGGTGATGAATGTACCGATGGAAGAGACAATAATCTGGGTTATTGACTTTGTCAGCCCTTTCAGGATATCTGATGTTGGGTAGCTGAAGTTTGTGTTCCTTCATCAATATATTGAAGATTTTAATGACGTCATCTTCATTGAAGGAGAAAGTCCTTTTTAGCCTTCGGGGCTCCTGATGCCTGAATTTTACTGTCTTCCGGGAAGATGGTCATCGTTGCCTCAACTTCGGACTCAGAGGGAATTCTACCCCCAGCTTTGGATATTGCCCTATTTTGTCGAGGTAGACTACCCCCAGACATGTCGTGGCGTTTGTCCACAGAAGTTGATTTAGAAGGTCCTGTCTCTGGTATTACAGGATCAGACTCTAGAGGTTTGGAGTTTGCAAGAGATGCAGTATACCCCAACCCAAAATGAGTTTATTGACAGTAAGGATTACCATGCAATAGTGTTCGTCTGCCTTTTCCATAGTTGAGGCCTTGTTTCAACTTCAAATTGTAACCCATGTTTTGTATAATCCTTAAAGCCTGAGGGCTATATCTATGGATTTGTATTTTCCCAGCATCGGACTCGTGAGATTCTTCTTGTACAATCGGTCTATTCCGCATTCGACCAAAGATTATTTGATGCTGATCGTTGTGAGTCGATGGAATAATAAAGACAGATTCTTCATGTGGCCCATATGTCATGACGACATTAGATCTTGACGCATCTTCCCACATGATCTCTCCATGCTTGGAAGTTAGGGGCACTAAATCTTGATTTTGATCCCTGTCTTTATGTTTCTGGATCAGGAAATCACGCAAATCAGTGATATTAGCAGAATAAGAAGAAGAAGAAGACTTATTCTGCCTTTTTATATAAGTTGAAATGCGGATATTGGGAACCATAACTCTCTCCCTACCGTAGGAATACAGCAGTTCAGCCATGTGAGTAGCACATGATCCATGATGAGCGTATCTATCCATTAACTGGGTCTTCTTTACGCCGAGAGGGTTGTCCTGGCATAATCTGGAACTCTGCTCAGGTTGGCGTAAAACTGAGGAAGTCCTCAAACGGCCATCAGCGTTCCGCGTAATATGAAGAGTGGGCAGATTCTTTTCTTGATGGCGTAAAAGCCAAGAGGTCGAAAAATCTGCCACTTGTTTTCCCTTGCGGAGATTGTAGGGACCCTCTGCCCCCTTATAGGTGGGAGAGGTATGCGCGGGGCGCTTTTGAAATTTCTGACTCGGCGTTGAGGCCTTGCCAGTAATTATGTCAACCACGTCAGCGACGGAAGACGAAGTTTTATGTGCAGGGCGCGTTTGAAATTTTTGACTTGGCGTTGAGGCCTTGCCAGAAATTATGTCAGCCACGTCAGCGACGGGAGACGAGTTTTTACGCGCAGGGTGCATTGTATACTTCTGGATTGGCGCTGAGGCTTTGCCAGAAGCTTTGTCTGCCACATCACAGACGGGAGACGGGTTTTTACGCACAGAGCGTGTAGGTTGGGATGCCACAACCTTGTTGATCGGAGAGAGAGAGCCTGCAGGGAAAGTAGAGGATGTCCGGGGCATCCATACTTTATGCAATTTCCTGCTGTCCTGAACATATAGGGAATGAGAGCTACCCCCTGCGCGAAGCATATATTCATAAGCAGATTGGTCGAATTGGACGACCAGAGTCTTCTTTGTTGATCCGACGGATACAACATCGTGTTGGGCAATGGCTTTCTCATCGGAAGAGAAAGTAGTCCCCAACAGAGTCACCATCTTGTGTTTGATAATAAACGAAAGAAATGAAACTAGGTTTATACGAAACCCTTTCTTTTGTTTACAAACAAGAAGTACAATTAATCCTATACGAGGATGTTAAGTACAAAAATTTAATTTGGGTAAATATTGCTATAGGAGTCTGATCTGCGGTTGATCACTTTGTCCCTTGGACCACACGATGTCGAAGAAGTGCCGTAGAAGAAGGAGAAGCTTCCAAAATCGCAAGAGGGATTGGATGCTCGATGCCAAAGTCGTCAATTACTCCCCTCTGTCTGTGCTCTAGGATCTTCTCTCTCAAAAATAAAATCCGATCTCCGACTTCCAACCTTTGACCTCTGTCAATAGAGGTCTCTATTTATATAGTACAATTGCCGTAACCGTCCAGTCGACGTAGAAGCCGAACAGTAGAGAGTGGGGCACTCTTTACGTAGCGGTTATGATAACTGCTATCCATGTCTAAATGATCTCTCGACTCTGCATGTGATGCGTGTCCTATTATGAGGTAACGCGTATAACTACTGTGAAGATCACGGCATACAAGCCACGTGGGTAACTGCCCCTTGCGTAGAGATGATTTGCGTAAAAACCAAATAGTTGTCATACTGGCGTAGAAGCCAGGTAACTGTCATGTTGGCATAGAAGCCAAGTAGGTGTAGAAGCCCAATAGACATAGAAGCCCAATAGCTATCAAGTTGGCATAAAAGCCAAATAGTTGTCAGGTTGGCGTAGAAGCCAAGTAGGCGTAGAAGCCCAGTAGGCATAGAAGCCCAATAGCTGTCAAGTTGGAATAGAAGCCAAGTAACCGTAGAAGCCTGATACTGCATGGATAGGTAGCTAGCGTAAGGACAGCCAATTATCCTTGCTTGACTGAGGTCTTGACCGTATTCTGGGCCAAATAGCCTTATCACGCACCAATGCAAATATAGCCTGAGTTGGCGTATTCCGAGGAGATAGCATACGGCGTGCTCCTATAGTTGAAAATAGCTAGGTCGGCGTATTTCAAGGAGATAGCGTACAGCGTACTCTTATAACTAAAAATAGCCTGATGGCATAATATGCAGAGGTGATGATGTGGACGTATTAGCCATAATTATGGCTCACCCAGTTGTTAAAAGTAGAACCAAATCTCATGCATTAAATACAGAGATCTGCCCCCATCACGTGCAATAACTGTAGAGACGTGCCTCGAGTTATGTACGAAGAGCAGCTTTTGACGTGGCGGTTCGTTTCGTCTCCTACTGAGCGTAAAAGCTCATATCTGCCTATGTAAAACTAGGCAGCGTATTCCTTGAATGCGTAAATGACGTCTTATATCAAGGGTTATGTCACTAGAAGACAATCTGGGACTCTGTGCCGAATTATCATTACAGCCGTTCTCTCGATCGTCGTGCGGTACTTTCTGTCAGGGGCCAGGTTTACTACATGATCTGACAGGTTCATTCGAGGAATACGAAGAGTTCCTCGTACAACTTCCCGCTGCATTAAAAGCAGATAGGTTTTACGCCAAAGTGGCGATGTAGCAACCTTTTTACGCTGAAGCAGTCTGGAAATACTGCATTACGCGGGTTATTCTGGAGCTATGTTTTACGCTGAATAGCGTTGAATCTCTGTTGTTCGCCAATGGCTCTGAAGTCGTGTCTTACGCCACCCAATGTTGGAGCTCTGTTTACGCGGGTTTTATGTATATTGCGTATAATTCTGCAGCGTATTTTTATGCTTCTACAAGCAGTACAACTAAATTATTGTACTACCACGATATCGCACTAATTGCGAAGGTCGAGACCTGCATAGGCCGCCACCAAAAATGTGTCACGATCCGCACCCGAAAAATCGGGCATGAGTAGTGGGTACGTCCAGCCTACGCCGCAGCATCGGCAGTGGAACACTGTCTCGGTCTACTATCTAGCTAACAATCTCATACAACAATATAAGTACCTGCCAAGATCTCAACTCCAAACGGAGGAACGATATGATAAAGATAATATAAATACTCAATCACGATCTAAGCACGATAAGATAACAAGAAAATCTAACAACTACAAAGTCTTAACAACAACTACTAAAGACAGCAATAATAATAATAATAATAATAATATCCTGGAACAAATACAAAACAAAGTCTCAAACCAAAAGTCGGGGACAAATTTCGTACCAAAAGCTAATAAATACAACTGAGGTTCTAGTGATCCCGGCTACCAACCCGAAAATCACTCCTGAAGTAGGGGGTCCCTGTCTGCACCATCGATATACTGGGGTCCATAAAACATGCGACACCAATCTTCCGGATCCTCTGAAAAATATATCCAGTCAGGATTGGAGCAATTACACCTCTAACAACAGTTCTAGTTAAATGATGAAAACTATAAAGCAGTTGTAGCAAGTAGCACAAGGTGAAGGAAATAAAGTATGAACAAGAAAATATATATATATATATATATATATATATATATATATATATATATATATATATAAACTGGTACATAAAGGTAAAGATGCATGCAAATCAGAAGTAAGATAATAATGACTGCAGGATGCAACAAATCTAAACTAAGATCAAGTGTGTGCACAATAACGTGATGTGAGTCCAGCAAGAATAAATGTAATGAGTCAAGTCCAGAAAGTATAAGTAAGACTAGTCAAGAAATACAAGAGAGTCCAGACTAGAAAGAATAAACTCGTATCTCTGAAATACCTGTTTTGACATGTAAACGGCTAGGGGTAAGTATGGCTCACCGCACACTGGGTGTGCGGCTGTTATCATTCTAGATTAGACAAGAGGGGGTGATTCCAGTTGGGAATGTTTACATGTCTACTCGAGTATTTTCCCGCCCCGACTAGTACAAGCGAATCTAAGAGACGACAAGCAAATCAAGTATGAGTCCAGCCAGAATCATGAGTGAAGCCTCTAGTGAGTCCTGATGTGATGCCAGTAGGTGATTCCAAAAATAGAGGCCAGAAACATAAAATATACGTATTGCAAATAAATAAATCCAGAAATACTACTCAGTGTCGTACTAGAAAATCAGATAATACTATACTAGAATCTGAATTATAATAATTATCAGATAATGAAAACTATCAGAGAATGTACTCGCCTAACGTCCTGAGCAACTGGCGATCCGAACTGGCGTCGCAAGGACCTATTATGAAAAGCAAGGTTAAACGAGATTCTAAAGAGTTAAACAGATATAAAATAACTAAAAATAAGCTTCTAAGGTTGTTCTAGGTCAAACGGATCAAATCGGGGGCAAAAAGTTAACTCTAGATCAAAACTAGGTCAAAGGTTGACTTAGGCGGTCAACCGGGGCAACTAAGGCCAACTCTAGGTCAAACTGGGTTGCCCCTAAAATTTTAGGTCAAAACTAGCTCATTAAGCTAGTAAACCCTCAAACTCGCATCTTTAAGATACTGGGATACCCTCGGTATCCGATATCTCAACCTACGCTATATACCCCGCCTATACCCTCTAATATATATCCTAGCACGTATATATATATATATATATATATATATATATATATATATATATATATATATATATATATAACTAACTCTAACCTCAATCTTAGGAAAAATCCAATAACTCGTCTCGATACCCAATACCTTGAGTATCTCAAGGTATTGAGATACCTCGCCTAACCCCTCTCTAACTCTAACTAACTCGCTAACTATCTATATAAATATACTTATATATATATACTATTATATGTTTAACATATATCTAACTATATATATATATATATATATATATATAACCTAGTGTATAGACAAATACCTCATCGCCGATACCCAACTTACCTCAATACCTTGGTATCTCAAGGTATTGAGATACCTTACCCTCTAACTCTAACTAACTAGCTAACTATATATATATATAACCTAGTATTAGGCTATGCCTCAATACCTTACCTCTGATACCTCACTTGCATCGATACCTTGATATCTCAAGGTATTGAGATCCAATACCATGTCCTCTCATCTCACAAACTAACTTATATATATATATATATATATATATATATATATATATATATATATATATATATATATATATATATATATATATATATATATATATATATATATAACCTAGTGTATAGACAAATACCTCATCTCTGATACCCAACTTACCTCAATACCTTAGTATCTCAAGGTATTGAGATACCTTACCCTCTAACTCTAACTAACTAGCTAACTATCTATCTATCTATCTATCTATCTATCTATCTATATATATATATATATATATATATATATATATATATATATATATATATATATATATATATATATATATATATATATATATAACCTAGTATTAGGCTATACCTCAATACCTTACCTCCGATACCTCACTTGCATCGATACCTTGATATCTCAAGGTATTGAGATCCAATACCATGTCCTCTCATCTCACCAACTAACTTATATATATATATATATATATATATATATATGTAATCCATTTACATATATATCTATCTATACACATATATATATGTCTATATACCTTTCTATCTATATATCTATATACATATACCTCTAACTATCTATATATATACATACATATACTTATATCTATATGTATCTATCTATCTATCTATATATATATATATATATATATATATATATATATATATATATGAAAAGGGGGGGTACTAGCCGCTGCCGCTGCTGATACTGTGCTGCTATCGCTGATACTGCGCTGCGGTTGCTGCTGCTGCTGCGGCCTGCTGCCGCTGCTGCTGCGGCTCTGCTGCAGCCACACCCTGCAGCTACTGCTGCTGCTGCCCTCTCTTCTCCCTGCTACTGCTGCTCTGATTTCTCTTCTCCCTGCTGTTGTTGCTTTGCTTTCTCTTCTCCCTGCTGCTGCTGCTCTTCTCATCCTCTCTCCGTCACTCTATCTCACTCTCTCTCTATCTCTATCTCACCCTATCATCCCTCGTCTCAATCTCTCTCGCTCTAGCTCTTAATCTCAATCTCTCTCGATGCACACCCACACACACACATAAACATATACACGCACACACACTTACATATATATATATATATATATATATATATATATATATATATATATATATATATATATATATATATATATACACTAACAATATGAACACACACACACATATATATATATATAAACACACACACACACACACACACACACACACACACACACACATATATATATATATATATATATATATATATATACACACACACACACTACACACAAACACACTACACATAAACACACACACATATATATATATAAATATAAACTCATAAATCTTAATACATACTCCCCGAGGCTAAACCAACCCGCGTAGAAGTCCGAAATCTAAAAACTAAGTCGAAATGGCCATTTGGTCATTTCGACAAACACGTGGAGTGCGGCTCACGATACCTCGTGAAACGCACACAAAACCTGCTTGAAAAAAATTACTCACGAGTTCTAATCGATGTCTAGAACCTCAAAAAAAATGCTAACTCTCCGATTCTAGGTCCATGGCAAAATCCCACAGGCATGTGGAACCCACGACGACGAAAAATCCCAAAATTGTCCGAAATATCCAAATCTTCGTGACACGACCTCATGTGTTCGAACGGGGACACGTACTCACCCTCAAGACACCCAAGCACGTCTACATAGGTCCGTCTAACCTAGGGCAACACCCAAAATTGGGCCAATCTCGAATTTTACACAAAATTGACACAAAACTCTATGTCAAAGTCTCCAAACACATCCAAATAAGCTCAACTTCCTCCCATGGGTAGCCCTAAGATCTAGGAAGGTTCTAAACTACTAATTACACTATATTAGAGTAATCACAAGGGGAAAAATTAGGGTTTACCTCTTGGGAGTTGGAATTCCAAGGCCAAAGTCTCTAATATAAATCACCACTACTCTCAAGCCTCCATGCCTCCAAGCCAAGCCTCTACACCAAGTCTAGGCTCTCCACACCTAGGTTAGGGGAAAATGGAAGGTCAGGGTTTGTATTAGAGAGTAAATTAAGTGAAGGAAGAGAGGGAAAGTGAAAAAACTTACTTGGGTTGGAAGAAGAAAATGGATGAAGTGAAGAAGAAAGAGAATGGAGAGGAGAATGAAGAAGAAGAGGAAATAAAATGGAGGGGGAGGGGAAGCTTCAGCTATGTAGGAATTAGGTTTAGGGTTAGGTTTTGTGTTTAGTACAAAGACCAAAATACCCCTCTCTTAAGTCATGCTAATAGGGTTTGGGTTTGGGGTTTCCAAAAGTACTCTAATTAATCCCTAATCACTCTAACTAACTAATTAAAATATAAATAACTATTCTACACCAATAAATAAGTCTGACAAGGGTGTTGGTTGGGTCTGACAAGGGTCCACTAGGGTCTGACATGGGTCCAGACTAGCCAAAATCCTAAAATAACTAATAAAAATAAATACACGCATCTAATTAAATATAAATATAAATATTTATGATCAATACATAATTTACCAAATTAAAATAAAAAAATACCCTGCCCTGAAAATGGGGTAGTGACACAAACTATCTCATCAAGGTAGGTCTGGGCGAGGCGGTTGGTGCTCCAAATATTTTTGATGGCAATGAAGTGTGCTAACTTGGTTAACGGATTGACGATGACCCCGATTGCGTCGTTCCTCATTGCGTCCTCGGCAAGCAAATAATGAAATCCATGCTTATGTGCTCCCACTTCTATTCCAGGATAGCAAGATTTTGTATTTCTCTGCCCGGTCTCTAATTCTCTGCTTTCACCCTCTGATAGGTTATGCATTGTGACACGAAGAGCGCCACATCTTTCTTTATTTTGTTCCACCAAAAAATAGTACGAAGATCTCTATACATTTTTGTTCTCCCCGGATGGACCGTATAGGCTACATACTGAGCTTCCGTAAGGATTTTCTTTCTGAGTTCTGAGTCGTTGTGGACACATAGCCTTTTTTTAACTCGCAACACTCCATTTTTCTTAGGAATGGGTCGTCCCTCTGAGTAGATGTGACCCTCTCTAACAGGTTGGGTACGAATCGCATATGAGCAACCCACGCACCACGATATCGAATTCGGAGTGCGACGCCCATCTTCTCAAAGTCCCTTTGTAACCTGCGATCAACGAACATGGATCCCGCAAAGACCCGGCTCAACGCATCCGCTACCATATTTTTCTTGCCAGGTGTATAGTCTATCGTCAAGTCATAATCCTTTATTAATTCTAGCCAACGCCGCTGACGTAGGTTGAGGTCCGTTTGGGTGAATAGGTACTTTAAACGTTTGTGATCGGTATAAATTCAGTAAGCCACTCCATAGAGGTAGTGTCGCCACAATTTTAGCCCGAACACAATTGCCGCTAGCTCTAGGTCATGAGTAGGATAATTTTCTCATACTTTTTCAGTTGTCTGGATGCATAGGCTATCACCCTATCTTGCTGCATAAGTACACACCCCAAGCCCTGCCCTGAAGCGTCGCTGAATATCTGGAATCCTGAGGTCTCGTCTGGTAGTACATGTAACGGGCAGAGGTGAGGCAATGCTTTAACTTTTTAAACGAGGTTTCGCAGTCGACGAACCACTCAAACGCGACTTTCTTCTGTGTGAGGCGAGTCAGAGGTGATGCTAGTTTGAAAAATCCTTTACGAACCGACTGTAGTAGCTTGCTAGCCCAAGGAAGCTTCGAATCTCACTGATGGATGCAGGTCGCTTCCACTCGACGATGGCCTCAACTTTTTTTTGATCGACTGAAATGACCCCGCAGAAATGATGTACCCGAGAAAAGATAGCCTGCTAAGCCAGAATTCGCACTTACTCAGTTTCGCATATAACTTATTGTCCCGAAGAGTCTGTAGTACGGTCCGCAAGTGCCCTGCATGTTCCTCCCCATTCTTTTAGTACACCAAGATATCATCGATGAACACTACTACAAACTTATCGAGGTACGGCCGAAACACACGATTCATTAAATCCATAAAGGTGGTAGGGGCTTTGGTTAATCCGAATGGCATCACCAAAAACTTATAGTGGCCGTAACGAGTGCGAAAGGCTGATTTTGGCACATCGTCCCGTTTAATCCTGAGCTGATGGTATCCCGAGCGAAGATCAACTTTTGAGAATACCGTTGAAACTTACAGTTGATCGAAGAGGTCCTCTATCCTGGGAAGGGATACTTGTTTCGAACAATAGCTTTATTCAGTTCACGATAGTCGATGCAGAGCCGCAACGAGTCATCCTTTTTCTTTACAAACAATACAGGTGCACCCCACGGAGACACGCTCGGACGAATATACCCACGATCTAGCAATTCTTGCAACTAAATCTTTAACTCCTTTACTTCTGGCGGGACCATTCGATACGGGGACTTAGAAATTAGCCGGGTTTTTGGAAATGTATCAATAGTGAACTCTATCTTTCGAACGGGCGGCATGCCGAGCAACTAGTCAGGAAACACATCAGGAAAATCTGCCACAATAGGAATAGACTCAACATTTGGGAAATCTTGCTGTGTGTCTCGAATAGACGCCAAGTACCCTTCCCAGTCGGAATGTCTCATCCGCCGGGCAGACATTGCAGAGATCACCATGCAGGCATTCAGCGCTCCCGACTGTGGACTGCACGCATAGCAAAATTTGATCTCGCCGGGTAGAAGAAACACGACTTTCTTTTTCGCACAATCAATTGTAGCCAAGCAAGCGCCGAGCCAATCCATCCCCAAAATGATATCGTAGTCCCTAATGTCTAAGACTATCGCATCTAGTGATAATCTCTTCCCCCCGATGCAAATGTTACCTTCACGACAGACTAAATGAGCCGGCAAATCCACGCCCGATGGAGTACGGACCCTAAGGTTTAGGCCTAGTGGGGTTATAGGAAATGTGTTCTCTGCATAAAAATCTGCCTAAATGAAACTATGTGTGGCGCCAGAATCAAACAATACTCGAGCAGGTACATTATTGAAGAGTAATATACCTGACACCGTCGTGTTTGATGTAAGTGCCTCATCCCCAGTCAGAGCATAAACTCGGCCCAGAGCGTTCTGCGGTGTCGTCTGATTCGCTCAAGGTGTTTGTCCCTGATTCTGAGATGAGCGATTCTGCTGCTTGGAAAGGCACGGAGGAGGATCGTTGGGGCGATTCCGACAATCTCGAACAACGTGGCCAAACTTGCCACAAACGAAACATCCTCCCTTTCGATGAAACAGTTTATCCCATAGTACTTTTCATTACGGTCATTTTGGCATATGCTGGACATCGTTTCGATCTCTTAGTCAAAAGTTATGATACTTTAAAGTTTAAAAATTTATAATTTTGCTTGTAACATGTGCGTCTTGCTTCGGATGAAAAATATTTCTACACGAATTGTGTTACTCTCGTCGAAAACATACAAATCGACCTATTGTTGGACGAAAAAAATTATTTCCGAACAAATAGTTATGGCCGCTCGAAGTCTGCTCGACGGCAAACGTAATTTTCTCACAGCAGAAATTTTTAAATTTTTGGATGTTTAATGTTGCATATTTAATTTTGGATGTTATATTTTATTTTATTTTTCTCATTTATTTAAAAAATTTATTGCTACAACAATTTTTTTTATAAAGAACTAATTAAAAAAAATCAAACAAGAACAAAAAAAACCAAAAGAAATAAACCAAACAAATATTGGATGTTTATTAATCACCACTTGAATCTCCTTACAAGAGGGGACAAATGTGGTCGCAAGTTAAAGTTTGGCCATAATGACGAACCCTAAGGAAGGTTCTATATTGGACAAATTCGCTCACAAGTTTCCTTATCCTCGCCATAGAGAAAGCAATTCCGAGTAGATTGACAACACCAACAAAGCGCAGAGTCATTAGGACAAGGCAATTGAATGCAAGTATCCGAGTTCACACCAATAAGAGTACTCCCCCCCTTCACAATCAAATCTCTCCCTGCAAAACAAAAAATTAAAACCTTCCTTAAATCAAGATATCATGATTCCCTCCCCTCCCTATATATGACTCTAATGATCAGAAAAGGAATGCTCAGTCCCTTAACAACAGATCTAAACTATATTAAGAAAACCGAAAAGTAGGTGGTCTGCTGTCTAAAAATGAAGAAGAAAGATGAGAGAGTTACATATATATACCTGCATTTGAGGGCATGACGAGAGTGATGAAGAGAGAAGCAAGAAAAAGACCCTTCAAATGTTTAGCAAAAGCCATGTTTTTCTGATGTCTTCTTTGCTCAGGGCCTCGGCTCCTTTATATAAGGCAACAAAGGGAACATGCATACAGATCATATGCTGAATCTCTATATCATAAGATTTAATTAGTCTATGGTAGATGAATCCGCCTATCGGTTGGATATATTTCTTGTTCCAACCCGCATCCGATAGACCCGCAATCTTCGATTTATACCCTAACTCAAGTGCTTAATTCACGAAGATCGATATTAGACATATACAATACTGGTAATGGTGTTGAGCTTGATATTAGACACGATACTCAAGTTTTCATTAGCTGAGATTTATATTTCCAGTCATATTCAAAGAGGAAGAACATTTAGTCCTGGGTTTTAGAGGATTCGACTAAGTGGGACAATCAAGCTTACGTGACAAGTTGATGAATTTAGCATGGGATGCCAGTAAAGTGTAACGGAATTTAGTCGGCAGGTTCATGCACATGACAAATTTGTAATGGAATTTTAGTCGGTAGGTGCATGCACATGACAAGTTTGTTACGATGAAATGGCTGGCTTTGGAAGAACATAGTAATTCAGTACATCGTAGCTAGACAAACATTGGCCAAATTGTAAGTATGAATTTATGTTTATGAAATCTTCCAAAAGAACGAAAGGCAGGACAAGATTACCATCATATATGGATAAATTGTTTGTGTGGTTAGAACATGCATTTCCAGCATACAATAATTGAGTATTACCATGTTGCTAAACCACATATATCTTTTATAAAGGATTGATTTTTTTTTTCTCCATGTATTATCATAAACATATCAAATTTAAAAATATATATAGAAATTAACAAGAACCATCTTGAGAGATTTTAAAAAAAATTAAAAATGTGCTTAAAGTTGTTCGAAGCTCTGAGTTGTGATGAGGCCCATGAGGCGGCTGCATCAAGCCCAAAATTTTAGAAAACACAAAAATATATATACTATTTAATATATGCAAGTCCAATTACTAACAAAAGTTGATCAAACTTATTCTAAACCTTTTAGTCCATGTAATTTTTTTTTTATTGAATATCTAAACTTCATATTATACCAGAATACCAAGAGACAAATCAGTTAGTTAGACTAAAGAAATTTTTTAGTTAATTAGACTAAAGAATTTTTTGGTACAGTCAATATAAAAATCCTTTACCCTCCCGTCGTTCTAACAGTTCGACGTTCTCAATCTCCTTTACTCTTCCGTCGTTGACAATCTCTCTCTCTCTCTCTTCGTTTCTTGGAGGTAATTGAACAACAGAATTAGATAAATTTTTTTCTTGAATCTAGATATCTTGGGCTTCAGAGATGCCATTTTTGAATCTAGATATCTAGGGCTTCTTGAATATAATCGTATAGATAATTCTAAACATTTAATTTGACATGCAATTTTTTGACGTACATTTTTTCATGTGCATTATTGCTGTCATTTTGCCTATAAATAAATATAATATTTTAAGAGATTGATTTCTAGGATTTTTGGTGGAAATCACGAAAATGATTAAATTCTTACATTTGGATAAAGATGCAAAATATATAATATATGTCTTACCTACATTAATTAGTTTTATATTTAAATTTAGATTTTAGATAAACATTAACTTTAATTCTATATTTAGAAAGTTATATCTGGATGAGATTAAAGATTAGATTTCAAAATAAATTATAATTTATAATTTGTATAAGATTAAGATAAATAATTTTTTTATAATGCATGTGGCCATTTTATAAATGCAACACGTGTGTCCGATTATATAATCTATATAAAATGCATTGCACACGTCAAGAAAAGAAGTCTGTGAGAATATATATATATATATATATATATATATATATATATATATATATATATATATATATATATATTAGTCTGCACGCCTAATAAAATGATCTCTAGTTCATTTTAATTGCTTATTTCAAATGTTTCAAATGATACCTCACTTACACGATGAGTTAAAAGAAATGAACTCCATGCTTGAAGTATTAGAATTTTGCTTTACTATCAATTATGCTGCATGTCCCTCGTTCCTATGCTGCGCAACCCGGTCTATAGAAAATCCTTATGTTTTGAACATGATCTGTGGGATAAGAAAGAGAAAGATGAACTAGTGTGTTTGTTGTTCACTTATGCATTTTAGTGTCTTGTCAGCTAGATATTTTATGTCATACATTGGCCTCGGACAACTTGTGCACAAGGTTCATCTCTCGAACGGTTCCTGGGACACTAGGAATTGCTCGGTCCGGAAGAGATTTTGTTGCATCATGAGGTATACGGTCCTTGTGATCTAGTGGGGTATTTTTTCTATTAGTGAAGAGAGGAACCATGATGTCACAGCTGCTAGTATTTGTGTGTGTTAGTGAAGATCTGAACCTTGAGTCACAGCTGCTGACATACACGAATACTAGTGCAGAGCTGAACCTTGAGTCACCGCTGCTAATCATGGGACAACACATGGACCATCATGTAGTTAGGTCGTATGCTAGGTTTATCTTCTTCCATACCTAATATTTGATGCCAAGATTGATTCTTAAGTTAGAAACATATAACCAAATTGTTGCTAACTTGTGTGCTGCTGCAGGGATAACTGCTCGACTGTGGGTAAGAAATTATCATATACATGGTTCAATCTATTGTTTATGTTTCTTGTATGAATTATTAAAAGGAAAGTAGACAACTAGAAAGATCAAATAATAGAAATGCTAGCTTCACTTATATACTTAGTGTGGATTTCAAGGTGAGTTTGGCCACCGTCGCTCACCAGTACATGTTGTAGTACTGACCCACGTTTGTGGGCATCTCCAGGTTCTGGTAGCGAGGGCTTGGCGAGCATTTTAAACTAGTACTAGCGCATCCATCCAGCGAAATCGTACTCGTGCTACTTCCTTAGCTTTCCTCTCATGTGTGTTAGCTCTTCTTCTGCTAGTTATTTTGATTTTTGGTCCTACTACAAGGACATGATGTATGGACGTTGTGGCTAGTTTTAGGTTTGTAAAAAGGGATGCAGCCATCTATGGCATATTTTGTAATCAGTCAAGCAAGTGCTTTGTAATCCAATCTTCAAGTATTCAATAAAAAAAGTATTTTGTGTTTCTATCAAATGTGTTCAACTTTGGTTCTCTGTATTTTAAATTTTGTGCCTCTGTTTAGGTATATTTTTGTCTATTTTGTGTCTTGTGCAGGTACTATGTCTGGTGCAAGCGTAACTTAGGCTTGCTTGGCATCGTGTCCAAGCGAGGATGATCGGTTCCGTAGGGACCAAGCGAGGACGATCGGCCCTTACAGGACCGGGGCATGACAACTAGCAGTCCTATTATATATAGGAATACAAAATCCAAATCCAAATCCAAATCCATTGAGATGTTCCTATTATATGTAGGAATAACTCAATAGATTTGGATTGGGTATTCCTATATATAATAGGAATACCTCAATGGATTTGGATGGGTAAACCACGTAAAAAATTGCTCGTGTCTGCGTGTGATTTTTCTGTATGGTTTGGCATTTGGTTTTGTGCATTGTTATTGGTTGGTTCTCGCGCAACTTCTTAGTTTGGGGAAACAATTTTCGCGTTTGCATTCCCAACATTATTTTGGATTATTATATTATATTAATTATTTTATTTCTTAATTTTTGTGTTGTTAATACTATTGTATTATTGTTGATAAAAAAATTTAAACATTATAAGCTTTAAAGGGACCATTTTTAGAGTTTGCCTCAGATCTTAAAATCCTAAGTCCGATACTGAGTGGTTATGAAGATTTTTTGACATAAAGAATCTTTTGTTTCGCCATTTTAACATATTAGTCAGTAATTGATTTTATATTCAATGATTTTTTAGTTCTAAAAGAGAGACTTGGGCCTTATGGTGGGCATCAAGGAGAAACAAATGATAATGGGTCTTCATCTTTCAAAAGAAGTATGCCAAGAAGATCTTGAGGTGGTTCAAGGTAGAGAAATCGAAGCCCATGAAGACCCCGGTAGACACCAATTTGAAGTTGTGAAAGAAAGGAGAAGGTGTCCTAGTTGATGAAACTTACTACAAGAATATGTTGGAGTTTTTGAATTTAAATTCTAGAAGATAGTCCCACATCCATATGGCAACCACAAGTATGTATTTGAATATAAGATTCTTCTTTTGTTGACTTGTGCACATAGGGAGTGGTAGCCCATGTAGTTGTTATGGTGGAATGTGTTCCTAGAGGGTAAGAATTAAAATCTTAAAAAAATATTTATTTTTTGTCACTCATTTCTTTGAAATTTTTCTTAGGAGCTAGCCACAGACTCAAACTTGGATTCCGACGAGGGCTTGGGCGAAGGAGCAAGTGGTGCTTTGATGACACATTTTGCACTTCGTACGTATGCATTAGACGCGATATGGTTTTTATGCATCATTGTGTCATTCCTACACGGGTACATTGTGGGTGCAACACGGGTTTCCGCGTGGATGCCACATGGGCACAATATGGGCAAACTATAACTCTCCATATGTGTCATACTAGAGAAACTTTGGCTTCTGCGCAAGTGCAGCAGACATGCTAGATTTTTGTACAAAGGCTACTAGCTCCTTTGGAAATTTTTATTTCTATGTAGAGGGTGCTCGAGCAGAAATTTATCATTTGCGGATATTATGCGAGGTGACTGTTTGAGTGAATGATTTGTTATAACTACTTCTTATCTTTGTTGATTTAGGGATAATGGGTTGTAACCGCCCCTTATTCCTGGGGATTCTCTCCAAATTATGTGGGTGGCGGCAATTAAGATTTGTTTTGTGCCTCCTTATATATATTCTCTTCTCTTCCTTTACATGGGGAGTTAGAAATTATATTTTCTATGAGTGAAGATTTAGCAGTAGCCAAAGCATATCTACAAGTGCAGTTCATCCGTCCTTTCTGTCCATTACGATATCCACATCAAGGGTGACAAGGAGCATTCTAGAAGTTTTTTTTAACTTACTACTTCCTGGGAGCAGATCGACGAAAATGGTTGAAACTTGTTCTGAGCAACGATGATCTTCACTACCCTAGTTTGGATTCTATTTATGTTTTTTTCTTTATTTTAGGCTCTTTCTCCTTTTTGATTGTAGTAACTTGGTTGCATAGTATTTATTTTCAAAGACTATAATATGTAAATTATGTTTTATTATGTTTCCAGAGTTGTTCTAATCATTATAAAAAAATATTTGGGACTTGCAGGTCCCTAATCAGAACATTGAATGAGTATGTTAATAGCAAGAGAATGATTGATTGTGCAAGTAGAAATGTACATTGCTTTATTTATACTTTTGTACCATGTATATGTTTATAGTTAAATTTTCACGCATTTGCATAGTCATAGACAACTTATGCACAAGGTTTGGCTTACCTTGAATGGTTATCGGGGTAACAGAACCGATTTATCCTAAGAGAAAATTATATGAAACATGCTTCAGAGCATGAGGTATTGTGTGGCATTCATTGGGACTAGCTAAACAGACTGAAAGGGTGCATCATAATACTATATAATAGTCCTTCATGGTATCAGATTCACTAATGACATTATATAGACAGATTGTATACTAATATATATCTTATGCTGGGAGGTAAGAGTTTACCTCAATTTTATGTAAGGACGGGTACATTGACCGTGGTAAGGAATCATTGATAAGTGATATTGTTTATATTTTTCAATTTTACTTATGACATTAATATGATATGGATATATGCTTCATGTTTCACTTATGCTATATATATAAAATATCAATCAATTATATTTCTAAATAGCAAGATCACTTTATATAAATTATATACTTCAAATGAATAGCAATATTGGTTTAAACAAGTGGTTTAGTCCCACTCACCAGTACACGGAAGTATACTAATACCAACTCCCAAAGTACAAAGATTTGCTTAGACATACCAAGACGTTGGAGCTCGAATTGGCAACTTAAAAATGTTCAGTCAGAGATGATTTCTTTTGCATATAGAGGACATAATGTATATAACGATCTAAATCCTTTGTGCACAAAAGTTAAAATTATGAGTTGTAAGCCAAGTTATCATATTTAGTGGGCTACTAAGAGCCTTTGTATTCTAATGCAAATGTCACTACCACATTTTCTAGGAAAGGGTATTTTGGTTATTTCATAATTAATTAAATATTGTGCATGTTGAATATTTATTTATTATATTATTTAATTATTATTAGATGTTAGTTTATTTTTTTGGACTTGTGTTAGTAGACCTAACGAGTTTAGATTAGATCCATGGACCAACATTTAAATCTAGTTAGAATTGAGCCCAATTATAAGCCCATTCATTAGGAGGATAATTAATTAAATTAAACCCATTAGACTAGAACATTTTCTCCTTAATTATTTATTCATGAGAGGTCCCAAGGGGTATTTTAGATATTGCATAGTAGCTTGGAGAGGGGGCTAAGGGGGACGACCATATAAAATAGGAGGGAGAATTTCTCTCTTATTATTTTTTATTTCAAAACTAGATTTAGAATTTCCTCTTCCCAATTTCTTCATTCCCACACCAAATTTCTTCCCAATTTCTTCCCAAATCATTATTGGAGGATAGTAAAGCAAGGATCTATAAGAAAGAAGTAAGGATCTACAAGGAGGAGCAAGGATCTACAAGTTGAAGGCTCTTTTTACCAATTTTAAAAGTTTTATTGGGAATCCATCTTCCAATAGGTATAATTCATTTTTTTCTCTTTAATTAGACTCTAAATCTGTGTTTTAATCATTAGGAACTACCCCATATGCTAAGACTACCCATAAGAATTGGAATTAGGTTCATAGGAGGCCTATGAAGAAATTTATGTGTTGTTTTGTGTCAATTTTGGGAGAATTTCGAGATTGATACATCTTGTGTTTGTCAGTTAGTCAATTAGACCAAATTAATATATGTTTGATTGTGTGTGGCTAGTATCGTATCCACAATTGGATACGTGTAGGCCGTATCCCGATAATTTGGAGATACGGGTTAATTTGGAGATTTTTTCTCTGACACGGAAGTTTAAGCATGTCATATTTTGACACAGATACGTAGATGTATATTTAACTCCGTATTGTTCATAAATATTATTTTAGAATTGCTCGTGTCCTTTGGGGTACGTTTATTGGTGTGGTGGACTTGTATCGCAAACGTATCATAGATCTAGTGTGACACGGGTGTGATGCACTCCATGTGCTTGTTTTCTTGTATTTCAATATACTTGTTTATAGCCATTAGTAATATATAATTGTATGGTTATATATATGGGAGTTATGGAGATATATACATTGATATATATATATGTATGTGTGTGTGTTTATATGTATATATTGATGTGTGTGTATGTGTGTGTGTGTGTGTGTGTGTGTGTGTGTGTGTATAAACATAACACTCTCGCTCACACACATAAACATATAAATATATAACTATATCTATCTATAATTATGTATTTATATGTTTATGTGTGTGAGCGAGAGTGTTATATTTATATATATATATATATATATATATATATATATATAGGTGTTTGTGTGTGTGTGTGTTCATAGGTTTTTGTGTGAGTGTGTATTTGGGAGGGGTCAGACAGTGAGCAGCAACTGACGCACAGTGCAGTAAAGCATAGAGTAACAACAGTTGCAGCATCATGCAGGCAGTGCAGCAGCTAACACTACACGAGCAGCAGCAGCAAATGCAAGCTGCAGCAGCAGCAAATGCAAGCTGCAGCAGCAATAAATGCACGAGCAACAGTAGCAAACATATCAGCAACAACAAATAGAGGCCAGCAGCAATAGCAAGAGTTTGATGCAACATCCACTAGCAGCAGCAACAACATCCAATGGGCAGCAGTGTATCAGAGCATAGGCAGTAGGTAAGTAGTTAGTTTGGTTAGTTTGTTAATTGATAGTTTAGTTAGCTTGAGAAGTAGTAGTTTAGTTAGTTAGCCTTGTTAGTAGTTATATATGTTGTACATTTTGATATCTAGTAGTTAGATATAAATATATACTTATATATCTCTAGTTAGTGTTATGCATGTAGTTGTATGTATATATATGTTTATATGTATTGGTAGTTAGTATAACTAGCAGTATGGTATTAATTAATGCATGTTAGTTATAGTTTAAAAGCTTTGGGCAGTTAGTTAGAGGTTAGGATTAACATTACTGTCACCCCCACTTTTCAGAATAAGGGTATTTTTGTCTTTGCGTAATTAATGAGTAAATAATTGCATGATAATTAATTATATCTAAATAATTATGATTTTAACTGATTGCTGCACTTTACCGTTGTTCGATAATTAGAGCGCTACGCTAGCCCTTGCCTTCCAATGGATTTTTACACCTTGTCCTAGACGTGCCAGACTATAAATTGATGCTTGTGTCCCACTTAAATTCAGTCCTTGTACTTCTAATTAATTTTAGAACACCCCCTGCATTTATTTAATTAACAATAAATCTAATTTGTGGAACTTTCTAATTGTTGGGCATTTTGTGCAAAAGTGCATTAAGGTGTCCGCCCCTTGGACACAATACGCAAATAAACCCATTGTTCTCTTTCATGTATATTTTCCATAATTTTCAGGAGTGTGTAATTCAATATCAACCCCTTGAAACCATGGCCTCCAAACCCTTGAACCAATACAATTCTCGCAATTTCATTAAACCCATTCGAAACCTAGCCCATTGAAATATCTCCATAACAAGCCAAGGCATTTTCCTAGTGTTGACCAAAGTCAATATATTCTAGGTCAAACCCAACATCACATATATATAAATATTCCCTCTTCCTCTTTTCTTTTATTTTCTTAAAACCTAAATACCTCAGCCGACCCTATACACTTCTCCTTTAATACCTCCTCTTCCGGCCACCTTCCTGCCGGAGACCCCTCGACCGGGCACCTCGCCACGAGCCAGCGTCATCCTCCGCGTCGACTCATCCCCGAGGGCTAGATCGGACCGCTCGACTGAAACCACTGAGCGTCGTTGCTGTCGACCCGAGCACCGCTGTAGTCGACCCCGCGCCGGACCGAACGCCTGCACCGCTGCTGAAGCCGGAGAACCCGCCGGGTTCGATCAGAGCCGAGCACCCCGCTGTACCTGAGCCACCTGGATCCTGACTCGACCGGAGCGCCTGAGCAGCGTTCCCGCTGCCCATCCCGACTGTGCATCAATACCGTGCGCGACGATCAGCCCCGCCTCGTCATCTCCACCCCGTCCACACGTGCAGGTTTGACATGAACCTAATCTCGAATGCGTACACATAAGCGTGTATGTATGTTATGCATTAGTATATGTATGCATCAATATATGCATGTATGTACGTAATTGCATACGTATAGGTATATAGATATAATATGCCCTCAACTAATATATATATACGTACGTATATATATGTATTATAAGTATCCCTAGTATGTATATTTAATATTTATACGCATGGTATAAGTTTGTTAGTATATATATACATATGTTATAATGGTAAACTAATAAATATTAATGTATATGCACATGAACCGTATAATTCTCAATTAGTATAAAACATACGTATATGTATTTTTGTGCCACCCTAATACCTGTTTAAAATATGTATATATGTACATAGTATAATTTATTAGTATGTATATGTATACGTATATAAATATATATAGTATAAACTCTATTAAGTATCTAAATGCATATATCTATTATAATTGTAATTAGTAGTATTAATGTTTATGATAAATAATAATAGGCATTATGTGCCCGTGTACTAGGTGACCCTAATAAAATTACGGATACTGTAGCTATCTTGACCTGTGACCATGTAGCATGTTAGAAGACCGCCATATGTACATCGACGTACTGGCAAGACCCGTATCACTGACTGTCTGATTGCACAGCAATTACAGACACGACGCCAGTGCTACTTGACGCACACTTGACCTTAGTTGACCAGAGCCATAGCTAGCGTAGCCTTGAGTTTAGTATATTATGATTGAGTGTTAGAGTAATGACTGATGCAGTATTGTGTTATATGATATGTCTATAGGACTGTTGGATCACTCAGACGATACCTTGGAACTCGGACATTGGTATTGCCAGCTAAGGACCACAGGCGAGTACATTCTCTGACAGTTTTCATTATATTGATTATCTCTATAACTCTTGTTGTATAGCGTACATGACTCTGACACTGTTATTTACACGAGTTGGCACCATCGAGACCTGTTACGAGGAGTCGTGATTGGAATCCATCGTGCTAGCTGGGGAAAAACGGCGGAAATATTAGTAGCTTATGTGATCATACCCAAACTTTATATGCATCATAGCTCACCCATACCTCACGTCGGTGCAGCCTTACCATTACATGCCTCATCGCTGTTACATGTGGTTAGCCTGACTGTACAAGGATGATCACTAATCAATGTAATGAGTCTTATTAGTCCCAAGCCGATCACATGATATACTGATGTTTCACACACTTAGTTAGATGATTCTTGACATGTATCTTTAGTATATTGATCTAACATTCCCACATGTTCTAGTTATTATTCTTGTACACACTTACATACCAGTTCATTGTTCTTGCGTGTACTTGTATTTCTATTTCATTGCTAGATGTATATTGATGGTGACGTTCCAGTATTTCTTTATTCTAGCATTTCTTTATTTTCAGTATTCTTATTGCTAGTATTTTCTATCTGTCTTGTATTTATTTATACTGTGTTATAGTTTTGTCAATATATGTGGAACTGCTGTTAGTGCTTGTACTTCGTTCCAATCCTGACTGGATATTTTTTCAGAGGATCTTGAGGAGTTCTGTACTACACATTATGGACCGGGTATAGACGCAGACTACACACCAGAGATCTTAGAGGAGACTGTTCCTTTAGATGAGACATTACCGGCAGCTATCTAGTTAGCTTTTACATTATGCATCTGAGACTTATTGAGGTTATTTCAGTTTATGTTAGACTTATATTAAGTTTAATTTCAGACTTATGGGGACTTTATGTTGGACAGCTAGATTGTGATTTATCTTTATGTGTGAGACATGGTGTTTAACTATGTCATTCCTCTCATCTTTTATCGTGCCTTATACTTTATAGTTGTTGTGATTGAGTTACATTGTGAGCTATTATGAGATGTATATTGTCCTCCTTATGGAGATGGATATCATTGACAAGGGTTTAGTTATATAGTATTATTGTGACCTAGACAGCGTTCTACCGCCGATGCTGCGGCATAGGCTGGACGTACCCACGCTCTCGTGCCCCTATACTGGGTGCGGGTCGTGACACATTTTTAGTGGTGGTCCATGCAGGTCTAGTTTCGCAAGTTATGCGATATCGTGGTAGTGCGACAACTTAGTTGTGCTGCTACGAGCCTGCAATAGGATATAGGAAATAGGATCTAGGATGAGAGTATGCTCAATCACAGTAGGAAATTTTGAACTTCATATTGTTATTCTAATTGATCGCTTCTTTTCTGTCCTTCCTTGATAATATCATACCTATCATTGATTCCTTTGATCTGTATTCAGGATGCCGCCGAATACTAGATCCATGATAGTGGGAGCATCAACTTCCGAGAGGTCTGCCACCTCTCAACCTGACGAACAGACACCTGGAGTTCCTCCTACATCTCCTGTTCGTGTGGGAGTATCTGCAGCTAACGAGATTCCTCCTCCATCTATCCAGAGGATTGCCCCAGCCATGACAGACAACCTTCCACTACCACCACCGACACCGATTCCCGGAGGAGTGCCCACTAACGGGGCACAGATGTTCGCACTGATGCAGGGCATGCTAGAGGCCCAGAGAGTAACAGCAAAAGCTCAGCGTGTTCAAGATGAAGCCTAGAGGGTACAAGCAGAAGCACACCAGGCGCAGACAGAACTGATGAGAGAAAGCATGGAAAATGCTCATCAGGTGGCTCTCCAGGCTGTGAAGAGAGTAGCACGATAACCCCAGCATCTCGGCCAGCAACCACAGAGGCCAGGTACTATAGTGGACATTAAGAGGATGATGCCTTGAGAGTTCAAAGGAACTGAGGGGATACTCTATGCTGACGATTGGTTAGAGGACATAGAGAGGAACTTGCGCTTATCACAGATCCCGGAGATTCTTCAGATAGAGGCCGCTGGCAGTCAGATTTTTGATATTGCGCTGACGTGGTATCGTACAGAGCCGAGACTCGTTGTTGAAGGACTTACTTGGGAGGACTTTAAGGAACTCTTCAAGGAGAAATTCTTTCCTGACGTAGCCTTGGGAGCATTAGAAAGTCAGTTCCATGACTTAGTCCAAGGAGGCATGTCAGTCGACGAATATGCCGCAGAGTTTTGACGTTTGAGTCAATTTGGGCCATCGATGATTCGAGATCCAGGAGACAGAGCACAAAAATTTAGAAAGAGATTAAATAGAGAGATCAAGTCTCGTACTTCGGGACGACACACCACGACATTTGAGGGTATTCTGATGGATGCCCAGATTGCCGAAGACGACTTGGACCTCAGGCCCAAGAGAGGATGCGACACTTCTGGAGGAGCCTGTGGTAACACAGGACTGGCCAAGCGCCCACACTTTTAACAACAACAACAAAGGCTGTACCAGCAGCAACACCAGCAACAGGTACCAGTTCGTGGACATGTTCAGCAACAGCAACCACAGAGACAGAATCAGCTCGTCGCCACATGTTCGTATTGCGGAAAGATGGGACATACAAGAGACATCTGTAGGAAAAGTTGGGCACTTGCTTGTCATGTGGGTCAGCCGTACATCAACTGAGGGACTGCCCAGTTGTTCAAACTCACCAGGGAGGAGCAGCAGCTCAGAGAGGACCAGCCAGAGCACATGTTATACCAGGAGACCAGCAGAGAGGACCTTCACTTCCACCATAGCAGCAGAGGTTTGCTCAGCACCAGCAGCAATAAAGAGCGGCACCACAGGGACGAGCTTACGCCATGACTACTGAGGAGGCCGAGCCAGCTGGAGACGTGATTTCAGGTTCAGTTCTACTCGATTCTATTCCAGCACTTGCATTATTTGATTCTAGTGCTTTCCATAGTTTCGTATCTATATCTTATGTGCTTAAGCATCGTTTAGAAATGGAACCATTAGATAGGACTTGCAAGATCACGACAGGAGGAGGCATTATCCTAGTCCGTGATTATTGCAAGGATCGGAGAGTTTCATTGGAAGACCGAGAGTTGAGCGTGAGCTTACTCATCATGCCACTTCCGGGATACGACATTGTACTCAGAATGGACTGGCTGAGTAAACACCATGCTTCTATAGATTGTCACAGAGGTAGAGTAGTATTTTGACCACCAGGAGAGCCAGAGTTTGAGATCGCCAGAGGAGCAGAGGAGCGGAGCAGAGGCACTTTTTGCGGAGCCAGGATGGAAGAAGAGGATTTACCACATCCACTTATAGCGGAGTTCCTGGATGTATTTCCAGAGGAGTTGCCAGGTTTGCCGCCAGACAGATATGTTGAGTTCTCTATAGACTTGATACTAGGAGCGGAGCCTATTTCGTAACATGTCTATAGAGTTAACAACAACGATTTGGTAGAACTGAAGAAATAATTAGAGGAGCTACAAGATAAAGGTTTCATTAGATCCAATTCATCGCCATGGGGAGCACCGGTATTATTTGTACCAAAGAAGGATGGTACGGTACGCATGTGTATCGATTATAGAGCTTTGAATAACCTCACTATCAAGAACAAATACCCGTTAACGAGGATAGATGATCTTTTCGATCAATTGAGTGGAGCGAAGGTGTTTTCAAAGATAGACTTGAGGTCAGGCTATCACCAAGTAAAAGTGAAGAAGGAAGACATACCGAAGATAGCCTTTCGAACCAGATATGGTCAGTTTTAATTCACAGTAATGCCGTTTGGTTTAACCAATGCACCAGCAATATTCATGAACTTGATAAACAAGGTATTCCACCAGTACCTTGACAAGTTCGTAGTGGTGTTTATTGACGATATTCTAATATATTCGAAGACCCCAGAAGAACATGAAGAGCACCTAAGGATAGTCTTAGAGACTCTCAGGAGAGAGAAGTTGTACGGGAAGCTTTCAAAGTGTAAGTTCTTCCTTGACAAGGTTGAATTTCTTGGACATGTGACAGATAACGGAATTTCAGTTAACCCAAAGAAGATCGAAGCAGTGGAATCATGGGCTACCCCCAGTACGGTATCTGAAATCAGGAGCTTTCTCGGACTAGCAGGCTACTATAGAAGATTTATACAAGACTTCTACAAGATTGCAGAACCAATGACTAGGCTGACCAAGAAAGACGTGGAATTTGTCTGGATAGAAGAATACCAAGCCGCATTCGATGAGCTGAAGAAAAGATTGACGACAGCACCAGTTTTGACATTGCCATCAGGGACAGGTGGATTCACTATCTACAGTGATGCTTCAGGAAAAGGTTTGGGATACGTTCTTCAATAACACGGGAAAGTAATTGCCTATGCTTCAAGACAATTATGCCCTAATAAAAAGAACTACCCCACTCACGATCTGGAGTTAGCAGCAGTTATCTTCGCTCTAAAGCTGTGGAAACACTATCTGTACGGAGAGCGTGTGGAGATCTTCACAGACCACAAGAGCTTGAAGTACGTATTTACACAGAAAGAGATGAACATGAGACAGAGAAGGTGGTTAGAGTTGATGAAAGACTTTGACATCTCATTACAGTACCATCCAGGAAAGGCCAACGTAGTCGCCGACGCCTTGAGCAGGTATCCGCTGGCTATGTGCTTGACTTCAGATAGGCATTTATTAGCTGATCTTGAGTGCTTGGGAATTGAAGTACTAGTTCCAGGAGTTGAGATTCAGATGTGGGTATTGCAGATATAATCGGAGCTGATGGACAGAATTAGAGCTGCTCAGTATGATGATGAGACTCTAAGGAATATTAAAGCACAAGTTCAGACATGATTGATAGACGACTTCACTATTGCGGATGATGGATCCTTACGACATGGCACGAGGATGTGTGTGCCAAGTGGAGAGCTGCGCGAAGAAGTTTTACAGGAGGCACACCGCTCGCAGTACTCGATGCATCCCGGAGCCAACAAGATGTATCAAGATTTGAGGGAGCATGTATGGTAGTACGGTATGAAGCGCGAAGTAGCACGCTTCGTATCCCGATGTTTAGTATGCCAACAGGTGAAAGCAGATCGACAGCGGCCAGAAGGATTGCTTCAACCTTTACCAATTCCAAAATGGAAGTGGGAGCACGTGACCATGGACTTCATTTTGGGACTTCCTCGTTCTCCAGGAGAAAAGGACGCGATTTGGGTCATCGTAGATAGGTTGACCAAATCAGCCCACTTCTTACCTTTCAAAGTGGGTACATAAACGGAGAAGCTAACAGAGATGTACGTACAGCAGATTATCAGATTACATGGAGTTTCTGTGAATATTGTCTCAGATCGGGATAGTCGTTTCACTTCCCATTTCTGGAGGAGTCTGTAGTCTAGCTTGGGCACTCAGCTCAAGTTCAGTACCGCGTATCACCCCCAGACAGACGGACAATCTGAAAGGACTATTCAGACTCTTGAAGATATGCTACACACTTGCGTTTTGGATCTCGGAGGTTCTTGGGAGGATCATCTACACTTGGTAGAGTTTGCTTACAACAACAGCTACCAGGCCAGCATTGAGATGTCACATTCGAGGCTTTATATGGACGGAGGTGTCGTACACCATTATCTTGGGATGACGTTGGAGAGAGAGCCTTGTTAGAACCAGAAATGATCGTGGATGCAGCAGAAAAGGTAAAACTTATCAGAGACAGACTGCGAGTGGCGCAGGATAGACAGCGGCATTGGGCCAATAGCCACCGTAGGCCCCTAGAGTTTCAGGTATTGGTTTGATCGTTTTTTTGGTTTGCGATTATTTTGTTTAGATTGTGTGTTAAGATTGTTTGTTCTAGGTTGGCGATTTGGTGTTCCTACGGATTTCTCCGACACGGGGCATGATTCATTTGGCAGAGACGGAAAGCTTAGTCCACGATACATCGGGCCCTTTAGTATTCTTGCAAGGGTCGGTGCAGTGGCCTATAGACTTGACTTGCCGCCTGCTCTAGATGGAGTACATGACGTGTTCTACATGTCGGAGCTGAAAAGGTACATGGCCGATCCTAGTCACGTACTAGATCACTCGGAGATCGAAGTTGGACCGACACTCAGCTATCCTGAACAATCGGTTGAGATCTTGGATCGTAGAGAGAAGGTGTTGCGGAACCAGACAATCCCTTTGGTTCGTGTTGCATGGAGACATCACTCTCCAGGAGAGTCAACTTGGGAGAGAGAGGACGAAATACGGGAGCAGTATCCGTATCTCTACGAGACTTGAGGTATAATTCATTGTTGATTTATTGTTCTTGTGCTAGTTTATTTTAATTTCGAGGACGAAATTCTTTTAAGGAGGGTAGACTTGTCACCCCCACTTTTCATAATAAGGGTATTTTTTTCTTTTCGTAATTAATGAGTAAATGATTGCATGATAATTAATTATATCTAAATAATTATGATTTTAACTTATTGTTGCACTTTAACGTTGTTCGATAATTAGAGCGCTACGCTAGCCCTTGCCTTCCAACAGATTTTTACACCTTGTCTTAGACGTGCCAGACTATAAATTGATGCTTTTGTCCCACTTAAATTTAGTCCTTGTACTTCTAATTGATTTTAGAACATCCCCTGTATTTATTTAATTAATTAACAATAAATCCAATTTGTGGAACTTTCTAATTGTTGGGCATTTTTGTGCAAAAGTGCATTAAGGTGTCCGCCCCTTGGACACAATACGCAAATAAACCCATTGTTCTCTTTCATGTATATTTTCCATAATTTTCAGGATTGTGTAATTCAACATCAACCCCTTGAAACCATGGCCTCCAAACCCTTGAACCAATGCAATTCTCGCAATTTCATTAAACCCATTCGAAACCTAGCCTATTGAAATATCTGCATAACAAGCCAAGGCCTTTTCCTAGTGTTGACCAAAGTCAATATATTCTAGGTCAAACCCAACATCACATATATAAAAATATTCCCTCTTCCCCTTTTCTTTATTTCCTAAAAACCTAAATAACTCAGCCGACCCTATACTCTTCTCCTTTAATACCTCCTCTTCCGGCCACCTTCCTGCCGGAGACCCTCGATCGGGCACCTCAGTACGAGCCAACGTCGTCCTCCACGTCGACTCGTCCCCGCGGGCTAGACCGGACCGCTCGACTGAAACCACCGAGCGTCGTTGCTGTCGACCCGAGCACCGCTGCAGTCGACCCCGCAAAGGACTGAACGCCTGCACCGCTGCTGAAGCCGGAGAACCCACCGGGTTCGATCAGAGCCGAGCACCCCGCTGTACCTGAGCCGCCTGGATCCTGACTCGACCGGAGCGCCTAAGCAGCGGTACCGCTGCCCATCCCGACTGTGCACCACCACCGTGCGCGACGATCAGCCCCGCCTCATCCTCTCCACCCCGTCCACGCGCGCAGGTTTGACATGAACCTAATCTCGAATGCGTACAAATAAGCGTGTACGTATGTTATGCATTAGTATATGTATGCATCAATATATGCATGTATGTACGTAATTGCATACGTATAGGTATATAGATATAATATGCCCTCAACTAATATATATATACGTACGTATATATATGTATTATAAGTATCCCTAGTATGTATATTTAATATTTATACGCATGGTATAAGTTTGTTAGTATATATATACATATGTTATAATGGTAAACTAATGAATATTAATTTATATGCACATGAACCGTATAATTCTCAATTAGAATAAAACATACGTATATGTATTTTTGTGCACCCCTAGTACCTGTTTAAAATATATATATATGTACATAGTATAATTTATTAGTATGTATATGTATACGTATATAAATATATATAGTATAAACTCTATTAAGTATCTAAATGCATATATCTATTATAATTGTAATTAGTAGTAGTGATGTTTATGATAAATAATAATAAGCATTATGTGCCCGTGTACTAGGTGACCCTAATTAAATTACGGATACCGTAGCTATCTTGACCTGTGACTATGTAGCATGTTAGAAGACCGCCATATGTACATCGACGTACTGGCAAGACCCGTATCACTGACTGTCTGATTGTACAACAATTACAGACATGACACCAGTGCAACTTGACGTACACTTGACCTTAGTTGACCAGAGCCATACCTAGCGTAGCCTTGAGTTCAGTATATTATGATTGAGTGTTAGAGTAATGACTGATGCAGTATTGTGTTATATGATATGTCTATAGGACTGTTGGAACACTCAGACGATACCTTGGAACCCGGACATTGGTATTGCCAGCTAAGGACCACAGGCGAGTACATTCTCTGACAGTTTCTATTATGTTGATTATCTCTATAACTCTTGTTGTATAGCGTACATGACTCTGACACTGTTATTTACATTAGTTGGCATCATCGAGACCTGTCACGAGGAGTCATGATTGGAATCCATCGTGCTAGCTGGGGAAAATGGAGAAAATATTAGTAGCTTATGTGATCATACCCAAACTTTACATGCATTATAGCTCACCCACACCTCACGTAGGTACAGCCTTACCATTACTTGCCTCATCATTGTTACATGTGGTTAGCCTGACTGTACAAGGATGATCGCTAATCAATGTAATGAGTCTTATTAGTCCCAAGCCGATCACATGATATACTGATGTTTCACACACTTAGTTAGATGATTCTTGACATATATCTTTAGTATATTGATCTAGCATTCCCACATATTCTAGTTATTGTTCTTGTACACACTTACATACCAGTTCATTGTTCTTGCGTGTACTTGTATTTCTATTTCATTGCTAGATGTATATTGATGGTGACGTTCCAGTATTTCTTTATTCCAGTATTTCCTTATTTCCAGTATTCTTATTGCCAGTATTTCCTATCTGTCTTGTATTTTTTTACACTGTATTATAGTTTTTGTCAATATATGTGGAACTGCTGTTAGTGCTTGTACTTTATTTCAATCCTGACTGAATATTTTTTCCAGAGGATCTTGAGTAGTTCTGTACTACACACTATGGACTGGGTATAGACAAGACTACACACCAGAGATCTTAGAGGAGACTGTTCCTTTAGATGAGATATTACCGGCAGCTATCTAGTTAGCTTTTATATTATGCATCTGAGACTTATTGAGGTTATTTCAGTTTATGTTAGACTTATGTTAAGTTTAATTTGAGACTTGTGGGGACTTTATGTTGGACAGCTAGATTATGATTTATCCTTATGTGTGAGACATGGTATTTAACTATGTCATTCCTCTCATCTTTTATCGTGCCTTATACTTTATAGTTGTTGTGATTGAGTTAGATTATGAGCTATTGTGAGATGTATATTGTCCTCCTTATGGAGATGGATATCATTGACAAGGGTTTAGTTATATAGTATTATTGTGACCTAGACAGCGTTCTTCCGCCGATGCTGTGGCGTAGGCTGGACGTACCCATGCTCTCGTGCCCCTATACTGGGTGCGGGTCGTGACAATTACCTTGTGATCCTAAGGTAATGTCAAGGTATTGAGGGATACTCAAGGTATTGGGTCGATACTCAAGGTATTGGTTTCGAGTATCAAGATGAGGGTGTAGTGGTACGATACCGCATTAGTTCAAAGCCAAGGTATCCACTTAGCATTAGTTTAGTTAGGAATATTAGATATTGTTGATTGTATATGCATACTATGATATTTTTACAACTATTGATCGCGTATCTTACGATACGGTATCCTATTGATTTTTTAGTATCTTAGTATAACTAGTGTGGCCTAGTTACATAGTGTGTTGACAAAATATCTTAAAGATAGACTCATGCAACCTAGAAATAGCTAGTTTGACCAAGTTTGACCTAGAAGTTGTCTAGTTTAACTTATTTTTATTCCAAAATCTTGTATTAATATAATATTCTATATTTAGGTCTTCGAGGCACAATACCAGACATCTGTGATACTGTTCACCGGATTTCAAGCGAGTACATTCTCTGATTGTTTCTCATTTATGATATCCTCTATGTCTCTTGTATCTAGTGTAGATATCCTTGATTCTTGACACGATGGTTACACGAATTGGTATATCCGGATCTCATCATAAGATATTATTCCTTAGTATTTACGGTATATCTTGTGCAAGTCTTGTTTCCTTGTTCTTCTTGTACAAATACATACATTGGTTCATAAGAAGAGTAGCGCCCTTCTTGTGGAAACCCGTGTCATAACGTGCCATGGTTGGATCTACTATACCAGTCGGGGGCGGGGAGTATGTAGTGTAGATATGTGATCATACCCTCCTTGTATCAAGTCTTGTTCATTGAATAATATTAATCATATACTGCACGTATGATTAGCCAGGCCATATATCTTGTATCAAGTTTCCAAGCTGATCACATGTTAAAGCTGGTACTCACTCACTTAGTCATTAGTATTTCTTGTTCATTTTCATATTGCTCATTCTTGTATTTATTTTCGATATTTCCTTTATTGCATATCTCTTGTATCTATATATTGCATCTTGTATATTCGAATCTATTTACTGTTACATAGTTTATATTATTTATTAGAACTGCTGTTAGAGATGTACTATGCTCATTTCCTGACTGAATATATTTTTCCCATATGACACCGAGGAGTGGTACCCCACTCACTACGGGCCTCAAGACGTGGTTGGCTTAAAGCCAGAGACCTTGGCTCAGGAGGGTCTCATCCCGACTGAGACAGACGACCCAGAACTCATAGTTTAGTTGTTAGTTTCCTTTTGTACTGGATTTGTCTCCAGCTTTTTTATCAGTATTTCTTGATCATTGGATATTATTTTAGTCTTGTGAGTTGTATTTGTAACTCTTCTATTCTTTTATCATATTTGTGCTTATTCCATCTATAGATTTGTGATTGAGTATATTCATATTACATTGGTGGCATTGTTATGTCTTGATTATTAGATAGATAGTTTACCCAAACAACGTTCTACCAACGATACTGCGGTGTAGGTTGGGCATTGTTCACTACTTACATCCCTATACCGGGTGCGGGTCATGACAACAAATATCAATAAAATAGATTTTTTTTATATGTTCTGATGTGACTTCAATTTGTTTGCTTATTCTATTATAATGTCATTGTTTAAGATATATCATTAACTGTGAATCTTTATGCCTTGTACAAGTATAATTTAGACTTGTATGATATCACAACCAGTGACTAGTTTTCTATTCTGCAGAATCGGAGCATGACATAATATCACAACTTTACATCTTTTGAACCACATTTTGATTTACTTCAATTCTAATTTGATTCCACTTTTGAAAGTCACTTGTCACACCCATTTTTCGATTTGGTATTATTGAATTTTTGGTATTTAAAAATTTTCCCTATAAATATATTATTGCTGTATTCTGCATGTTGGTTCTTGTCTATATGTTATATTTTATATGTTTGTCTATATTTTGTATTTTATATGTTTGGATTCCTGTTTATTGTGGGAGACTACCCGAGACCAATAGTAAACACATATTAACAATTACCATGAACCCATATTAGGACACGTATGTAGGATGGATACCTGGCCCTATTCACTTTTGGAACCACTAAGCCTATTTTGGATGGTTGAGATTGGTTTTGAGAGTGTCAAGACTTAATCCTGTGGCTAACCTCATTTCTTCACTTGGTATATATATATATATAATTTTCTCTCTCCTCTCTCATTCTTCCTTATTTTTACTTTCTTTCTTCTTTCCTCTTTCTCCTTTCCTCAAGAGCTCTCCCTTGGCCGAACCCTAGCCCAAGCCCTAGCCCTAGACTTAGTTCTAGGAAGAGGTTTGTTAGTCCACCAAGTCAAGTACATCTTGCTCAAAGTGGTGAAGCAATAATTTTTGGATTTATATATATATAGTAATTAAAATGTGTTTGATGGAAAAAGTTCTTCTTGACGTGCTTATTATTTTTAGTTCTTGGAGTTTTGGGTTTTGATGAATGTTTTGGATTAGATCTGAGTTTCAAGTTAGGATTTCTTTCATGGGTTCTATGAGTTTTTTTTAGTTTTGATCTACTAAAATTTTTTTTTTTAAAACTAGTAATTTCATGTGATAGAGCATTTGAGTTTGTGCAGTTTTGACTTTTGTTTCACTGGATTTGGACTTAAAATGAAGATTTTATGAAGAAAATAAGTTTTTTAGATTTTTGGAGCTTTTTCCATAGAGTTTGTGTTGTTCTGGGATGAAGGAGTTCCATGCGGCCCAGCTACATACGTCCCTTCCATCATGACGCCTATCTTGTTAGGCGCATGATTGACTCTACATATGCACCCCTAAGCTGAATGCATTTGTCTCTGCATATGCACCCCTAAGCTGAATGCATAGAACACTGAAAATATGAGAATTTTCAAAGAGCATGTGTCCATGCAGCCAGAAGCTCATGCGGCCAGTTGTCCATGTGGCCAAAGTGTATGCGACCAGATTGTCGTTCGAATTAGAAGCGACATATGTGTATTTTTCTTGTACGTCTTTTCGTGCACACCTTTTTATGCTTTTGTCCTTTCTCTGACACGAATTTATGGTATGTCACATCGGTCACTTCTCTGACACGGATTTATGATCCATCACTTAGTACTTGTCCCGAAGAGTGAACTTTGCCTTAAACACGCGCCCAGTTTGTCCATGCATCACCTGTCTCATGTGGCGGCCTGTATCATGTGGCCAGTTGGTTCATTCGGTAGCTCGTCCATGCGTCCAACTCCATGCGGCCAGTTGCTCATGCACCTGATCAGTGCATGCGGCCTATCTCAAGCGCCAACCATAGCCATTTACTTATGTACCTTCCCTCATGATTGCACTTATTATGTGTGCATGTGATCCTATGCTACCCTAGTGACCCATGTACACATTTTGTTGTTTCACTTAGTTAATATTTTATGGAATATTTTTATTGAGTGTTATATTTTATGTGCTGATCACAGCGCTTGCTTGTATTGTGACCCTAAGTATAATAGACTTAGTGAATCAGACCATGCTAGACATGGTTATGTGCTAGAACTGACTATGCGAATAACATGATTATATGTTGGATTAGACTATGTGTTGACCCAATTGAGTTGGAAGTGATATTGACCCAGTACCTGCTAAGTGGACTCAGATCAATAGATTATTTATCTTTTTTTGTCAGATAGAGTGAGGGGTATAGTTCTGCTCGGAAGACGATCTGCAATCCCGGTCCTTGTTTGGTTTAAGGATTGTGGATCTGCTCTATAGTGGTTCACATTTTCCCCTTGCTCTCGTTTGACATCATTAATTATTAATTCGAGGACTTTACAATTGAGGCTTCCAAGTGAATGATAATATGTGTACCTGGTTCGAGGAGGTTCTATGCGATCAAGTGATTCAATATGATAAGAAGATTCAAGTGGCTGATTTATAGGCCTAGCGACTCGTATCTGAGTTGATACTTCTTTTTGTGCCGAGTGTGCCACATAATTTAACCTGTGCACTGAAGTACGACAAACCTTGCTAGTTGTAACATGACTATGTGACTCCTGACCTGATTAATATAGTTATCTGATCGACTGGTAGGCCTGATATCCTAACTCATCTGGTTGTATCCGTGCTGATACATTTACTACTTGTTATGTGTTCCTACGTGTTATGTATTACATTGGCACTTCAGTGCGACATATCTTGCTATGTGTTATGCTTTGCATATTTTACTATTCTACGCTACATATGATATTATATGATTTCTCCAACACGGGTCTTGTAGTTAGTCAGTGATCATAGCATGGTTAGGTTGCTTTCTTGATTTGTTGCATTACGCTTGAAGGAATCCATATTTGGCTCTCGAGCAATAATGTGAATTTGTACCTAGCGTACATGTACTATAGTGCGTCATCTAAGGAGGATGATCGTGTGACTACGGTACGAGAATCTATACAATGGTAGGGTTAATTAGGTAATTTAAATTAGTAGAAGCATTAGGAGGGAATGGAATCTCGAGATCATGCGTGGTCCCTACCGGTAGGTCATATGTCCTAGGGCTTCATGTTGGCCCCCAACGGATACTGTATATCATCTATAGTAATAGAGTGTAGTATCTGGCAATATTATATATTATTATATGATTACTTGCGCGGTGGCCTTACAAGGGACCGGTGCTTACATACTATGTGTTATGCATTTATTGGCTCGGCCAACCCGTCTCACCATCAGCATGATTTAAGGATTCCAATATTGCATCATTCTACTGGGATAACCAAGATATCATATAGCAAGCCGTAGAACTGATTGAACGTTATAACTTGACTCTTAGTGCATGTGTTGGTAATCTAGGGACATGAACTATTGTAGTACGACGGTTCAACCCTTATCCTTGTTTGGTTATAGGGTTGTGCCAATATGTCATAATAGCTCATGTACCAAAGCTGTATATTATACCTATATCTTAGCTTGTATTGTGGCATGTGTGTTCTGAATTCTTATTGGTGTGTTATTTCTTCATCGTGTTCATAATTGGTAAGTCGTACCCTATCTTAGCGTAGTATGGCACCTCTTGTCCTTATTTGGTTGTAGAGGTGTCCTACTTCTTCGATAAAAGATCATACGCTTATAATTATGGCACATATTCCTATTTTATGTACTTTATTGGATTTTGCTCTTTCACTTGTGCTCCTATGTGGTAATTTCTATTCGGGACCTGACCCCACTGGTTTTGCTTGGCCAGGTTTAGTTGCAAAGCCCGAGGATACTGTCATGTATCGGCTGATGGCGCACACCAGGAGGATATCCGTTGAGGAACTTGAGTGCGATTCTACTCTCCCACTATGAGTATCATTTTAATTACCTTTTGGCATTTAGCCGATGACACTTGTTAGCCAATTTATCTGGACATTCGTTCCTTTATATGATTATATATTATTCAGACCGCGGTTGACTTTCGATTATGTAATCTAGACAATGCAATAGTTTATCATTCTGTGTAACTGGTTTCATGATCATTCTTATAGAGCGTCAGGGACGCCTAACTGCTTTATCTTACATGTTCATTCTTATTGCTTCTTCGTTGATGATTGAGACATAGATTTTCTTGACCCTAGGTGACTTGATTGTAGTATGCACCCCCTAGTCTCTAGAAAACCTTATCACATTGCAGGTTACTTCTATATTCCGTAAAGTATGGTTGGCTGAGTCACTCTCCCGCGCTCCAGTATTTTAGTTCTGGGGCGTGACATCTCTTGACCCTCCTTGAAGCTCTATTGAATATTTTATATAATAAATCTATATATGTTGTGATGTTATATGTGTATTTGCTGATTAGTAATTGTACCAAAAAAAATTCCAAGAGATGATTTATTGCAATAAGGGTAACAAGATAATATGCGAAGGATACCTTGTATATGGAAATAAAAAAAATAATAGATGTGTTGTAAACAGTTGTGAGTAGTGGCATGGTATTTTAGGAAGGAAGTGTGCATAATTTCAATGAATGGGATCAATAGAAATATTAAGTTCATTCATTTGTATTACCTTAGTTATGTTTTAGACTTTGAGAAAGTGAATATTATGTTTGTTGTAGTCAAGGCCACTCGTTATGGATAGTTTGACTATCCACTCGTTATGGATAGTCAAGGCCACTCGTCAAGGCCACTCGTTATGGATAGTTTGGAATGGACATTGGATCAATACGAAGAAAGGTAAAGTGCCAAAAATAGCTAGATTTTTAAGTGGTATATGCTTCGACCCTCGTAGGGATGATATATTGTGTGACCACTCTAAAATTTCTAATTAATTTATATATATATATATATATATATATATATATATATATATATGTATACTAGGTCTGGTACCAATGACAATACATGAGGATGACCCCTAATGCGTCTGTATATTAGAAGTTAAAAAAATTTCGTAACAAATAAAAAAATTCTATTGTAGAACTAATAAGGAAGTACTATTAAAAAAAATAAAAAAAATAAATAAAATAATAAAAAATGATTCAGTTGCTAAAAGAAAAATAAAGAAAAGAATAAAAAGAAAAGACAAGTAAAGTTAAGAAGAGAAAAGAAAAAAAAATACAAATCACACTAGGACACGAAAAGGCCAGCAGCAACAAAACAAGGCAACCGCCTTTCCCCCATGGATCACAGGGAACCCGACCTTCCCTAATTTGACCCATTCGAATACTATATATATACATGCACTTTTGAAGTATCGAACCCTAGCAAACTCTCCCCCGTAACAGCCAAGCTTCCCGCGATCAACCCCCCGATCCTCAGAAGCCTTTCTGAGAGCCTGACCACTTGAACCCTCCGCCTTAAATCCGAACCCGCCGTCGACAACTCGTGCGCAACCACAACGCAAAATCGAGCTGAGTGCCCGACTTTGAGGTATGTGTTCTCGTACATCTCTCAATCGATTCTCGTTCTGTTTGTTCCAATGGATGGAAAACATAACCATCATTAGATCCTTCCAATAAGATTTTTATTATACTTTCCAGAAACTTAAAAAAATTGAACCAAAATCTTGAGAAAAATTGGTTGATTAGAAGAGGAAAACATAACAGAAACTGTTCCAACATCCCTTGTTGAAAGGGCAGTTTCTCCCAAACAATTGAACCAAAGTTTGATTTTATTATTCTGATATATATTCAATATAACCAATATCAAAACGACCAAATAATTGTATATTCTTGATCATTAAATCTTTATTAAAATACCCGTTAAAATTCTCAAAAAACTTGTTTTAAAATTTTTGAAAACTTGTGATACGGCATGTGTCCCGACAAACCAGACCACCACATCACATACCAGTTGTTCCAAAAGGAGCGTATGGTATATCCTGATGTGCGGGCTTTTACGAAAGTTTATTTGGATGTGTGTGCGCATCGAAATCAACCCGTATCGGTAAAAAGTTTCCCGTATCTGCATTTTGCATATTTTATAATTAGTTTGTGCACATTCGTCGGAATATGATAAAACTTATTCCATTAGATTCGTAGTATCACATTGGTCCTTTGACCCAAGTTTTACGCGATTCTGAGACAGTTGACCGAGTCGCCTATTTGTGGGCCCTACGGTTTGACTTGAAGGAGAAATTTGTGATAGGCTCACCAGAATTTGAACCTAGACTTACCATTAAGTTCGTATCGTTGTTTAGAATTTTTTTGACCTATAATTTGTCTCATTTAGAGACCTTTACCCCTGGCACGCTTTCGGTACAAAGTGGGCCACATATGGACTCCGCTTTGACCCAAAAATTTTGTTTTGCCCCCGTGTCCAAATTGGATGAAAGGGTAGGCTTTTATGGCCATCACGTTGATTCTGGAGATATTGGTGATATTTATTTCAGCATCCGAAGATGTTCATTCAGAGCCCCTACTTTTTGGTTCCTTGGGATCATCGTTTGGACATCTACATTACACAGCTTGCTTGTCTGGCAAGTATACCTTGCCATTGTACTGTTATTTACATTCCTTATTGAGCATGCATATTTTATGTTATTTAGTTTTATTATTTTAAACTTATATAAACTGCGCTTCCAATAATAACTTGGGTGCAACGACGGTTGGGTCGTCTTTTGTCTCTTATTTATATTATGCATGTCGATCTAGTTTTACGAGACCACCCCATGATGTTGACGTATTCTTCTATTTCATTGGCCATGACACATTTGTTACACGAGTGTGATTCTCATATAGGACACGGACTTGCGTGATAGGCTGGCCACCTGTACATATGGGACGTACGATGGATAGAAAATAACTGCTGATAGAAATGCATGCTAGAAGACATGAAAGTTATTAGAGGTATCATCGTGGCATGGATATGACATAGATAGATCATGGGGTGGGAAGAACAACAAGTAGGCATATGGGTCAAATGAATTACACTTTTCTTTTTGTAACCTGTACGCTCCGCCGGAGATGACTGGTCAGATGACCCTTATATTATGTTATTTACAGGCGGTCTCTGACGATTGAAAGATGTTACACTTTGTAGGCCACTGATTCTCCGAGAGAGTCACGTCAATCCAATTTTTAGCCATATAGCCCATGCGTTGGAAAGTTGTTCTCAAAAGTACAATTCACATATATGGTTAGGCGACCCTTTGGATGTTTATTTTCAGTACTTTATTGGCATGATTCTATGTATCTTGTTACATCCCTCTGAGGACCCGGTCCATTTTCAGTTATAGAGGAGTATCCGCAGGAGTACGGATCGGGACCTGACGCATCATTCTCTGATGAGGAGTTCTTACCCTGTGAGTATCCATAATTACTTCATTGATGATGGATCTTTAGTTGCTATTTCTTTTCTTAGTGGACATTTTATTTTATATTAGAGTTCTGACCTCCTCTATCATTTAGTTGATTTAGTCGATTAGTAGCGGATTTGTCTCCACCCGACTAATATTCTTTTGATACTTCATACTTAAGACTTCTTCAGTTATTTATTTTAATATTCTTTATAGTGTTTGTGGATGAGATGTAGATGCCTGTGATTTGTGTTGACAATATATATACCAATTGTGAATTATTTATTCTTATACAACATACGTGTGTATAATGATTTTTTCAACATATTGGAGTGTCATAAATATACGGCCGGCATGCATACGTATTCCTAGTCCTACGTATTTTGGGACTGAGGTGTGACATATTGTAACCCCTAATTTTCGAATTTTGAATTTTATTGATATTTACAAAATCGTTCATAAATATTGATTTATCTGTTTAAATTATATTATTGGATTTAAGTAAAATGTCATATAACATTTTGAGTCCAAAATTTTTATTTTAGGTAATGGTTTAAAAATCGTAACTAATTACCTTTAACTAATAAAAATATTTATTAGATTAATTAATAAATTATATTTAAAATTATTTAGTTTTAATTATTAGATGAATAAGATATTTCTTGGATTTTGTCTAGTATGGTGATTAGCCACTAATTAGAAATTTGTTAGTCACGGGAAGTTTCCTTGCTTGGGGAGAAAGTAGACCTGTCAATTAGGTTGGGCTAGCCCAGTCCGGCACGATTTTGTCCCAAAAAAGTGGCCCATGTGCCAGCCCGACCCAGTATATCGGAACGTGTCGGGCCACTTATCTCGACCCATATGAGAGGCCCGGCCCGGCCCGGCCTGGCCTGGCCTCAAAATTTAAAATTTTCAGTTTGTTGATGTAACTATTTCATTGGCATCCTACCCATTTGAAGGTAATTATAACCACTTGTATGAAATGTAATGCAATAACAATATACCTATTCTCTTAGGGTGGTAGAATTCAGGAGAAGGGTCAAAATTTTGAGACTATTGAAGAATTTTGGATGGTCTAGGCATGAGTTTGTGCTAGTTGCAATCATAAGCTGTAAGAAAATCTGTGGTATGTATAGAAAAATGTGATAAAAACCCAGTACTTTGGAATGAATAGGAAATAAGAGAAGTGAACACAAAAGTTTGGTATGAGCTTGTGCGGTATGAAATTATGGTATGGATCACTTCGATAGTAACAATCATATGTTGCAAGAAAATCTATGGTATAAATTGTTTACTACAAGTAAAGAGTATATGCATTGGAACTCGAACACTATGACAAATTCCAAATCAAAACAATTCTCTATAATTTTTTAAAAACTGAATTTTATATTGGAATTTGGGTTAAGCATGAAACTACAACAACCATCATTATAACCCATAATCTGGCCCAGGCCCGGCCCGACTCGGCCCTATCCGAAGACCACCATGTCGTGAGTCATGGGTCGGACTGGGCTCAGTTTTTCACCCTTAGGCCCAGGTCGGCCTGGCCTACTAAATTGTATGGGCCTAAAAGGTGGCCCAGGTCCGTCCTATTTGATAGCTCTAGGAGCAAACCTAATTTTCCTTAGAAGTAGAACCATTTCCTCTACTTTTCTTCCTAATCCAAAACATTTTCCAAAACACACACCACAACAATTTTAACCCATCACTGGCCACTATTTACAAACCAACAGCCACCATACCGTGTCTGTATATGTGTCCTCATGTCCGTGTACACCACCATTCTCGTGTCAGCCTGTATTGGCCTCAGGTACGACATAGTGTCCATAAATATTATGTGTCTAATTTTTTACATCCACAGTACATCCAGATCATCCCTTCGTGTCCGGAACCACCCGACACATACTACATTACACAACCAAGCACCCTTCCAGTGCCCGACACATCTAGAATTCCAAAAAAACCATCCCGACATACGTTCGTGTCTGACACAGTTGACACCATCCCCAAATCAATACAAACAACAGAAATCTAAACCCAAACCTTAACCCTAACATCGATTGCCTCCAGATCTAGTCGTCAGGGACCCAGTAGTCTTCAACTCCACTAGATCTCAACCTCTGACCTCATCGGCAGTCGTCCTCGATCGTGTGACCGTATCGACCCTGGGTTACTGCTTGGAGCCACCCTTGAGCTGCTGACTATCGATCTGGAGATCCCCGCAGCTCTGATGCCATCCCCGGTGATCTTTCGTCGCATCCCAACAGCTCGGGTCGAGCCGCTCGAGCTGAGGCATTGTCCACTCCTGCCGCCTGAGCCAAATGATCACCACGAACTACACCGCTCGCCAGATCCGAACTGTCATAACTGTAGCGTCCCGCTCCGCGTAGGCGCTATGTACAAGTGAGATCGCCTTGCTTGCTCGAACGAAAGTCTTCTCGGAGAGTTCCCGACCGATTAATCAAAGTGAGTGGGCAGAACTGCATTCTCTGATTCTCGCATGCCTTAATAATGAATCTGAGTTTTTGAATGCTTGTTGCTTAATAAGATTGTTTCATAAGAACAATGATAGAACCTGCCTCAGTATGCTAATAATAGAACTCACATAGCTTGTCATTGAAATAAATCTGCTTGCTTGCCTAACTAGAGAACTGGAAATGCTTGACTAAATAAGATAGAACCTTGCCTGCTAATAACAAGAGTAAAAAGGATTGCTTGCACTTATTCTTGATATCGTATGCTAGACTAGAATACTTGAATGCTTGTCCTAAAAGAGATAGAATTTTGTATGCTAGAGTTATAAGAATTGTTCTTGCTTGTTACTTGTTTAATGAGTTAGCTTTGCTTGAACATGCTTCATTGATTGCTTGTCATGAGATGGAACTTAGTGAATGGCGTGAGCTTGCGATCTAGACTAATAGTCCACCCTGAGGCTTAACACACCTTACTTACGGGAGGGTGTGGCTATTAGGCAATGTGTATTGAGAGTGTGTGCTTCGGCTATCTGGACTTGATAGATGTGTTTGCTTGCTTGTTCTAGATCATGTGCATAATCTTGTATTGATAGGAGCTTGCATTCTCGTATTTGGTCAGGACAACTTGTGCACAAGGTTTATCTCTCGAGCGATCCTTGGGGCACTGGGGATCGTTTGGCCCGGGAAGAGATCTGGATCTAGATACCTAAGGCTTGTACGTCCTTCTGGTAGCCCGTCTATTAGTGAGATGGGCTTGTACGTCCCAACTGCTAATCCCATTGAGGGGACCATCATGTAGTTAGAGCGCATGTTAGGCTAGCCTTCTTGCATACCTAACTGTTTGATGCAGGGACGAACAGGAAACTAGAGAACTGTATGCTTTATGTTATGCAAATTGTTGCTAACTTGTGTGTCTGCTGCAGGGATAACCGCTCGGCCGTGGGTAAGAAATATTATGAGTTTATCTATAGCCTGCTTGATTATTTCAGTATGCATCATGAATTATCTGATAGTGCATCGTGCATTCGCATCGGTTGGACAATGGCTATTAGTGCAGAGCTGAACCTTGGTCACAGCTGCTAATAGTACCAGTATGTGAGTCATTGGATAGCTGGATTTTTCGCTGCCAATCCTTAGTTTCTCGGGGACCGAATTCATATAGATGTGTTGCCTTTTATTGCTTGAGTGCATGATAGCCTACTTGATATGCTTGCCTCGATTGAGATTTGCCCCAAGAGTTAGTTTGCGTTGCATAATACATGCTGCGCACTACACGATGAACACCGCCCCTTATAGTTGCTTGATTGCTTGAGTATCGAATATGCAAAACTGGTTTCTAACTCGTGTTTTCAAAGAGATGTAATCTGACTAGTTCTGAGCTGCATGTAAAGAACCTAGGTAAAACTAGCAAGATCACTAGTAATGCAATGTTTTGCCACAAGTCTACTTAGTGTAGGTCTCAGGGGGTGTAGCTTCTGTTCAGTTGTTTATACTCACCAGTACTTGTATAAAGTGCTGACCCACCAACAGTTTGCTTGTTCTCAGGTGCTTGTCCGTGCGAGGAAGCGATAGCTGTGCCTCATCCCAAGGAACCGAAAATCTGGAGTCGATGCCTTGAGCCGTATCGAGATTGTGCCTGCCTGCTTTGAGCTGCTTTTATATAGAGGGACATAATGTATGGAACGGTGTCATTGTAATCGAGAGAAGAGTGCTTGAGCGAACTGTAACCTCGGCCATGCGCCGCTTGTAACATTTGTGAATATCAATAAAAGAGCCTGTTTTCATATGTCATTGTGTTCTTCACTTTTCTGCATTATATGTGTGCCGCTGCTTATGTATTGAATAGCTTACTTGCCCTTGTATCAAAGCTTTGGCCTTGTGCAAGCGCACTTTAGGCTTGCACGGCATCACGCCCGTGCGAGGACGGTCGGTTCCGTAGGGACCAAAGCGAGGACGAACGGTCCTGCGGGACCGGGGCATGACATAATGGTGTCAGAGCGACTCGATTCTTTGCCGATTCCGTTGCCTCCGACTCTGAGTTATGATTGTGCTGCAATGAACATTCCATACAATAAGTCCATAGATATTCTCAAAGATGGCCACAAAAGTTTTTTGGATTTGTTTTTATTGCCTGAGATATGATTTGTGATTTCTGGATTTGCTGAGTTTTGATTTGGGATGGTGAGGGATGAGGACTATCGCTGCTCTGTGGTTTCGTGAGTTTCTCCTTGAGTTTTGAGGACGAAACTCTTTATTGGTGGGTAAGAATGTAGCGTCCCGCTCCGCGTAGGCGCTATGTACAAGTGAGATCGCCTTGCTTGCTCGAACGGAAGTCTTCTCGGAGAGTTCCCGACCGATTAATCAAAGTGAGTGGGCAGAACTACATTCTCTGATTCTCGCATGCCTTAATAATGAATCTGAGTTTTTGAATGCTTGTTGCTTAATAAGATTGTTTCATAAGAACAATGATAGAACCTGCCTCAGTATGCTAATAAGAGAACTCACATAGCTTGTCATTGAAATGAATCTGCTTGCTTGCCTAACTAGAGAACTGGAAATGCTTGACTAAATGAGATAGAACCTTGCCTGCTAATAACAAGAGTAAAAAGGATTGCTTGCACTTATTCTTGATATCGTATGCTAGACTAGAATACCTGAATGCTTGTCCTAAAAGAGATAGAATTTTGCATGCTAGAGTTATAAGAATTGTTCTTGCTTGTTACTTGTTTAATGAGTTAGCTTTGCTTGAACATGCTTCATTGATTGCTTGTCATGAGATGGAACTTAGTGAATGGCATGAGCTTGCGATCTAGACTAATAGTCCACCCTGAGGCTTAACACACATTACTTACGGGAGGGTGTGGCTATTAGGCAATGTGTATTGAGAGTGTGTGCTTCGGCTATCTGGACTTGATAGATGTGTTTGCTTGCTTGTTCTAGATCATGTGCATAATCTTGTATTGATAGGAGCTTGCATTCTCGCATTTGGTCAGGACAACTTGTGCACAAGGTTTATCTCTCGAGCGATCCCTGGGGCACTGGGGATCGTTTGGCCCGGGAAGAGATCTGGATCTAGATACCTAAGGCTTGTACGTCCTTCTGGTAGCCCGTCTATTAGTGAGATGGGCTTGTATGTCCCAACTGCTAATCCCATTGAGGAGACCATCATGTAGTTAGGGCGCATGTTAGGCTAGCCTTCTTGCATACCTAACTGTTTGATGCAGGGACGAACAGGAAACTAGAGAACTGTATGCTTTATGTTATGCAAATTGTTGCTAACTTGTGTGTCTGCTGCAGGGATAACCGCTCGGCCGTGGGTAAGAAATATTATGAGTTTATCTATAGCCTGCTTGATCATTTCAGTATGCATCGTAAATTATCTGATAGTGCATCATGCATTCGCATCGGTTGGACAATGGCTATTAGTGCAGAGCTGAACCTTGGTCACAGCTGCTAATAGTACCAGTATGTGAGTCATTGGATAGCTGGATTTTCCGCTACCAATCCTTAGTTTCTCGGGGACCGAATTCATATAGATGTGTTGCCTTTTATTGCTTGAGTGCATGATAGCCCACTTGATATGCTTGCCTCGATTGAGATTTGCCCCAAGAGTTAGTTTGCGTTGCACAATACATGCTGCGCACTACACGATGAACACCGCCCCTTATAGTTGCTTGAATGCTTGAGTATCGAATATACAAAACTGGTTTCTAACTCGTGTTTTCAAAGAGATGTAATCTGACTAGTTCTGAGCTGCATGTAAAGAACCTAGGTAAAACTAGCAAGATCACTAGTAATGCAATGTTTTGCCACAAGTCTACTTAGTGTGGGTCTCAGGGGGTGTAGCTTCTGTTCAGTTGTTTATACTCACAAGTACTTGTATAAAGTGCTGACCCACCAACAGTTTGCTTGTTCTCAGGTGCTTGTCCGTGCGAGGAAGCGATAGCCGTGCCTCATCCCAAGGAACCAAAAATCTGGAGTCGATGCCTTGAGCCGTATCGAGATTGTGCCTGCCTGCTTTGAGCTGCTTTTATATAGAGGGACATAATGTATGGAACGGTGTCATTGTAATCGAGAGAAGAGTGCTTGAGTGAACTGTAACCTCGGCCATGCGCCGCTTGTAACATTTGTGAATATCAATAAAAGAGCCTATTTTCATATGCCATTGTGTTCTTCACATTTCTGCATTATATGTGTGCCGCTGCTTATGTATTGAATAGCTTACTTGCCCTTGTATCAAAGCTTTGGCCTTGTGCAAGCGCACTTTAGGCTTGCACGGCATCACGCCCGTGCGAGGACGGTCGGTTCCGTAGGGACCAAAGCGAGGACGAACGGCCCTGCGGGACCGGGGCGTGACAATAACCCGTACCAAAAATTAGGCATGAGTTATGGGTACATCCAGCTACGCTACAACATCGATGGCAGAACGATCTAAAGGTCTACAATACTATCTAACAACCTCAATTAATGATATATATATATATATATATATATATATATATATATATATATATATATATATATATATATATATATATACAACCTGTAAATGGTAACTTACACCATAAGGAGGATAAGATGAATATATAGCATCAATACTCAAACACCAAACTAGAGACAGATAATGGCATAATATCATAAACAGAAGAGAAATCACTAGTCATAGCAATAACAAGTCTAGAGTCTAATAATAAGCATAAATGGTCTCAATGTAAACAACATGCCATAGTCTATAGTTGGAGACATATCCAGTACAATAAATACTAGCTAAGGGTCTGCTATAGCTAGGTGTGTCTCATCGACAACTAGTTTCATATCGTTCTGGGCTAAGGGTGCTACCTCAGCTAGCTCTCCGTTCTGCAGGCCGTAGTAGGTAGGACACCAGTCCTCTAAATAGCCTTATGAAAAAAAATATCCAGTCAAGATTGGAGCAAAGTACAATACTCTGAAAGAAATTTCATATAAATGGTAAAGAATATATAATAGCAATAGAAAAAAATACAAGATATACAGGTACTATAAAATGGAAACATACAGTTGAACTAGGCATATAAGACAAGGATAACTAGAAAAATAGATACAAGAATATGTGGTAAACTGTAACAAGAGAACTAGTGATACTATCTAGGTAATTTAGAGTACAAGTGAATTATGTGATCGGGTTGGGTTGCACAAGTCTATAATATGGTAACTCAATTATACATGTATCGTATAATTGGCATGCACACGAATACGCTAAATGTTTGATCACATAACCAACTCCTACTCCCCGTCCCGACTAATATTCATGGATCAAATCATGACACGTTACGCACACGAATATAATATGAGCACACGGAGCACACGAATAGATACGAGCACAAGCAATACCCGATGCACACGATAAAGTACATGTGTAAGGAGTATCTGATACACGCGTCAAATAAATAATATCTCCTGACTCCATCCATATAATACCAGTCCGTGTAATTATTGTGTCAGAATCAAGTAAGACAGATCTAGAACATGCGATATATAAACTATCAAGTACTGAAAACTAACAGAGAAATGTACTCGCCTAAGGTCCTGAGCAAATGACACAAACGACGTCTGAACTGGTGTCACACAGACCTATATATGAAATATCGATTCATTGGGTAAAATAAAGGGATAAACAAGTTTAAATAATTTAAAATAGGATTTCTAGGTCAAATTTAGGCCCCTCTAGTCAACCTAGGTCAAATATTGACTTTTATGGTCAAACTAGTCAATATTAGCCAATACTAGGTTATACTAGACTATGACTAGGTTTCCAGTGAATACCTTGGGGTTATTAGCTATACTAGCTATTTACTCTAGGGTATCTACATATACTAGTTAATAATTATTAGTTATATATATTTAGGTAATATCTTAGCATCTAAACTTGTATTACCCTAGCTATTATCACTTACCTACATTAGCATTCTAATTAATTACCACTAACTTAGTATCCCGTTCTTACCAATACCTTGCCCTTATCAATACCTTAGTCTAGTACATCTAACTTAACTAATATCTTACCTTGATATTCTATTGGTATTCCCATACTCCACTTGGTATCTACCCTTTGGTACATCTGATACACACTACACCCAACCACTAACCATATATCTATAATTACATACTAATACTCCACACTCACTTGCTCCTGATACTTAACTCACACTAACTACACTAAGTCATTTTAGCTAGGATTCCTTAGGATACCCTGCATTCATGATACCATACAACCACTAGCACACAAGACACTACACACCCAGGAGCATCCTAACTCCCGATCACTGACACTCTAACACATCTACTCCTCCTTAATCTGCACCCATTGCTCCTAGGAACCCCTCCTAAATTGGCACTTCCCCCATAACTTGTTGCTGCTGTTGTATTAGATAGAAGTGCACTTAATGCATTGCTGCTACTGTTGCCTCTTACGCAACTAAAGTTGATATAGTATCTTGTCCAAAACTCGACTCCCATATATGCGGACAGCTGCTATATGTTCAAATAGTAGGGCACTAAGTGCTGATATACATCTTGGCAAGAACTCGAGCCAAGGCTACTGCTGCTGTTCTCTATTTAAGTGACAGCGCACACACTCACTTACTCGATCCCCTTTATACTGACACAGCAAGGTACACCAACGACTTCTAAACACAGCTCTTGTCCCCTTCCTCTCACTGAATATTCAATCATCACACACCACTCTCCAATGCAATCATAGACAAATACTCACACACACATATCTGGATATACACCTCAATCACTAGCTCACAACCCCTTATCCATCACTTCTAAATAGACACTTGTGTACACTGTATTACTACTGATTCATCCCCTCACTCACACAAATGCAAATCCCTTTAATCTGTAGATTCTGAATGCTCAGATCTGAGATGCGTGCATCAGTGATTCACTGTGATGTATACTAATTTCTCTTACTGTGCATCATGTGTACAGGTTACTCCTAACTGAGCTACTCAAAATATATCATACACCTTCTAATATATTAAATACAATACTGTAAACCCCCTCACCCAAAATTAGGTCTACTTGGCATAGATAGAGAAACTAGGGCTAGTTTGTATCCAATTGGAAATAGGACACGGCATTTTATTTAATTTTACAATAATTAAATCACTTAGTGCACCTTATCGTTGCTTCGATAATTGGAGCACTACACTAGCCATTGTCTTCCTACAAATTTCACATCCTTATCCTTGACATGCCCGTCTTCTATTTCGATCTTTGTGTAACTTATAATTATGCTCTCTTGTGCTACATTTTAGTCGCACAATATTCGTCGCAAACGTTATTATTTAATTCTAAATAAATATGACTTTGTATCCTTGTGCGTTTCAATCAAAATTGGAGACACAATCTTGACATATTTTATGTAACCCAATTTATGATAAAATTCTACCCTGAGCCCTCTATGTCCATGATACTTGCGGCCCACCTAATTTTAATCTCATGTACTTCCAATTAATTTTAGAACACCTATTGCATTAATCTTAATTAAATTAATGTAAGGACCCAACTTGATCTAAAATTAGACCCAACACCAAACCAAACCCTCATTCACACCCTCAAGCTTCATCCTAAACACCAAACATCCTTTTCATTCAATACATCACACCAAACATGGTGTTTTCCCTTATTAAATCCAAAAATCTACTTTCTGTGCAATTTTTTAATTGTTGGGGACATAATTGCAAAATACAATGATGTGTCACCATCCTATTGGTTAAGACTAATGGAGAAAACAACCCCTCTCCCCTTTGACCGTTCAACCCTCTCTCTCCTCCTTTTTGTGATATTTTTCTCCATGTTGAATCTAGACCACCCATTCAAATGGAGCCATCCTCACCATACAACACCCTCACCTATATATATATATATATATATATATATATAATCCCTCATAACCCCTCTCGCAATGCAAACCCCATCCCCATGTGTACTTGGCCGGCCCTAAACCCTAGGCTACCATCATCATCATCCCCCACATGTAAACAGCCATTCCTCATTAAATTTTAACCATCATCATCCACCTCAACCCTATACCAAAACCTAAGCCAGCCGATTCTTCTCTTCCCATCTACAATTCACCGTTCCCCCATCCTTCCTCCGGCCGTTTCCACCAGAACCCGTCGGACTCCGTCGACAACCCGACGCCATCCCGACCAACCCGCCGGACCAGAGCCCTCCGTCTGAAACTACTCCAACCCGACGTCTCAACCGACCAACGCCGGAGTCATTATCATCCTGCAGAAGCCGAACCCTGCTACCATCTCGATGATGACCATCCCCGCCTCTCCTCGTCGACCGGATCTCGTCCCGACCGCTGAACGGCGTAATCGCCAGCTGAAGATGGACCGCTGCACCTGAGCACGCGACACCTGCACAGCGCCTGAGACCACGCCAGAGCACGAGTGGACCGGCCAGACCCGCTGAACCCGCTGCCGTCGACTCGCCTGACCCATCTGGCCACTCTCGTCACGACCGTAATGACCTGCCTGCACGACGCCTGGACCGGAGATGCTGCCAACCCTCCGGACTCTTCGATATAGCAGCAAGAGCAGCCGAGCACTCCCCTTCGCGACGACCTAGACACGAACGTCTCGTCCCACGTATACAGGTTAGAGTTCCCTCTTGCGTACATGTACACGTACACGCATACGCATATTTTATCATTTGTATGCATACATATTTTAGCTATGTTTGTATACGTGTACTGTTTGGTATATGGATATATATAATTGGTATGTACGTATTAGCATATGTATTAGTATATATTTAATGTATATATTAGTATATATATACGTATATATATATAGTATATTTCTTAATTAGTATATATATATACTTATGTATATGTATTGTATATGTATTCCCTAGTATACGTTTAATATGTATATATTTGATTGGTATGTATATGTATATATATATATGGTATAATTTCTATTAGTGTATATACACATATACATATTATGTATGTAATTAATTGGTATGCCTATATTATGAGTATTAATGTATATGCTAGATAATAATATGTATAATTATATATGTACTAGGTGACCCGAGTGTAATTACGAATACCCCGTAGCTACCTTGACCTGTGACCATGTAACATGTTAACAGACTGCCATATGTACACCGACGTACTGGCGAGACCCATGTTATTTTGACTGTCTGATCTTGCACAACAATTACAAACGCGACACCAGTGCAATTAGACGCACACTTGACCCTAGTTGACCAGTGTCATACCTAGCGTAGCCTAAGTTCAATGTATTTATGATTGTGTGTTAGTGTAATGACTGATGTTGTATTGTATTATATTATATGTATATAGGGTATTGAATTGTTCTGCGCGACTTCAGTAGCAGGTTATTGATACTACGCAACTTTTTTGCCAGGCAAGTATACCTTGCCATTGTACTGTTATTCATATTCCATATGTTGCATGCATCTTTATTTCCGTTATTTAGTTTATGTATTTTAACTGCTATATAAATTGCGCATCCAAGGAAACTTGGGTAAAACGACGGTGTCGTCGTGATATGGTTTTATTATGTAGATGCATTGACCTTGTTTATGAGACTGCCCCATTATCATGAAGCATCATTAGGTTAATTGGTCGTGACACAGCTGTTATACGAGTATGAGTCTCATATAGATCACGGACTTGCGTGACAGGTCTGGCCTCCTATACATATGGACCGTGCGTTAGGGATAACTGCTGATAGAAACTTTGTATGCTAGAGGACTTAGCAGTTATTAGTATTCCATGGACATAGACTATTGTAGTACGGTGGTCCAATCCTTGTCCTTTTTTGGTTGCAGGGTTGGACTATTGTACTAAAGATAGGCTATGAACCAAATCGTGTCATGGATGTGACATGCTTAGAGCATGGGGTGGGGAGAACAACAAGTAAGGTATTTGGGCATCTTTGTACTTTCCTTGTGTAACCCGTACGCTCTGCCGGAGATGCGCGGTCATGATGACCACTATATATTATATATTATCAGGCGGCCTCTGCCGTTCAAAAGACGACATGCTTTTTAGGCCCCTGGATCTCCAAGAGAACCATGCCAATCCTATTTTAGCCAGATAGCCCACTTATTGGAAAGTTGTTCTCAAACAGCATTCACGTAGATGGTTAGGCGACCCATTGGATATTTATTTCAGTACTTTATTGGCATGCTTCTATGTATCTTGTTACGTCCCTCTGAGGACCTGGTCCTTTCCAAGTGTAGATGTTCATGAGTATTCGCAGGAGCGCAGATCCAGACTGGTTACTTATATTTTCGAGGAGGTCTTCTCTTCAAGTCTCAGTGATTGTTAGTTGTTGTACTTATATTGTGTTTTCTTTTATATTCTAGTTCGGCAGTGGATTTGTTTCCATCCGACTATCTTTCTCTGATACTTTATATTGAAATTTAATTATATAGATGTTGGTTATTTATTTATATTTGATTCCGTGGATGAGATTTAGATTATATCCTGTGACTTGTGATAGTTTTTACCACTTGTGGATTATTGTTCATTATACAGCGTACACATGCGTTATGGTTTCCATATATTGGAGTTTCCATAAACATGCGGCTGGCATGCTTACGTGTCCTAGCCCTACGTATTTTGGGACTTGGGCGTGACAAATACAAAATAACAAGGAATAACACATTACGCATTTTATCAAACACTTGATTTGCCACCTCAGAGTTTTCTCCAAATAGACACAAAACTCCATATAACTTTCTCCATAGGCCTCATATGAACCTAGTTCTTCTTCCTATTGGTAGTCCTAAACTAAGAGAGGGTTTTTAATAGGTTTAGAACAAGAAAAAAATAACAAGAAAGAATGCTTGGAGGAATAAGCATCAATCTCTAGTCAAACTCCTCTTTCTCAAGCCACTTGCGACCTTCAAGATTTTAGCTCTCATTGGAGATGAAAATGAGAGAGATTGGGATTGATTTGGAGAAATTTGGTAGAGTAAAGAATGCTTGGAGGAAAGAACTCAACTAGGGTTTCTTCATAAACAACTAACGAAGAAGAATGTGGCTGCCTCCTCCTATATCCTATTTGCCCCTCATTAATGTCATGAAGGGTTATCCTATTGGTTATGACGAGTCTAGTTGGGTTCATTAGCAACTAGTCTAACTAAGGGACTAATCATGCACCATATTTATATGAATTAATTATATATAAACAACCATACCAATTATTATTATAATTAATAAATAAAATGCCAATGACATAAATACTCCTATCCTAAAAAGTGATGGTTACATGGACCGATCTCGGCTATTCCGATACCGCCACGACCACTAGAGACCAACGGTTATGCCGAGCCTTTCCTCTGACTAGCTCTGATCGAACGCAGCAAATCTCGACCTTCATGCTCCGCGGATTCGCCTCCATCAACCGTCGAGAAGGAGATGTTGCCTTTGGTAATGGTTCCTTCTCTTCTCTTCTCTCTCTCTCTCTCTCTCTCTCTCTCTCTCTCTCTCTTTTTCTTTCTCTAAAGTTGTGAGCACCCTAATTTTTATATAGGGTTATAATGGTAATTTTTAATATAATTTATTATTTATTTAATTTAAATAAAAATTTGGTAATTTATTGAACTTTGGAAAACCATCACCCGCCTTGAGATCTTGAGCAATGCATTAGTCTTTACCTTCCAACCAACTTTGCATACTATACTTAGAAAAGCCAAACTAGGCTCATGACATGGCTGTCACTCATAAGTTCTTATTTTCATGTTTTATTTTGGTCACACAAATTTCGCGGCTCAAATACAAAGAATTTGCACATTTAGCACCTTTGTCGTTGCGTACGACTTTAATGCGCAAAAACAACCCATTTTATACAACCAACTTGATTACCTAGAGCTTAACTGGACCTACTACATCCATGTTATTGGTGTCACATTCATATAAGTCCTCGCATGCTCCATAGACTTTGCATGGTTCAAATTCTAGTTTTTAAATTCTAATTTGCTATTTTAGTAAATTACATCTTTGCATATCTTTGTATACCTTAATTAAATTAAAATAAACAATTATATAATAATCTCAATGATCATTAGAGGCCTAGCAAGTCATAATAGACCCATATACACACCTCCCTATTAGGCCAAACCAAACTCCAAACAACCAACACCTAAAGGCCCACAAACTAGCATTTATAAGCACCCCTCTCCCTTTTCCCATGCCCTAGCCGCCCCCTCCTCCCTTATGAACGACCACAATAGACTCCTCCCCTTTTAACATATCACCATCTTCTTCTTTCCCTCTCCCTTTCCCATACCTCACGTATCCCAAGACCGACCCCAAGGCAAACCTTGCACCTAAAAATACCCCTAATAGGCCGCTAGGTGCAGCAACAGGTTACTAATGTTTGTAGCAGCAAAAACCCCCATACAATCCTATTTTCTTTATCCATTTGAAGTCTCCTAGAACCCCATCAAGTGGCACAAAGTTTGGAGGTCGTTTGGTACCCCGAAAGCCCGTTGTCACGAAGAAGGTCCTGCATAATTATATTCGCGTAAGTTTTCTAACTGTGATTCTTTTCATATTTTTCCGTCAATAAAATCTTGTGTAAATCCTTTTTAATGATATATAATTATTAGAAATATTTTCGTGCATGAGAAACACATATTTCTATGTGAAAAACAATCCCAAGTTGATTTACAACCAAGACATGAGCACGTTGCACCATGGCTAGTTGTAGTTTAATAATTTTTGCCAAATTATATATATAAAATAAAATTTCAGATATTAATATATTATTATTCCAGAATATTAAATACTATATTTTAATATTTAATTATGTTTTGATGCAATATGATGGTTACATAAATGTACTACGTGTCGAAATTGCTAGGAATAACTAGTTGTCGCCATTGGGACTTTTAGCATGCAATGATGATGGTTATGTTATTTTCATCTAATTATAAATAATTTCATAATATTAAACTATAAACTCCCTCACCAAAAATTAGGCCTAATTTGCTTAGATAGTAAAACTAGGGCTAGTTTGAACCAACTGGATTTAGAACACGTTATTTGATTTAACTGTACATTATTTTATCGCGTAGCGCACCTTACCGTTGCTTCGTTAATTTGAGCACTACACTAGCCATTGCCATAAACATAAATATTTTAGTATTATATGATGTTAAAATATATGTTAGAGAGGTTCCATGCTTGTATAGGTAGGATTAGAATAATATATATAAAAGTAAGTATAGATTAGATAATGCACTTATAATACTTTAGAACCAAATAAATAAATGTCATCCATATAATGTTAAATATTAATTTTTTGTTTTTATATATGATATTGATTAGGCCTTGGATTAAGACTTGAGAGAAACTTCGGGATCGCAGGCAAGATACCTTGCCAAACTTTGTACTATTTACATACATGTTTTTTTATTATTTTCGTTTATACCTGTCTCTTTTTATTGTCCTGTCATATTTTATTTCCATGTTTGTTCCTTGTCAGATGTTTTGGTCATTAGTTGTCGTGTATGCTCACATATGTCATCGCCAATGGTTGTGCCGTATAATTAGTTACTTGTATATGGTTCGGCTTGATCCTTAACTTTTAGATGATCGTTATTAGGAGTTGGCTATTGACCACTCTCGATCGCTAGACACGCACTGTGATATGGTAGAGACCCTTTATAGATTGTTATGCATGCACCTTGATGCTCTGTATAGGATCGCTAGGCACGCACCGTGACGCGGTTACGATTTTCTATTTAGCCACACCTAGTAGCACTATTTTTTTTCATGTGTCACCATTTATATCTCTATTTCTCAATCATGTCAATTGTATTTTTATTTACTGTTATATACCACTGAGGACGTGGATTTGTTCTCCATATTTGGCAAACGAGGAGTACTAGCAAATTTACGGACCGACATCAAATAGTGGTACGACAACAGTTGATGTCATTGCAAATGATTAGTTTATTTTTTTGCATGGACTTTATTTTATTTCCTTATCTTTTATTTTACATCTACTATTAGTGGCTTTGTCTCCACCGGACGTCTTTTAAATTCTTGATGAACTTGAACCTTCTATTTTTACATTCATCATTACCTATTTGATTTAGTTGATATTTTTTTTTCGTGGATTTGATATAGATTGTCTGTAGCGATAGATTGCCTGTGGGGATTTAGTTTATACCATGACTTCTGAAATTTATATACCACGTGTGAGCTATAGTTCATATACAACTTAAGTATATATTTTTAGGTTCCATACATTGGAGTAGCCTATGTATACATACTGCTGGCATGATTGCGTATGCTAGTCCTACGTATTTTGGGACTGGGACGTGATGGAAGTATAATGGAGGATAATAAAAGGCCAGTATCAAACCAATGGTTTTATATATGAAGTATTTTTGGAAGACTCTCAGTAGGAAAGAACCCTTCATTAAAAAGTTATTTTATATATTTTATTTAAAACTTTGGACCCGAGTACATGAGAATGAATTTGAGCTCAAAAGCTCAGTGAGAATTGGACTTTCCTGGTTTCGTAGCATAATTTGTAGTGTAGTTCTTTCCTTCTCTATTAACTAACAAAATTATCTCCTTCTTTTGACTATGAGCTGGACAAAGACAAAAAAAAAGATCCCTTCCCGATATAGATAAAGAATCAAGAACCGGGTTTCGCTTTGAGCGCGAGGTGATAAAGTTTAGGCCAAGACTAGAGGTAGAGTTCAAAACCTTGCCGGTTTGCCCTTTGTCAATGCTGGTTTTCTTTGAATATTGGACAAAGCTGATTTACAAGCAATGAGCTCTTAATGGACCAAATTAATGGGAAGCAGCATTGTGTATTTTTATTTTACATAAAATATTTTGGGCTTGGGCTTGGGCTTAAAGCCCATTTGTTTATTAATGACAAATATTATGTTTGAGCTAAAATAATAATAATAATAATAATTATTATTATTATTATTATTATTATTATTATTATTATTATTATTATTATTATTATTATTATTATTTTATATATATATATATATAATAGAATAAAATAAAATAAATATAAAAAGGATTTAAGGATGGACTGTGGGCTGAGGACTTCACTTTGACCCTTCCATATACATGCTTTAGTTTTTCTTATATTTAAATTATTGGGGTTTTCATGCGGCTTTATATTTCATTTAAATTTTTGGACTTTTAGAGTAATAAGAAATTATGGGCCTTTTATATAAATTGATGGACTAATTTTTTAGTTCATATATATATGTATATATACACACACACACACACTTAAAGTCTATATTTATTTAGAATATATATACACTTAAATATATTTTTAGAAAGGATGTTAGATATACTTATTTAGCACTTAAGTGTGTATATATTTATTTAGAATATATATATATATATATATATATATATATAGAGGATAAGGGAGGTGAGATGGCACCTCACTCTCAAAACAAGGGTGGCAGTGACGTGGCACAATTCCAATCACACATTTCATAATTGACAAATTGCACTTAACTCCCTCCCCTTGTTTGTGTGGTTGAGATTGTGCCACATCACCGCCACCCTTGTTTTGAGAGTGAGGTGCCACCTCACCTCCCTTATTCTCTCTCTCTCTCTATATATATATATATATATATATATATATATATATATATATATATATATATATATATATATATATATATATATATATTCTAAAATTAAATATGTTACTAAAATTTAGAAAAAGCTTGATTCATAATAATAGGCTTAGCTTAATAACTAAAACAACCATTCTCCTAGCTGAACTTATTTATTATTGTAATCCCTGAACCCTAGTTACTACAACTATATAATTTTCATTTTGATTAGGGAAAAGCTTTAAACCATAATTTGACATTTCTTTCTTCCACTATCTAAGAGAGATTTTTCACTTGTTTCTTTCTGCCTTAGAACTACAGTGCATCTATTAGTTTTAAGCTAGAATAGGCTTACTCCTTTAGGGCTAGAATTACTCCATTGGGGTTCTGGCTAGTGTGGTGTTAGTAACTAGGCAGCCATGTCAGAGTATGCACAATAATAATTTGGGTAGATATTTTAGTATTGGAATGCACAATAATAATTTGGGTGGATATTTTAGTATTGGACTAGTAAAGGAGAATTCTTAGTCTTTAAGCGTTACTAGGGTCTGGGCCAGAATTTATTGGGTCCAGTTTGATGGTCAAGGAAATAATAAATATTAGCTTAAGTGAGTTTTAAATTATAATTCATATATGGTTTTTTTAGAATTTAAGAAACGTAACCTGATCTAGCATCAACTAAAGATGTTCAAGAATATTTCCATCCAGAACTTATTGGAACTATATGCCGAGGCCTTTCCGCTTTAGTAGATTCGTCCACGCCTGCTGCTTTGGCTGAAAAAGTATCTTCTTCTTTGAATATTAGCCGTTTAGTTTTTGACCTTAAAAAGAAGGCGCCAGCACTTGAGTACTAACCAGGGTCCCGGGTTGCTTATCAAAGTTCTTATCCGATTGCTCAAGACAACTCTTTCCAACCGAGGAAGAAGAAAAGATCATTTTGTTCAATTTTTAGTAAACTATTGAAGGATATTCCTAGAAGGCCAAAAGTGGTAGGGGGATACGTATTGTTTGTTCAGGTTCCCAGATCCCATACCAAGGAAGGAGAAGTAGAACCAGAGACCTTCGGATATCTTCGTTTGAATTTCTTAGTACTCTGCGTGAGATTATCCGCTTCCTCCGACAATTGTCCATCGGCGGTGGCTAGGGTAGGTTCGCAGTCTATCTTTTATGAAGCTAGGTTTTATTTAAATTGGGGACAAATTATTGGTTGAGGATGGGAGTAATTTAAAAGCATTTTAGGAATTGATAAGAGCCAAGGAAAGATGGCCTTAATGACTTAGACAATATTTTGGCAAAGCAAGGCGAGCGAAGTGAGTCAAAGTGAGGCGTCCAAAGGAAGGCTAGGCATCTGCATCTGTCCCATGATCCAGATTGGGGATATAAAAACTTTTGTTGTTAATGCGTATTCTTAGAATGCGGCTTTCCAAATCTGTCTCCACTCAATTGTCTTCTGAAAAGCCCAAAGAGGATGGCTGATTCCCTTGCTATCACTGTCGCAACAGCCTATATTGCTACTGAACTGTCTGTGTTCACTTTTATTTCTGGAGGGTTAGACCTAACCTCGATCAAAGATAGAAGCTCATGAACTGCCATGCTCGAAGGGTCATAGCCCGCCTATCTGCAGAGGAGAATGATGACTCTCGTCGACCGCTCTGTCCTTAGGCTGGCATGCGAAAAGAATTATTTGCTCCATACGGACGTTGTTGGCATGGAGATTCTTCTATCAACTTGAGCAGGGGCTATGCTATTGTTGTCCTTTATTTGCTAGTAGCGTCTTCTTTAAGCTTTCAGTTCGAAGTCTGATTCTGCTATATTTGTTCTGCTCTTGCTCTTACTGCTTTTGGTCGAGCCTACACATCTATCCCTCAATTCAAATTCGTAGACACCAGCTTCCTACTTCAAACCGCTTTCCGTTCTTTCTAAAGAGATTCAATTCAGAACTATTATCTGTCAAAGGTCCAATATTGAATTCAAAGGTTTTCCTTTACTTTGTCCATGTCAACAAACAATTCAAAATTACTCGACTTTTTTAGAACAGGTCCGAGTCAAATAGCAATGATTTGAAGAACTTTTTTTTACACTATACTATTTTGAAAACCCAAGGACTCTATCGTATGGATATGTAAAATATAGGATTTCTAATCTAGCAGGTCGACTCTTTCTTGGAGTAGCTTTGTGCCTAGAAACCTCTTCTCTGACTAGAGTCCTGCCTATTGGGTCGAACTAGCTGACTGGAGGAAATTAAGATAGAAATATTACTTTCCATATGAGTTGGAGGGGCACCTTTCGAAGATATGCGCACTATGGACGAGACGGCTTAAGTAAGTAAGTATACTGTGAGGAAGGCCCAATGCTAGCTATAGCAAGGGTTAGTAAGAGTCCTAAGCGCTAGTATCTAAGCTAGCAATAAAGCTCAACGCACCTCCACCAAACAAAGACAAGAAATCCATGCATTAAAATACACTACTTTGCGTCGATGGACTATTTATTAAAATATTCTAGAAAGAGTCGACAGACTCTTCTAGTCTCCCTGGTGACCGCGGGTGACAGCATGCCCGACATGTTCGTCCGCTGGGCCTCTCTACTTCATTCTATTAGCTCCCAGCACGGTCGTCTCACTTTGTTCTCCCCACTAACGCTCGCCTTTGGAGAAAAAAATAGTATCCACCCCTGCTTAAAAATGAAAGGTCTTGAAGCCGTTTGTTGGCCGCCATAGACGAGAGCCTTCAAGGATGTTCTCAAAGATGGATCTCGGATCCGAAGAGAGTAACGAGTGTGGCCGAAGAAAGTGGCAAGGCTAAGGAAAATAAGTACAAGCATATGTATTCCTCGTTTATAGAATGCCTTTCCGTCTAAAAGTTGTTGTGTAAAATCACAAGTTCAGACTCGAAACTGGATGGCTGGATGAAGGAAAGCACTTAGCTTAAGACTAAAAATACATGACTGGACACTAGGTGGGGTGCCACTTCGCCAATTGGCATTACCCGCGCTTTCGTCTCTCTCAGTGTGGTCAGCACTAGGTGTTTCCGAGTATCTCAACTGGGCCCTAGGAGGAACGCCACTTTGCCAACTGGCATTAGTTCATGTTCTTAAGAAATAGTCGGGTCTGGCCCATCCCTTGAAAGACGTTTTTACAGGATCCCTATCTACAAAATATTTTACTTCGGGTCTTGCCAATTGAGAGTGTAGCGAAGGGTTTCCCCTGCTCCGGAGGGGGAACTAGTGAGCGACGGGTGGTCCCAGATGTGAGGCTTCGATTGAGAAGGGAAAATAACTAACACTTATAATTTCAGTGTAACTTCATTTATAGAGTTGAGTTTAATAAATGGAATAAGGGAAGCATTGGGGGTCGGTCTTATGATAGAAGAATAAGTTATTTCGGAAGAGAAGAAGTAGCAGAATCCATCAGCTTGCCAAAAAACTCTTCCAGAAGGTCAGCTAGACTGACTACGGAGATAGAAAGAAGAGGAAAGTTAACAGAAAGTTTTTCGTTAGCGCAGTGCATCGCGAAAACTCAGTTTTCCTAATTTTGTCACAATTAAATCACAGTTGGAATGAATTCCTACTCCCTTTTTTTCTTTCTTGAAACCTTCCTCCATATTATAGTTTAGATGCACGTCCTCAATCATTCTACTATCTATAAAGGCGTTATTCATGATTCTTCTAACCATGCACCCCCAAAGGGTGAGTACTACTCTCTCTTGCTTGAGGTTCATCAATTTGTTCGTCTCAATGACTTTAGCATCCAGAATGATTCGAGTCTGAAAGGCATAGGTCAACCTACCCTACCAGCTACACCGTGCTTCCTCTGCCGCTCACAAGCTCGCTACACCCCTAACCACAACTCATCCGCTGATTCTTCAACATCAGTCGGTTCGGACCTTCTCTTGTTTCCCGATTTGTTTGCTTGCTCACTAGAAGAGTCAAGTGAGACCAGCTGTGTGTATAGGGCCTTCTCTAATCCATGAGGTAGAAATTCATCCCAGTACCCAGGTAGGTAGACTAGATCTTATGGTCAGTAGCCCTAGCAGCCACTCATCAAATGAACCAAGTAGCTTAGCTGGTTAATGCAAGGCTGATAGACGTAGTTTCTTAGGCATGCCACAAAGGCAGGTACAAGCATGTGAGAAAGAAGACCCAACACTCCGTTCCTTGCCCTTTCAGACTAACACTCCAAAATTCCCTCCCTTTGAAGTCACATATGCGCTCGTATTCTTCCTAACAACATATTTTTTCCATTCTTCCTAACAACATATTTTTTCTTGTTTGGGAAAAGTTTCCCTTATCCATGAAAGAGACTAGTGGACGATTCAATTTGCTTCTCATATCGACAAATTAGAAGAGATATCAACTGACAACCGTATCTGGAAACAATGATTAGTGGATATTGGTACTATCACTGCACATCAAGCAAAGGATTAGGGATTCTCTGGCTAGTCTGAGCGCTTTGGACTTTTCAAACTTAGAGACATGAAATATCTGAGTAGCTAAAGGAAGGAAAACCAAAAGAGAAACCGGAGTAGCGACGAGCGAGGGCATCTTGATATTCCAGGTCCTTCCCATCCCAAAATTCCTTCTTCTTGATAGCATAGGAATATGACCCTGATTTTTTTCATCAGACCATACGGGCCTTTCCTTTTCTGATCTCAGATGGTACGAGAATAAAAAGACACCTTTTACGCTTCCTCCATAGTCGGCCTTAAACTCGGCACGGATTCCCCCGCATCGAAGCTTCCTTCGAGCGCCTTCGGTCACCTGCCCATGCCTCTCCACGTCTCTTTTCCCCAATCGGTGGGTGTCTCCCTAGTGGTATAGGAATGAATGGCTTCAATCAATCTAAACTTCTTATTAATAGGAGAAATTCATATGTTCGTGATTCTTCATCCACCAATACCGAAAAGGCTCAAGTTTTCTATTCTCATATGTGAAAGAAAAGTTTATTGGCAACAGGTCGACGCGAAGTAATTTTATCATGCTCAAAGATGAACCGATCGCTCGTTGGGTACGGTTTATAAATCATCAAATTCTAGTAGTGACAAAAGGGGGAATAGCTCAGATGTTTAGAGTGCTGGTCTGTCATGCCAGAAGTCGCGGGTTCGAACCCATTTTCCCCGCCCGATCCTCCTCTTCCTGCCCGACCCTCTGTCTTTATCAACTCGGTCCGCCCTATGAGCGCTCACGACTAAGCAAGACTCGAATGTTGTCTTATTCGCTGTCTCGCAGTACATTTTTTTTCGATACGGCTCGAGACCTACAAAAATCCTGACTCACTAGCAACGGTCCACACGTTCCCCGAAAATGTCAAAGAGACTTATAGAGACTTGGCGTTGGTTTTTCCAAAAAAAGTCTGATAGGTCCAATGTTTTTGATATCTTGAATGTAGCTTACTTCACACCCACCTAATCTCGAATGGATAGAATGCAAAACACAACTATGTATTTCTTCGAGAACAACCACAATTTCATTTCATATAAAATGAGTGAGTGACTTATGTTACGGCATAGTAAGGCAGGCTTATACCATCACGCTCACGAGCTGAATCAACAAAATTGGAACTGCATGCTCGTACTATAGCTACATGTGGAACGAGGGCCTGCTCTCCCTCCCTCCCTCCCTTCCTCCATGGGCAGTATTTACTCACCCAAGAGGAGGGAGAGCCGTCAAGTAAATGAAATGAGCTCTCGCCTAGCATCCGAGGTATATACACCTACATCAGTCGATCGGTCGATTGACGTGACTTCATGAGTTACCCACATCAAAAACTTTGTGAACTAATCGAGTAAGAAAGGATAAATATTTTGGATTTGACCTTCCGGTGATGGGATGAGATTTTTTCTTTTAGCAAGGTACACTGGATCGAATCGGGTCACTGGGAATGGATTTGCATATTGTCCGATGCCGCTACAAATCCTTCATTCACTGGTTCTTGGCACTTGGGGAACATGAGATAAATCTGAAGGCTTAAATGTCTTCCCTCGAAAGATTGAGAATACTTCGTTAGTTCCATTGCTTTCCTGGGCTGGGGATCCATGGGGCAAACTAGCTGCTCGGCTATCGGAAGGTGAAGGCAAAAAGGGGCATTTTGGATCAGACATAGGCCTCATTTTTTAGTATAATTTTATGGTCTCACAGGGAAAGCCCCTGTTATTGCCTCGTAAAGTAGCTCCTAAAGACGCTCCTTTTGCTAGCTGATCAGGAGGGGAAGGATTCACCCATGGACTTCCCCTAGTATTAGAGAGGAAGCTGCACCTCACGGAAGCCAAGATTATGAATGATTTTATGTTTGACCCTATAACTGGTAGCCGAGAATGATAAGGAACATTTGGCTTTCTTAATCCCAATACCTTCCCAGCTATAAAAATCATTCAGCACTTGGTTGATTATTGAACAAGGTGTACTTTGTGAAGCGTCTATCGGCTTTAAGATAACCACATTAACGCCTAGCCTATCATTATGGATTCAACGGTCATTCTACGCAATACCGGTTGCAGAGTGGAGGGAGTCCTCTCAAAAGGACGACCATAACTTTTCTTTATTGCTTAGTTTATTCTGTATATAGCTCAGTTGGTAGAGCATTGGGATTTTAACCTAATAGTCGCAAGTTCAAGTCCTGCTATACCAAAAAAAAAACCACTCTTTTTTCGTAAGGTTCCATAGTTGCATTAAATTTCGTCACCCTTATCCCCAAACTGGATAATCATCAAAACTCTAAGGTGTTCCAGCAGATGAAGAGTTGGTTAGAGTACTTCAGATGGTAGGTCAAAGTTAAAACTGATCCCAAAGTGAACCTCGGGGAGAGGAGAACGAGGATAAAGCTGCTTACCTGACTACTACTTAGTTTAACGCTCTGATTGGCTGACTTGGTTATACGACACTGCTTACATCTCTAACTGGCTTACCTAGCACACTGATTCTGACCTCAGCGAAGGAGAAATTCTAAATTGGAATTAGATCCGACTAGACCTTTCTTACAAACAGTATGGTAACAGTACCTAACCTCTTAGTCTATGATATCTCAAATTCCAATCAATCCACTAACTCCAAAGAGAAAACAAATATTCCTTTCCGTCCCTTTCCGTCCAAGGGACTAGACTACGCCATAGTTGTGATACAACAAAACAATCTCTATGGACATGCATGTAACCACCCTAGAATTTCTAATTAATAATTAAAATATAAATACTAAGATTTTGTACTCTGACAGTACATGAGGGTAGTTCAATGGTAGATAAAAAACAACAACAACAAAAACTAATACAACACAATAAACCACAACCTAACAAAACCCCACAACCGAATAACAACAGCAGCAACAAGCAACACACCCTTCCCCCCCCCTCCTAGTCAACAACCCGACCCGAGAGCAACCCCATCTATTCGGCTATATATATATATATATATATATATATATATATATATATATATATATATATATATATATATATATATATATATATACAACTAACGAAAACCCTAACCCTATCATCTCTTCCACATACTCAACTCTAACCTAGCCGATGCGGTGACCAACCGAACCCTCCACCGTCGTCCCCACCCACAACCGATCACCAGAGCCCGCTGCCACTGACCTGACGCACGCGCGCGCCAACCTTGGCCTGCTGAAACTAAATCCAGGTATCCATCTTCTCTGCTAAATTTTTTCCTACAAACGTGACCGAATTTTGATCCAGTTGTTTAGATTGAATCATCACATGAACACCTTCTAATATCTTCAAGTATTTTTATTCGAGCAAATCTATTTCTGTTTTAAATTCAATCGGAACTTTCCGAAAAATCATATTTCATGCAAAGCGAAACACTCAGAAACCGAGCCATGAGTCCCTTTTGGAAGGCAATTTTCTTCCGATCGGTCCAACTAAAATGTGATTTCCTTTCTCTGATAGCAAGCAAATATAACCAGGATTGAAACGACCAAATAATTGTATATTTTTTATCATTAATTCTGTAAAAAAAAATTTGGTTAGAAATTATGAAAAACAGTTTTCAAAAACATAGAAAACTTGCGATACGGAGTGCGTCCCGACACACCGGACCACCTCGTCATGTACTAGTTGCACCGAAAGGCACATATGGTATTTCTTGACGTGCAAACTTTCACGGAAGTTGATTTGGACGTGTGCGCACGTCGGAATCAACACATATTTGTAAAAGTTTTCCGTATCGATATTTTACAAAAAAATTCATTAGTTGGTGAACGCTCATGGGAACGTAACAAAACTTGAGCCAACAGACCCTTGGTATCACGTTGGTCCTGTGACCCAAATTTTACGCGATTCTGAGACAGTTGACCAAACCGCCTATTCGCGAGCCCCACGGTTTGACTTGACGGACGAATTTTTTATCGGCTCACCAGAATCCAAAATTGGACATACCATTGAGTTCGTATCATCGTCTAGAATTTTTTTGACCTATAATTTATCCAATTTAGAAACCTAAACCCCTGGCACATATTTCGGTGCAAAGTGGCCCACATGTGGACCCCCTTTGGCCCAAAATTATTATTTGCCCCTGTGTCCAAATTGGACGAAAGAGTTGAGTTTTTTGACTATTTTATTGATTTCAGAGTCGGTGATATTTATTTCAGCATCCGAAGACGTTCCTTCAGATCCTGTAGTTTCTAATTCCTTGTGCATGACGTTTGGACGCATATACTACACAGATTGCTTGCCGAAAAAGTATACCTTGCCATAGTACTATTTAGTTACATTCATTTGCTGCATATTTATTTTTTTCTTTATTTTTAATTATTTTGCTATATAAAACTGTGCGTCCAAGAAAGACTTGGGTGCAACGACGATTGCGTCATCTTTTGTCCTTTATAATATTATGCATGTTATCCTACTTTTACGAGACAACCCCATCAGTTGAGGCATCATTATGTTTTATTTGGCCATGACATATTTGTTACACGAATATGAGTCTCATGTAGGTCACAGACTTGTGTATTAGGCTGGCTACCTATACGTAAAGGTCGTACGACGGATAAGGAATAACTGCTAATAGAATTATCATGTTTTAGCGGACTTAGCAGTTACTAGAGGTGTTACGCGTTATGGATGTTACACATTAGTAGCATTGGGTGGAGAGAACAATGAGTAAGCTTATGTGACTCCTTTACACTTTCCCTTTTTTACCCGTATACTCCGCTGGAGACGCAAGATTTATGACCCTATAATTACTTTGCGACCTTTGACGTCCGTGAAGTTATGCACGTGGCCCTTGGATCTCCAAGAGAACTATGCCCATCCCATTATTTTTAGCTAGATAGTCCATACGCAGGAAGTTGTTCTTAAATTGCATATCACATCGACTGGTTAGGCGACCATGTTGGATGTTTACTTTCAGTATATTATGGCATGATATTTTCTGTATCTTGTTACGTCCCTCTGAGGACCTGGTCTCTTTCCAGGTATTGACGATCAGGATTATCTGCAGGAGTACAGATCGGGACCTGACGCATTATTCTCTGTCGATGAGGTCTTACCCTTTGAGTACCCATGATTACTTCACAGCTTTTGGATCTTTTAGCTGATATATCTTTTATTTGATATTTATTTTATATTGGAGTTCCGTCCTCCCCTATCATTTTAGTTAATATAGTTGATTGGTAATGAATTTGTCTCCACCCGACTATTATTTTTTTTGATACCTCGTACTTGAGACTTTTAGTTATTTATTTTGATATTCCTTTACTTATGTTTGTGGATGAGATATAGATTCTTGTGACTTGTGTTGACAATATATGTTTCACTTGTGAATTATTATTCATATACAGCGTACGTGTATGTTATAATTTTTCCAATATATTGGAGTGTCATATACATATGGTTGGCATGCTACGTACTCCTAGTCCTACGTATTTTGGGACTGAGACATGACATATTTTTATGGTGGCCCATGCAGGTCTGAGTATATTGTCTCAATTTCGTTACTGTACTAAGCAAGCCTGCAAATAAGATTAGAGTATAGGATCTCATCTTCTTATTTAATCACCTCTTTTGAATTATAATTTTGTACAATCCTTGACTACTTGATTTGCATCTATCTTGAACTTGTTCTAATATTGCTCTTATCTTCGTGTCCAGCAAGATGAATCCTTCTAACGGACGCGTTGCTTACTTCGCCTTCACAGCAGGCGACACAGCAACTCAGGAGGAATCTAGAGTTTTGCCTTCCTTGATGATGTCTCCGACTACACCACTTCAGCCGAGACAACCATCACAGGCAGGCCAGATGCCCCCATCAATTCATAAGGATCCCCAGACTCCAGTACCTCCGGTAGGGCATCTGCCATAGCAGACTGCGAATCCCCAAGGTGAGAGCATGCCCCCACCACCACCCTAATTTTTGCCTCAGTTAGTCTCGCAGATACCCTTCGTGCCACCTCCGCATATTCTGCATCCTGACGGGAACGTCACCTCGACCCCGTTCATACAGGACATGATGCAAGCACAGTGGCAGCAGAATGAGCTGCTGAGATAAGCTCTTATAGCTGCAATGAACATGCCACCAGCCCCCATACCAGCCCCAACACCACAAACTTATGAGGGCAAAGTCAAGGGTTTCACTCAGATGAACCCGAAGCACTTCAGAGGTACGGAGACTCTGCTGGAAGTCTTCGAGTGGCTCATTAGCACCGAGAAGTTATTGAAGGCATCGCAGTTACCCGAGAAGCTATGGATGACAGCCGTAGACATGATACTTGAGAACAATGCCCAGTACTGGTAGAAGGCCGAGCAGAGACAATATGGCACCGACCAGACGTGGGAGAAGTTCTGCGAACTCTTCAACGAGAGATTTTTCCCCACCAATGTTCGAGTTGTTCTCTACAACTAGTTCCTTTATCTCAAATAGGGGAGTATGACGGTAGATCGGTACGACGCATAGTTCAGCAGACTGGGTCACTTTGGCGAGATATTGATTCCTACAGAGCTGGAGAGAGCCAAGAGATTCCATAATGGCTTATCTCCGAAGATCAAGAGATTCACTACTACACAGATGAGGATATCCCAGACGACAGTAATGGAGGAAGCAAGAAGCTAGGAGCTACTTTGGAAGGAGGAACATCAGATACAGAGATGCCTCGCACCATCAGCTGCACCAGTTATAGTACCTCAGGGAGGACCCATTAGACGCCCTTTGGTACATCAGCAGCAACATCAACAGTAGAGAGCGGGACCCTATCAGTCCTGAAAGAAACTCCTTTGCCATCACTATGGGAAGTTAGGACATATTCAGAGAGATTGTCGGACTCATTTGGGACAGTGTCTGAGATATGGGTCTGGACAACACATGGCCAGAGATTGTCCAGAGCAGCAGGCGTTAGCACTTCCTCAGCCAATGCAGAGGCCAGCACTTCCAGCACTGCGACCAGCTCAGCAAGTGACGAGGCTAGGAGCACCAGGAACGGGAGCACCTCGACCTCCAGCAAGAGGAGAATTTCAGCGAGGACCACCGCTACCTACTTAGGAGGACCAGTTTGCAAGGGCCATGCCACATAGACCTCCACAGAGGACATGATGAACTTTTGCTATGGAAATAGATGACACAGAGCAGGAGATTGATGTTATAGTAGGTATTACCCTTATTTCTACTTTTCCTGCTGTGATATTATTTTACACGGGAGCCACACACTCGTTCATATCTTCTAGTTTTCTTGCCAAGCACAATATTGCCACTACACCTTTGCTTAGTTGTGATAGAATTCTTACTGGGGGAGGAATTGTACATGTTAGCCGTGTTTATAGATCTTATTTTATAATAATTCGCAGCAGGGAGATGAAGTATCGACTCTTAGACTTTTTTATGCCAAACTTGGATGTTGTCCTTGGGATGGACTGGCTAAGAAAGTATCATGCTTTCTTCGACTTCTACGAAGAAAGTATTCTACTTAGAGTAACAGGCCAGCCAGAGCTCGAGTTTGTACGAGGATCCACAGAGATGCATGATGGTGCTCGGATGGCATTGGACGGCCTCATATTTTATCATATCATTTCAGAGTTTCAAGACATCTTTCAAGAAGATTTTCCAGGACTACCTCCGGATAGAGATGTAGAATTTTCGATTGAGTTGACACCAGAAGAAGCACTCATATCGTCGCATGTTTATAGAATGGTGAAAAAGGAGATGGATGAGCTGAAGAAGAAGTTGAAGGATTTAGAGGAAAAAGGCTTCATTCGACCAAGTGTATCACCCTGGGGAGCTTCAGTGTTGTTTGTACCTAAGAAGGATGGGTTAGTGCACATGTGCATTGACTATAAGGACTTGAATATTATAACCATAAAGAATAAGTACCATTTGTCGTTCATTCATGACTTAATTGATCAGCTTAGTAGAGCCAAGATATTCTCGAAGATCAATTAAGATCGAAATATCACCAGGTGAAGGTACAAAAGCAGGATATTCCGAAGATTGTATTCAGGATGAGATACAGACACTACGAGTTTTAAATCATGCCATTCGGATTAACCAATCCTCCGGCTGTCTTTATGGACTTGATGAATAGTCTTCCATCAGTATTTGGACCAGTTCATGGTATTCTTCATAGATGACATCCTTGTCTATTCTAAGAGCCACGAGGAGCATAAGAAGCACTTGCATATCGTCTTAGAGACATTGAGGAGAGAGCAGTTGTATATGAAGCTTATCAAATGTGAGTTCTTCTTGGATAAGGTCTCTTATCTTGGGCACATCATAACTGGAGATGGTATTTCTGTAGATGCAGAGAAAATCTCAGCAGTTGAGACATGGTCCATTCCTGCATCTGCAGCGGAGGTGAGGAGTTTTCTTGGACTTGCGGGATATTATTGACGGTTCATAAAAAAACTTCTCAAGAATAGTAAAGCCTATGACTCGGTTAACGTGCAAGGACCAAGAGTTCATATGGACGGATGAGTGTTAATCCACTTTTGAGGAGTTGAAGAAGCGACTGACCACAGCACCAGTATTGACAATTCCATCAGGATCAAAAGGCTACGTGATCTACAGTGACGTATCAGGAAAAGGAAATGGATTCGTATTGAGACAGCATGGCAAGGTGATTGCGTACGCATTTAGACAGTTAAGAGTATATGAGAAGAATTATCCAACTCATGACTTGGAACTTGCAGCCGTTATTTTTGCCTTGAAGCTATGGAGACATTACTTATATTAGAACGACTAAAGATCTATACTGACCAAAAAAGTCTCAAGTATGCATTCACACAGAAGGAGATGAATATGAGACAATGATGGTGGCTTGAATTGATGAAAGACCTCAAGATATAGCTATATTATCACCCAAGCAATGCTAACGTAGTAGCAGATACGTTAAGCCGTAAGCCTATGGCACTATTCTTGACAACAAAGAGGGAGTTACTGGAAGACTTGCGAGAGCTTGGTAAAGAGGTTGTATTACCCGAATCAGACGAGACACTAGCCAACTTGCAAGTGCAGTCATCTCTAGTAGAGAGGATCAGGGAAGCTTTGCCTACATATGCTAGATTAGGAGGTTGAGAGAGAGGATCGAGGCTAGAGAGTAGACGGGATTGTACATTCATGCTGATGGAAGATTACGATATGGTGATCTTCTATATGTTCCTAATGGAGAGCTTCGACAAGAGCTAATGCCAGAGGGTCACAGTTTGATATATTTTATTCATCCTGGAGGCACCAAGATGTACCGCAACTTGCGACAACACTATTGGTAGCATAAGATAAAGAGGGAGATAGCTAGCTTTATAGCCAAATATCTAGTGTGTCAACAGTTCAAGGCTGAACACCAGAGAACAGTAGGGTTATTGCAACCACTTTTAATTTCTGAGTGAAAGTAGGAGCACATCAATATGGACTTCATCACGGTCTTTTTGAAGAGTCCAAGTGGGAGAGATAAAGTTTGGGTAATTGTGGACCGACTTACCAAGTTCGCTCATTTCTTGTCTTTTCGAGTTGGCCAGTCTATAGAAGCTTTGACTGATTTATACATGAGGCAGATCGTGAGATTATACGATGTTCCGGTTAGTATTGTGTTGTACAGGGACTCGCGTTTCATATCTCACTTTTGGATAACCATGCAGGAGAGTCTTTGGGCTCGTCTAAAGTTCAATATGTCTCATCATCCGCAGTTAGATGGGTAGTCAGAGCGTAGTATTCAGACGTTGGAGGATATGTTGAGAGCATGTATGGTAGACTTTGGAGGATCATGGGAGAACCACTTACATCTTGTTGAGTTTTTCTACAATAATAGCTATCAAGCGAGTATCCAGATGACTCTGTTTGAAGCTTTGTATGGTAGAAAGTGTAGGTCTCCCGTCTATTGGAGCGACGTTGGAGAACGTCAGATCTAGGGGCCGGAGTTGGTTGCCAGCACTATAGAAAAGGTAAAAAGGATACAAGGGCGCTTGCGAGCAGCGCAAGATAGGCAGAAGCAATGTGAAGATCTTCCTCATCATCCTTTGGAGTTCAAGGAAGGCGATCATGTCTTCTTAAGGATATTGCCAACCAGAGGAATTCTCTTTGGGGGACGCGGCAAGTTGAGTCCAAGGTACATTGGACCATTTGACGTGTTGGAGCAAGTTGGAGAAGTTGTGTATCGACTAGCACTACCACCTTCACTTGAGAGAGTGCATGATCTATTCCATGTGTCGTAACTAAGACGATATATGGCTGATAGCAGTCAAGTTCTCGATCACTCCGAGATCACCATTAGGCCGAGCTTGTCATACCAAGAGAAACCCGTAGAGATTCTTGATCGTCAATAGAAGGTGTTAAGAAATTAGTCTATTCCTTTGGTTGGTATGGCATGGAGACATCACTCACCAGAAGAATCCACTTGGGAGCGCGAGGATGACATGCGCAAACATTTTTCGTATATGTTCGAAGATCAAGGTATGATTTATTTTTTTCTTTTCTACCGTATAATATTCTCGTTCCCTATCAAACGTTAGCTTTTATTTTGTGGACGAAATTTTTTTAAGTGGGGTAGAATATAACCACCTTAGAATTTCTAATTAATAATTAAAATATAAATACTAAGGTTTTTTACTCTGACAGTACATGAGGGTAGTTCAATGGTAGATAAAAAAAACAAAATCTAATACAATACACCAAACCACAACCTAAGTAAATCCCACAACCGAATAACAACAGCAGCAACAAGCAAAACACCCCCCTTGTGGTCAACGACCAGACCCGAAAGCAACCCCATCTATTCGGCTTTATATATATATATATATATATATATATATATATATATATATATAACTAATGAAAACCGTAACCCTATAGCCTCTTCCACATACTCAACTCTAACCTAGCCGACGCTGTGACCAACCGGACCCTCCACCGTCGTCCTCACCCACCACCGATCAACAGAGCCCGCCGCCACATACCTGAAGCATGCGCACGCCAACCCCGGCCTGCTAAAACTGAATCCAGGTACCCATCTTCTCCATTAAATTTCTCCCAACATGCGCGACCGAATTTCGATCCAGTTGTTTAGATTGAATCACCACAAGAACACCTTCTGATGTCTTCTAGTAGTTTTATTTGAACAACTCTATTTCTGTTTTAAATTCAACCGAAACTTTCCAAAAAAATTTAATTTTTATGCAAAGCGAAACACTCAGAAACCGAGCCATGAGTCCCTTTTGGAAGGTAATTTTCTTCCAATCGGTCCAACTAAAATGTGATTTCCTTTATCTTATAGCAAGTCAATATAACCAGGATCGAAACGACCAAATAATTGTATATTTTTATCATTTATCATTAATTTTGTGAGAAATATTGGTTAAAAATCATGAAAAATAGTTTTCAAAAACTTAGAAAACTTGCGATACAGAGTGCGTTCCGACAAACCGGACCACCTCATGATGTACCAGTTATACCGAAAGGCGCGTATGCTATTTCCTGATGTGCGGGCTTTCACAAAAATTGATTTGGACGTGTGTGCGCATAGGAATCAACCCGTATCCGTAAATATTCTACGTATCAATATTTTACAAATTTTACCATTAGTTGGTGCAAGTATTCCGAATGCAACAAAACTTGCACCAACAGGTACGTGGTATCACGCTGGTCCTGTGATTCAAGTTTCACACAATTCTGAGATAGTTGACCAAACCGCCTATTTGTGGGCCCCACGGTTTGATTTAACGGACAAATTTTTGATCGGCTCACTAGATTCCAAAATTAGGCATATCGTTGAGTGTGTATCATCGTTTAGGATTTATTTGACATATAATTTGTTCAATTTAGATACCTTTACCCCTGGCAAGTATTTTGGTGCAAAGTGGCCCACAAGTGGACCCTACTTTGGCCCAAAATTATCGTTTTGCCCCTGTATCCAAATTGGACAAAAGGGTAGAGTTTTTTGACTATCTTGCTGATTTTGGACTCATTGATGATATTTATTTTAGCATCTAGAGACGTTCCTTCAGAGCCTGTAGTTCTGATTCCTTGTGCTTGACGTCTGGACGCCTATACTACACAGATTGCTTGCTAGGCAAGTATACCTTGCCATAGTATTGTTTAGTTAATTTATTTGCTGTATATTTATTTTTTGTTGTTTATTTTTATTTATTTTGCTATATAAAACTACGCATCCAAAAAAGACTTGGGTGCAACGACGGTTGCATCACCTTTTATCCTTTATTATATTATGTATGTTGTCCTAGTTATACGAGACCACCCCATGAGTTGAGGCATCATTATATTTTATTTGGCCGTGATACATTGGTTATATGAGTGTGAGTCTCATATAGGACACGAACTTGCGTATTAGGTTGGCCACCTGTACATAAAGGTCGTGCGACGGATGAGGAATAACTGCTAATAGAATTATCATATTTTAGCGGACTTAGCAGTTACTAGAGGTATTGCGTGTTATGGATGTGACACGTTAGTAGCATTGGGCGGGGATAGTAATGAGTAAGCATATGTTACTCATTTATACTTTCCCTTATTCACCCGTATGCTCCGTTGGAGACGCAAGGATTTTGACCATATGTTTACTTGGCGGCCTCGGACATCCGTGACGTTATGCACATGGCCCCTGGATCTCCAAGGCAACTATGTCCATCCCATTATTTTTAGCCAGATAGTCCATACGTGTAAAGTTGTTCTTAAATTATATTTCACATAGACTGGTTAGGAGACCATACTGGATGTTTACTTTCAGTATATTATGGCATATTATTTTCTGTATTTTGTTACATCCCTATGAGGACCTGATCCCTTTCCTGGTAGAGACGATTAGGATTATCCGTAGGAGTACGGACGAGGAACTGACGCATCATTCTCTGTCGAGGAGGTCTTACCCTCTGAGTACCCATGATTACTTCACAACTGATGGATCTTTCTGCTGATGTATCTTTTATTTAACATTTATTTTATATTGGAGTTTCGTCGTCCTCTATCATTTTAGTTGATGTAGTTGATTGGTAGTTAATTTGTCTCCACTCGAGTATTATTTTTTGATACCTCGTACTTAAGACTTTTAGTTATTTATTTCGATATTCCTTTACTTGTGTTTGTGGATGAGATATAGATGCATGTGACTTGTGTTGACAATATATGTTCCACTTATGAATTATTAATCATATAAAGCGTATGTGTGTGTTATGATTTTTCCAACATATTGGAGTGTCATATATATATAGCTAGCATGCTACATATTTCTAGTCCTACGTATTTTGGGACTGGGATGTGACAATGCAAAATACTCAAATAATGTTAAATGGTTTTTGGAAGCGTCTTCGCTCCGTGAACCCGGCTGCTATTGAAGCCCGAATGGAAGCAAGCCGTCTAAGAATTCGGGAACTAGAAGAAAGACTGCGAAAAAAAAAAGCATCGAAGTCGATCTGCAAAAAGCTCTTGTACTGGGAGTGTCTATTAACAAGAAGGGTGGGGGAGTTTTTGGCAAGAGTTTTGTTATGAGAATGTAGGAATTTTCAGTAATTTTGTGGGTACAGAATTGATTCATTACTCTCTTACTACATTTCATTTTAGAAAGAACCAAGTTTGGGTTGTAATGGAATTTTCAATATGCATATATTTGGACCCACAGTTTGGGCTGACTACTACTTGAAATATTTTGATTCAAATTTTATGCAGGTTATATATATTAAATTCTATACTAATTTTTGAGCGGTTGGTAATTTAGTGAAAGGATTTGTAGGAGAAGCTTTTAGATTAATATTAAATTAACAATGTGCTAATTAGTTAGTTATTTGTAATAAACTCCTTTCTAGAAAGTTCTTTGGAAATGAATCTAGTTAAGTGAATAGGTTAAACTAATTAACATATGATTAAATGATTAGTTAGTTAGTTAGTTATAACAGAATTTTTCTAGATGTTTCTAAACCCATTGATCTTGGGCCTAATTGGTTAAGTCCAATCCTATAAATACTCCAACTTTTTCTAAGTAATTAGCATTCTCATTACCGCCCAAAGCTATTATTCTGCCAAGCCCGTTCTCAGCCCAAGACCCCAACCCAATTCTAGTTTTCTTGTGTCCCGACCCGTGTCTGTGTCCAAACATTTCTTTTGTCTAGACCCGTGTCAACTGTGCTGACCTCGGGTCTGACCCCAGCGTGTTTGATACATCCACTTCCAAAATACTAGTCTAGTATATCAATTCTTTTCCATGTGTCCGACATTGGACACAACAACAGAAAACCCTAAAATTTCCCCAACACAATACAGACGACACACCAAACCCTAGATCTAACTTCTTCCCGTGTCTGTCTTACCAGATCCAGTGTCCGTCGATCTCTGGCATTCGTCAGGCATCTGGTTGATCTGAAACTCGAGCTCATCTCCATATCTACCGTCGGTGTTGCTTCCCTGCGTTCCTCGGAGCGAGCACCACTCTCAGATCTCGACTTCGGATACCGTGTCCTTTTTGATTCAGGCTATCCCACATCATCGAGCTCCAACATCATGATCACTGGCATATTCTTCCTGGAGTCATCTCCAAAATTTCTTCCAAACTCGGATCCGACAAGATCTGCCTCCACCGGCCGGATCTAGGTCATGCGTCATCTTGCCTTCTCGCCAAAACCCTAGATCCAGAACTGATGCCTGTGTCGACGCTGCCTCCACTGGTGTCCTCCTCCTTCGGACACCGCTAGTGCCTCATTGTGCCTCCACGCTTGACTCAGATCAGAACCTAGTTGATACCTTCCATATTTGGTCTGCATTTACTGTGGCTTGTACTGGATGATGACAGTGGCTCAGTAAAAGGTTTAGTATAACAGAACAACAACAGCAATTGTGTAGCAATTGTGTACCATAGTATATGAAGGCTTGGAAGAGAGAGAAGAAGTTCAAATATAGTTCAGAGGTATTTCCCAGGATCAGTTCAAATATGGATCAGATGTGCTATTTAGTATCCGAGTATAAAATGGATCTCCAAGTATCAGAGCCCAAGTATCAGAAAGGCAAATTATAAGGGCACTGCACATTTTACTCGGGGCTAGCCCATTTCAAAATTAGAAAAAATTACAAGTTTGCCATCATGAAAGTTACTCGGGGCTAGCACACTGTAATACTCAGGACTGTCAAAATTTTGACAGTCCTACCACTTGGAAGGACTGTCAAAATTTTGACAGTCCCATTTCCTAAAATTACAAGTTTTCCAAAGTTACTTGGGGCTAGCCCAAATTGTTATAATCAGGACTGTCAAAATTTTGACAGTCCTACCACTTGGAAGGACTGTCAAAATTTTGACCGTCCTACAAATTGTTAGGACTGTCATAATTTTGACAGTCCCACAAGTTATGTAGACTGTCAAAATTTTGACAGTCCTAATTTTAACCCACTGAAAATTTTATATAAAACTAGGACTGTCAGGATATTGACAGTCCCACAAGAAATGAGGACTGTCAAAATTTTGACAGTCCTTATTTGGGGCTAGTCCAAATTGTTATAATCAGGACTGTCAAAATTTTGACAGTCCTACCACTTGGAAGGACTGTCAAAATTTTGACAGTCCTAAAAATTGTTAGGACTGTCATAATTTTGACAGTCCCACAAGCTATGTGGACTGTCAAAATTTTGACAGTCCTAATTTTAACCCACTGGAAATTTTATATAAAACTAGGACTGTCAGGATTTTGACAGTCCCACAAACAATGAGGACTGTCAAAATTTTGACAGTCCTCATTTTAATTGTCAGGATTTTTTTTTTAGTTTATTTCTATTTAGTTAGTTTTGGATTTTGATTTTTTTAATTTAGTTTAACATCCAAAATAGAATATGTTATCATTGAACAAAAAAAAAAAAAAAAAAATCTACCGTACGAATATTACGTCTGCCGTCGATCAGACTTCAAACGACCATAACTATTTATTTTCAAATCGTTTTTCGTCACACAATAGGTCTATTTGTATGTTTTCGACGAGAGTAACACAATTCGGGATAAACCGTTTCACCGTTTTACGGACTTCCCAAATTTTTAGAATCGCAAAAAAACGATGTTTCGACCTCCAAATTTTACTTTTGGTAAAAAAAAATTTTTTTTTATCAAATATTTAATGTACCAATAATAAATTTACTATTTTAAATAACATAATACTTTAACAAATTTTAAGGATAGAAATTTTAAGGATATTTTGAAATTGGTCCCCCCAACAATTAACAGAAAAAAAAATTTAGGACTGTCAAAATTTTGACAGTCCTACCAATTTGTAGGACTGTCAAAATTTTGACAGTCCTAAAAATTCAACATACATTTTTAGGACTGTCAAAATTTTGACAGTCCTTCCAATTGGTAGGACTGTCAAAATTTTGACAGTCCTAAAAATCAACATTTTGACAGTTCTTCTATTTTTTTATTTTCTTTTTTGGTTTTGACGGCGACGACGACGGGAGGCGCGGCGACGGGAGGTTGCGGTGGAGGACGGGGGAGGAGGCGGAGGAGGACGGCGGGAGGGGGGAGGGCTCCGGTCGGGTAGGGAGGGTTTGGGAGGGTTTGGAAGTAGTGGGCTAGTATGAGTAAAATGTTGGGTTAGTATAAGTAAAAGTTCCTCTTTAGTGGGCTAGTCCCAATTCTGGACTAGCCCCGAGTAAAATGTGCAGTGCCCTTATCAAAAACCGAAAAATAGAGCCTTGATCACAAAGTCATCCACTTCGTCATTACCTTATCAGCTCCGGAAGCCACGTCATCATCGCCACATCATCACAAATCTAGCTCAGCTAGGTCGGTAACTATCTGTAACAGACTACACATGGCCTAGCCATTATTAATAGAGTGGAAAGGGAGGGAATATGAGTTGTTGAGTTGTCTGTTATCAATTTCTTTTTCTTTAGTGTTATCGTATCCTCTTATTCCTCTAGATCGATGAAACCCTAACTTCTCCAAATTTTCCTAATTCTTCTTCTTCTTCTATTGAAATTTCTTCTTTCCTATGACTAATTTGTATATTACTACCTCTTCATCTGGATTCCTACAAAGAGGACATCATCAATTGGTATCAGAACCTCTTCTTCAAGAGGTCAACTCGAGCAGTCGGAGTTTCCAGCGGGGATCACTGGAGGATCGTCGGAGCACTGCCAAAGAGGATCGGTTGATGGTTCGTGAAGGTAAACTTCTCTATCTCAATACAAAGATTGATCAAATGTTAGAGAAAAACTTATTGATTGAGGAATGGTTGGGAATTGCAGGATATGCCTGATACCTCACCGCCACAGCCGACACATCAGCAGTATATGCAGTATCAATACAAATCTGCATAACATGTGTTTGACGACATGCACGTGAAGAAAATAAGTTCACAGAGGGAGGATGAGGTCGTTGGTAAGGCATCGGTTACTTCGGAGAAGACCGATACTGTGGTTGATGCTCAAGAGAACATCAAGAATGTTGTTGTCACAATCTCGGCTTACTTCGATCTTTTACAACGTCAAGCCACTATGGATGCTGCTGTTATTGAGGGCTTCAATGTTCTTAGGATCATAAATGAGAAAACCACTAATGCCTTGCAGGAACAAGTAATACATTTATAATTCCATTGGGAGAAATTTGAAGTCTTTAATCTTAAGATCGTGCCTAAAGAAAAAAGGACTATCTTCGAGGATGGTAAAAATTTCTATGTTATTTTAAATTTGATAGAATATATATGGTCAGTTGTTACGAGTTTGCATTCGGCCACACCCAAATCCTAAAAAACTGAAGTCAATGCTCGTCCTATCCGAGATATGAAGTTTTCTGTTACTCATGTTGTCAGTGTTGTTGTGCAATACAATGTTGCTTCTGACCTCCACAAACTGGTGGAGAGCTTGAAACCTCTAACCAAATCAAATTCGATAGTTGTATGCTCAATAGAGGAGTATGGTAAGCCTAACATTGCTGAAGTTGGAGAGCTCCACTAGGAGAGTTTCTTTAATGACCATACAGAAATTATGGAATCTTTGCATTTTTTAAAACAAGTTTTCATTGATGTTGCCAAGTATAAGGTTCGAGATCCAGCTAGTGTTGGTCTAGTTGCTCCTATTAATGTTATTATTACTCCTAGCAATACTGGTTGGACCCTTACCAGATTTCCTTCTTTTAAGTACTCAAATCCCCACCAAAATTAACAAGGGTACTATTGAAATTATCACCCCTGTTGAACTTATTAAGAAAGGGGACAAAGTAGGCTATGGTGAGGCTGCCCTCCTTGCAAAGCTTGGCATTCGCCCCTTCTCATATGGTCTTGTTGTCATACTTGTCTATGACAATGGGTCTATTTTCAACCCAGAGGTACTAGACCTCATTGAGAAGGATCTGATTGAGAAGTTTTCACCTAGTGTTTTGATGGTTGCTTCTTTGCCATCAGTACTCTCCTACCCTACTATAACTTCTGCACCTCGCAAGTTTATCATTGGATACAAGAATGTTCTTATAGCTGCTGTGGCAACGGAATATAGTTTTCTAATAGCTGAGAAAGTTAAAGATTTGAAAGACATAAATGATACTGTTAATAGAAAAGAGTTGAAAGGCCCATTTGACCCTGGGAAGTTTATTGCTTTAATTAGTTCTGATCAAGTAGAAGAATATTGTAGAGATGGAGATATTGAGGACACAATTGTTGATGATCTCACAATTAGAGTGACAAGGGGACAGATCATGGCTGGACTCTTTCCATACACTCTAGATGAGTTCTTTTAAAGAGTCCTTGGCATTAATTCTTACACTTCTTTGCGGTGCTATTCCCCTATGACATGGCCCAAAGCCGAGATCCCACCTAATTGTGGTATCATCCACTGTAGCATGAGGTCACATCCTCTTTGTAGTGCCAAACTAACCAACATGAATCCTTGCCCTTTCTTGCAGTGTTACGTCGTTGTGACATGGCTCGCATAGCCGAGGCTTTACCCTCTCTAGGCACCTCTTGGTGGTGTCACACCACTGTAACATGAGGTCACCGACCTCTTTGTAGTGCTGTCTACCACTCTTTATTTTACAGCATTAAGCAACCTTCCTATATGCGGTGCTATGCCGCTGTGACATGGCTCACGGAGCCGAGGCATTACCCTATCGAGGAACCTCATGGTGGTGTCACCCACTGTAGCATTGATTCCTCTTCTCCTTTAAATTTTTGTGCTACCGTGCTTCCTGTAGAGCACGCCAGACATTCCAAATGTCCTAGGACTCATTAAGGCATCTAAGCTATCCTTCCACAGGATATTGTTCTCTTCAGAGAACAAATAGCAGAAAATAGTTATTCTGGGTCCGTAATCCCTCAATGTCTCAAAGGACTACACATTGTTCCTGACATTCTCCCAGTCAATGATCCTTCTTTGAACCAAAAGCTAGATGCCTAGTAGATATCTCTTGGAACTAATAGTATAAAACTTTATGGAATAATTACAAAGACAGAATATCATATTATCTTCAATCCCATTTTAATTGTTGTATCCTCGACCAGCTGGTGCTTGAGACCTTTGGTGAACGGATCAGCCAGATTCTCTTGGCTCAGAATATCAACAACGACAATGACTCCAGTCTTGATAAGATTATTCACTGCCATGTGCCTCAGGCGCACAGTCCTCTTCTTACCATTGAAGAGGTTATTTCATGCCACTGTTGCAGTCGCCTGGTTGTCGCAGTATATCGATACCGTCAAAATTTATGCACCAACCATAGAAAGATCATACATGATCTCCCAAAGCAACTCTGTTACATCCGCTGCAGCCGCCTGTGCATAGAACTCAGATTCCATCGAGGAATGAGAGAGCATTGTCTGCTTTTTCGACTTTCACGATATAGCAGCTCCATCCATGAAGAAGACGTATCCTCATCTGGACCTTTCGCTCTCTACTTCTGAATACCAGCTAACATCACTGAAGCCTTCCATTACTGTCGGATAATTCCTGTAGTGCAGTGCATAATTCTGAGTCCTCTTGAGATATCTCATCACTCTTTTCATAGCTTTCCAGTGCTTAACACTTGCATTGCTCGTGAACCGACTCAGCATCCCCACGACGGAAACTATGTCAGGCCTTGTGGCAGTTATTGCATTTATCAAACTTCTGATGACGGTTGAATACTCTAGCTTCCTGACATTTTTCCTCGAATTTGGCTTCAGCTTCTTGTCACACATGTATGGAGTATCGATTTCTGGAAGATCCTGATATCCATAGCGTGAGAGCATCTTCTTAATATAATAAGACTGTGACAATGCCACTCCAGTGTCTGTCCGGATGATCTTTATCCCTAGGATAATATCAGCTTTCCCTAAGTCCTTCATATTGAACTTAGATGAGAGAAACTTCTTTGTATCTGTGACACGTGCTAGATCCGTAAATAGAATCAATATGTCATCCACGTATAGACAAATGATGACTCCTCTATAATGCCCCGCTTCTAGCGGTTCACTGATGGAACACTTGCAACATTGACTCGGTTGAGAATCGAGTCACGGGGAAACCTTATGCTAAGTCAATCATGGATGAAATACAATAAACCCTTCAAACTAATGAACAACTTCTATTGAAATGAGTCTAAGAGTTTTCGTTAGTTTTTTTGCTGGTTGATTTTGTGTTGCTTTATATTTTATCTTGCTTTCGATGACTTGGTTTTCAGGATTCGCTTTTCTCGCTTGCGCATCTTTTTAAATCGTAAGAGAATAAGATTGAAAGATGCTAACCAAGTGTTATTACAATTTCAGGACGCATATCCAAGGAGTGATCATTACGTAAGACTTCCCCATCTCTCATGCTGATTCATTCAGTGAGTGGTTTGGCCCTACGATGAATCCTTTTATCTTTACGTCTTAACAAAGAATTTCTAGTTTACTAAATCAATGTTGCCTCACTAACAAGATAAGCTAAAAAGCAACATTATTGCATGCTTCAAGTATAGAACTGGTACTATATTAGTTTAATTATGAATGCTTATATGCCCCTAGTTGTATGCTGCATATTAAGAAACACTGCTGGAAACCTCCTGACTTGATTTAGAAATAAGAAAATGAGATAGACTTGCTTGTTCATTGTTCAACAGCTACATAATAATATATTATCTGATAGAAACTGTAGATCGTTCGGCCTAGGAGAGATCTGGATACCATGAGGTAAGATGTCCTTACTTACATGAGGGTATAGGTCTATTAGTGAGATGGGCTTGTACGTCCCAACTGCTAATCCGTAGGAGGAGACCATCTTGTAGTTAGGTCCTATGCTAGGATTTTTTTTCTTGCAAGCCTAACATTTTTATGCAATGATAGATACTTGAGTTTATACATATATGCATATTATTGCTAACTTGTGTGTCTGCTACATGGATAACCGTTCGACCGTGGGTAAGATTTATCATATGCGTAGTCTATCTATTGTTTATATTTTCTTAGCATGAATTGTTAAATAGAAACTAGACAACTAAAAAAACCACATAATAGTAATGCTAGCTTCACATGTTTACTTAGTATGAATTCTATGTGAGTTTGGCCACAGTCGCTCACCAGTACATGTTGCAGTACTGACCCACGTTTGTGGAAAAATCTTCAGATTCTGGTAGCGAGAGTTTGGCAAATATTTTGAAGCTTTAGGAACGTATCCCTAAGCGGAACCATGCTTGTGCTGCTTTCCAAAGCTTTTCTCTCCAGTGTGCAAACTCTTTTTCTACTAGGTGTTTTGATTTTGGTCCTACTAAAAGGATATGATGTATGGGCATTTTGGCTAGTTTTGGATTTGTAAAAAGAGTTGTAAGCCATATATGGCATAGTTTGTAATCAGCCAACCAAGTACTTTGTAATCCAACCTTCAACTATTCAATAAAGAAAGTATTTGGTGTTTTATCAAATATGTTCAACTTTGGTTCTCTGTATGTTATATTTCGTGCTTGTATATATATATTTTTGTCTAACTTGTGTCTTGTGCAGGCACTATATCTTGTGCAAGCGCAACTTAGGCTTGTACGACATCACGCCCAAGCAGGATGATCGGTTCCGTAAGGACCAAGCGAGGACGATCGGCCCTTACGGGATCGGTGCCTGACATCCTCTCCCATCAGCGAACTTTGTGTAAACACACTTGTCCGTCTCACTGACCTTGTTGTCGTTTGATCAAATAATTTTATCAAACTTCTCATGCCACATCTTGGTAGCTTGCTTCAGACCGTATAACAATTTTACCAACTTACAGACTTTGTCTTCAAGGCCCTTGACGGTGAATCCTTCTGGCTGTTACATGTAAATATCTTCGATCAATTCACCATTCAGGAATATCATTTTTATATCTATCTGATGTATAATTAGCTTATGAATTGCACTTATAGCAATCAACATCCTGATGGTCGTCATCCGTGCTCCTGGAGCATATGTGTCGAAGTAGTCAATCCCCTACTTTTGAGAAAATCCCTTGCCTACCAGCTGTTTGTGGTATTAAACGAAAGAACAAAATGTATATAATACGAGGTTTACACAAAACCCGCCTTCTTTGGTTTACAAACAAACTTGTACAATTTAATCCTATACGAGGATGTGGGAGTACAGTTTATTTAATCTGGGTAAATATTGCTATAGGTGTCTGATCTGCAGTGGATCACTTTAGCCCTTGGACCACACGATGATGAAGAAGTGCCGTAGAAGACAGGAAGCAGCTTCGAAGGTTGCAAAAGAGGGTGGATGCACAATGCTAAAGTCATCGATCCCTACTCTTTGCCTGAGCTCCGGATTCTCTCTCTCTCTTTCTCTCTTGACCTCGGATCTTATGTTGGATTTCTCGACCAATTTTCTGACCTCTCTCCTCTTTTCTTCTTCCTTTTTTTTTGTCCCCTTTCCCTCTGTTGATAGAGGTATATATTTATAGAGTTTTAGTGACAGTGACCACTCCGTCGGTGTAGAAACCGAGTAATAGAAAGTACAGCACCCTTTTACACAACGGTTAAAATAACCAATGCCTGCATATAGATGATCCTTTGAATGAGCGTGTGACGCGGGTCCAACTAAGGGACAAAACGCGTATAATCGCTACGAAGATCACGGCGTAGAAGCCACGTAGGTAGGTATCCCTCGTATAAAAGAGGTGGGCGTAGAAGCCAATGTCTGTCACCATGGCGTAGAAGCCAAGTAGGCATAGAAGCCGAATAGGCGTAGAAGTCGAGTGGTCATAGAGGCCGAGTGGGCGTAGAAGCCGAGTGAGCACCAAAGCTGAATGGGCGTAGAAGCCGAGTGAGCACCGAAGCTGAATGGGCGTAGAAACAGAGTGAGCACCGAAGCTGAATGGGCGTAGAAGCCGCTGCGTAGCGTGCCAGAGTGCTGATGTGGACGTCTTTAGCCAGAATTACGGCTTCTGAAGATATAATCAAATCCCTCGCATTTAATGCAGAGATTTGCCACCATCCTGTGCATTAAATGCAGAGGCGTGTTTTGAAGGTCTGCAGCCCTTCTGTGCACCTGTCGCAGAGACGTGCCTCAAGAAACTGTCACCGCTCTGTGCACTAGACATAGAGACGTGCCTCGAGAAACTGTCACCGCTCTGTGCATTAGACGTAGAGACGTGCCTCGAGCACCGTACGAAGTGCAGCTTTTGATGTGGCAGGCGGTTTATCTACTATGGAGCGTAATCAGCTCATGTCTACCTGTGTAAAACAAGGCAGCGTATCCCTTTGTGCACGTAAAAGCAGTTTACGCAAAGGAGATGGCGGTAAATGACAGCCTGGGTTGCAGTGCCGTGCCATCATTATAGCCGTCGTCTGGGTAGTCAAGAAGTATCCTTTTGTCAGAAGTCCAGACGTCAGGTTCATTGCAGGATCTGACAGGTTCACTTCGGAGAACACGAAGCGTCCCTCGTACGCTTTAATGCTACTTTGAAAGCGGATATATTTTACGCCATATAGGCGACGAAGCACCCTGTTTTACGCTGAGGCAGCCTGGACATACTGTACTTACACGGATGGTCCTTTGAGCTTTTAATATAACCCTTGTTTTGCATCCTTGATGGCTCTGAGGTCATCTCTTTACGTTGCCCAGCACCAACAAGCTGCGTATAGCCATCCGGCGTATTTTTTATGCTTCTACAAGACCCCCTTCAAAGCTTTCAAAATTCCTCGGAATTTGAAACGCTTTGATTGAAGCATGAATCGTTCCTCGTAACTCGAAACGCTTTTGAATGGAGCCTGAAACGGTCAAGTCTGACACGTTCTTTCAAGGCTGAATTTACGGCGGAGTTATTGGGGATCAGTGTGATCTCTTTCGCCTATAAAAAGACTGAGGGGTTTAACCTGTTCTCTCCACATTTCCATCACCACGCAGAGATGATCGCCGAAGTTCGTCGGGTCGATCTGAGAAAGAAGAAGATCATATTCTTCCAACATGTAAGGAGCCGAAAAAGACGGCATCTTCGAGCAAGTGTCCACTGCAACGATGGATCATGGAAGGATATCTTAGCCTCCCTTGCTCGGGATAATCAGCAACTTTATATGGCGGTTCTTCCAGGAGAAGGGAAGGGTCGTATTAGACCACGCTGCTCGCAAGTGGCGCCTTCTCCCGTTACCTCCGGGGGTGAGAGCAGCAACTAGCTCTGACCTCGGCACAACACAGTAGTAGAATAAGAAGAAGATGTATAAAAGAAAGGTTCACGAGAAAGAAACCACAAATGCTATTCACGTGAATAACAAGGCGTGATTGGATCATGGAGAATCCCTACAACAAATAATATATTTGGATTAGCATTTAGCCACCACGGTTAGTTGGGTTCTCCGACTCAGGGTCTGATGTAAACTAACCGTGGTGGCTAAATACTAACGTCCCAGTCCCAAAAATATGTAGGACTAGGACACGTAAGCATGCCAGCCGCATGGATATGGCAACTCCAATATATGAAAACCAAATCCATACGTACGCTGTGATATGAATATCAAATCCACAAGTGGTATAAAATATAATACAAGTCACAGGGTAAAATCTAAATATGTAGGACGCGCGTTGGGTTCTCCGACTCAGGGTCTGATGTAAACTAACCGTGGTGGCTAAATACTAACGTCATAGTCCCAAAAATATGTAGGACTAGGACACGTAAGCATGCCAGCCGCATAGATATGGCAACTCCAATATATGAAAACCAAATCCATACGTGCGCTGTGATATGAATATCAAATCCACAAGTGGTATAAAATATAATACAAGTCACAGGGTAAAATCTAAATCTCATCCACCAAAATCATATAGAAATAAATAACCAGTATCTATGAAACTAGATCTCAATAAGAAGTATCTAAGGATGATAGTTGGATGAAAACAAATCCACTACCAACTCGAATGGGAAAAGTAAATAAAATATAAGTACAACACAATCAACCAAAATATAAGTATACCAGCTAGAAATCACAGCTCGAAGAGAAGACATCCTCGAAACATAGGTAACCATCCGAATCTGCGCTCCTGCGAATACTCAAGAACAAATACACCTGGCAGGGGACCAGGTCCTCAGAGGGACATAACAAGATACTTAAACACATGCCAATAAAGTACTGAAATAAATATCCAAAGGGGTCGCCTAACCGTCTAAGTGAATGCAGTTAAGAACAACTTTCCCCACAAGTGAGCTATCTGGCTGAAAACCTGGGATTTGGCATGGTTCTCTATTGGAGATCCAGGGGCCTAAAAGGCACATCATCTTTTGATCGCCGGTGGCCCGCCTGATAGTACATAATATATAGTGGTCATCACCACCCGTATCTCCGGCGGAGAATCCGGGCGCACAATAGAAAAAGTATAAAGGAGCTCAAATGCGGTACTTGTTGTTCTCCCCACCCCATGTTCTAAGCATGTCACATCCATGACACAATAACACCTCTAATAACTTCTAAGTCTACTAGCATACAAAGTTTCTAACATCAGTTATTCCTAACGCACAGCCCATACGTACAGGAGGCCAGACCTGTCACGCAGTCCGTGATCTACATGAGACTCACACTCGTGTAACAACTGTGTCACGGCCAATGAACCTAATGATGCTACATGATAATAGGGTAGTCTCATGAACAAGGTCAATACAATACATAAATAAAAATACATCGCGACGATACCGTCGCACGTATTTTATATTACAGTTAAATATATGAACTAAAGACAGAAAATAAAGATGCATGCAACATATAGAATATGAATAACAGTACAATGGCAAGTTATACTTGCCTGGCAAGGAAGCTGCAATGTACCAATAACCTGCTCCAGAAATTGCGCAGAACAAATCCAATATCCTATGTACACATAAATATAATACAAAAGAATCATTAGTCTTTACACTAGCACATACACAACCACATTTACACTGGACTCAGGGGGTATACTAGGGGTAACACTAGTCATCTAACACGATCAATTACGCGTTGAATTACGCGGGTGTCGCGTCTTCAAGTACTGTACGAAATCAATCAGTCAACTGACAGGTGTCTATGCCAGTACGTTAATGTACGCAAGGCGGGCAAATTCACAAGTTCTTAGTCTCAACATGGTCAAGGTAAGTATGGGATAGTCCACGGTGTCCTAGGGTCGTATAGTCTGAATATTTAGTCATAATTATCAATTTGCATTTACTTACATATATATTCATATAACTATATAATAATATAACCATCAATTTATTTTCATAACTATTGGAATACATATAGTAATTACGTACATAAATATATATACCAAACTGAATAATATTTGCGTACATATAAATGTACGAACGCGCGTTGGGTTCTCCGACTCAGGGTCTGATGTAAAATAACCGTGGTGGCAAAATACTAATGTTCTACTGGAACACTGTCAGAGAATGTACTCGCCTGGGGTCCTGCTGCTGGTATGAATCAGAGTCCAAGTCACAGTCCAAATAGCCTATGTATTACAAATTTATCACGTCAAAAGATAATTTATTTTAATTTATTTAATTCTAGAATAATTACTCTAAAATCCTATTTTAATCTTATTATTCTGATTTTTATGTTAATTCCTAAATTTTGTCCAAAGAAACTGAATTTTATCAACTCGAGACTCATGGCACGCAAATCGAGGCGATCTGTTGACCGAAAAGTCAACCAACACAAAATCAAATTTTATGTATGATTTCCTGTAGATTTCAGCATCAAAAATATACTAGAATTTATGGCTCGTCCGAATTCAAATTCGTTTGGGAATTATGGCACATACAAATTTTGTATTGTGCACCGATGGTTAAATTCTAACCTAGAAGTTCTACAAAATTAACAGTATATAAATACTACGAATTAAATTCTGGGAAAAACATATGTCAATGATCTCGACATTATCTTTCCGAAACTTTAAACGGTTCATGATTCAGATTCCTGGTTCTCCCGAAATCGCAAAAACATCAAAACACATCTATTTTCGAATATGCTGTGCTCTAAGAATTTTCCAGAATTTAATACTTATAATTTCGAAAAACAATTTATATAATCAGAAATCTAACCTCAATATCGTTCTACCAAAAAAAATTAGGCCTCGTTTGGAGTCCGGAGCTATGAGAAATGGCTTCTGGAAGATGAAGGAACCCTAGATGGCAATTCTCCAAAAATTGGCTCAAGAAAAAAAACCCTAGAAAATAACTTAAACTATTATATATATAGAGAGGAGAGAGAGTGCAGCCGTGGCTCACAGTGCGCCACATGGTAGCAATCCAAGGCTGCCAGCTCAGATCGGACGGTCAGGCACCGACGCGGCTCGGATCAGCTGAGTCCGAGTCGAACTCTGACTCGGCTCGGCTCGAGGTCGGCTCGGTTCGGCTCGCACCCACTCAGCGGTCACTGACAGGCGGGCCCATCACTGTTCACTGCTGGAGGCTGACAGGTGGGCCTCCTATTTGCTGACTGGACAGAATTAATTACTTTTTGGGTTTTCTTTTTCAGAAATTAGTTTTTAATTCAATTTTTCATAATTAACTCAAAATAAATGCTAAAATTAATCAAAAAATTCCCAAAATATTCTAGAAAATATATTTTATTATTTAGAACCTAAAATAAAAGTTTGGGATATTTTTAATTAAGTTTGAACATAAAATAAATTCTTCAAATTCCTAGAAAATTAGTGTTACTAGTTTTTAATTAACTAAAAATTGTGAAAAAATCCCAATAATCTAAAATAGCCTAAAAATAATTCTAAATAAATATTTATATAAGTAAATATACTAAAAAAATTTATTTTCTAATTAACTAAGAGAATACTCTAAATAAATTCAACATCTATAATAAATATAATAATATAAAATATACACAAAATACCTATTTTGGGTGAGGGAGTTTACAATTGAGTTGGGTGATATACCTCAACTCAATCTACCATGGCGCTGGGCGTAGGAAAGCAGTACCCTGCTTTTCTATTGGAGGATGGGTCTATGCCCATTTTTGTATCCTCCCGCCGTTGATCATTGCCATGTCAGTCGGTTTGCGGCAACTGACTGACTGCTGGAGAAGATGGATGAAGAATTGTGCCCATGCGAGAACCTGGCAGAACCGATTTTGGGTGCGATCTTTAGACGACGATGAGGAAGACCTTTGTAGACGGGGTTTTCCTCAGATGTAATCATGAAAATGAAGAAAAACCCTTTGTAGACAGAATTTCCCTCATATGTAATCATGATTTTGATTTTAATAAAATCGCCTTTCTTCTCTGCATATGATCGTTTTGCCATACGTTGCTGTGAAGTCTAAATATGTGTAGCTTCGACACATTTGATTCTTTATGCCGACTCTGATAGAAAGAGTATTAGGCCCTGTCCTGTCTTTTACGCATAACTAGTGATGCGCAAAAAACTGCTTTTAGCAGTCGAGTGTTCGAACTGTCCTGCTGTTTAGGAATGAGGAACCGCGTAGAATTTTGAACTATTTCTGATAAACAAAATTCCTTTGTTCAGACATCATCTTCAAGAATGATTTCTCAGAAATCCCTTAGAACAGGGCAAGAAATAGCTGTCGAACTGATTCGCCATCTTGAGCTGTAGATGAAATATGCAGACTGGATTTCTGGATGAACCTCCAATTGACCCGAGAAGAGTAATTTCTTAATGTTTGAACTCTGTATGCTTCGGGTGCTTGGGATATTTTGAGGTCAAGAAGGAGTATCTTCTGTGTGAACTCCTGTAATCGACCGTCTTGAGAACTGTTCGGATATACGGAAAGTCAGAGATCCGTAGTGTAGATGAGCTGAAAATCCTGAGTTCATAGCCTATTGAGCGTAGAAAGCCACCGAGAGTGAAATCGTAGATTCGTAGCTGCTGAGCGTGAAGTCGTAGGTTTATAGCCTCTCGAGCGTAAAAGCTACCGAGCACAAAGGCATCCGGGCATAAAACCATAGACTGATAGCTTGCGAGCGTAAAATCGTAGATTCGTAGCTGTCGAGCATAGAAAGCTCCTTAGCGTAGAACTGTAGATTTGTAGCATGTGAAAAAGAAATCTTTCGAGCGTAAGGTTATGGATCTGTTGCCTCCGAGGGTAAACTAAACGCCGCCGAGCGTGAGATCATCAATTTGGTATCTGCTGAGCGTAAAGTCGTAGGTTTGTAGCCTCTCGAGCGTAAAAGCTACTAAGCACAAAGGCATCCGGGCATAAAACCATAGACTGATAGCTTGCGAGCGTAAAATCGTAGATCTGTAGCTGTCGAGCGTAGAAAGCTCCTTAGCGTAGGAACCACGAACCTGCTTTATGCGAAAAACTTTTCGAATTTGCTGACTGTCCGTCTTTCGAAAGTAGTGGGCTGACGTAGTACCCAATCAAAACCAAAATATTAATTGTGAGATTTGGTTAGGGTTTCGAGGAGTCCGTCCGAGGATTCGAGGAGCCGGTCCCACTCTATTTATATCCCAAGCTTTTGAGAGAAAGAACTTTTCATCCGTCTTCTGCGAAAGAGAGCCTTCAACTGTTCGAGTTTTTTCCCTCGTTCTTTCTCCGAGCACTCCGAGTTTTCAGAAATGGCGCCGAAACAAATCCCCTCCACTAAGGGAAAGAGTATAGGTTCTTCTTCTCGTTCTTCTGTCCCAGCGAGGGAGTCTTCGGTATGGAAAGGTGATCTTCCTTCTGAGCGAAGTATCCCGCCGACGAGCAGCGCACCCGGCCTTAGAGGTAGAGCTTTTGGGATGACAAAGAACGACGAAAAATTCTTCGCACACATTGAACGTGACCGCGCTAGGTCATCTTCTGTGCTGATAGCCTCTTTGAGGAAGATGACGCACGGAGACGTTTTTATCTTTTACGCCCATATTTCTAATGTGCCAGCGTAAAAACTCTATATTTTCGCAGTTTTGAGCGTAAAAGCTCTGATTGCCGAAAACTTGGTGTATACTATAAAATTTTAGTTTTACGCTTGTGGATGGGACCGCCGACATAATAACTAGAATTTTGGCAGTCTGGCGTAAAGCATGGACTGTATACCGCCAATTACGCTTCCAGATGTGACTTCCGGCGTAAAAGGACCAAATTTGTACAGTCTTGGCGTAAAGCACAGACTGTCGTTTTTTGGTCTTTATGTTGCAAGATTTATAATAACGTATTTTCCTTGCACTTTTGCAGTTAACTTGCATGAGTCTCCACTGGCCGAGGTGATGGGTTCCGCTGCCGGAATGCTGCACTCAAACTATCTGGAGGATCTGTCCCACGTGATATTTCCTATCTCCGGACCCTAGTATCCTGAAGGAAGGAAGATCTTGATATCGGCTCAGGACGAGCGAACGTTGCTGAACATGATTAACGGAGAGCCCCTGACGTACATAGACCAATACATAAAGTCGGCTTTTCTCTTTGGGGACATGATTGACAAACAGTCCCAGACGAAGCCCAAGAGAGAACCCTGGGTTTTTCCCGCCGAGAGTTTGGTTTTGTATCTGCCGACGATGCCGAGAGATTATCCCATCTCGGCTTTCTTCCATGCTACACATCCCAGGAGGATATCGTGGACGCTGACTCCCGATCTTCACGGCAAGCCGGGGAAGATCTTTCATCTGAAAGAAGCTGACCAGGGGTCGTTTGTCAACCGCCCTTCCGGCATTGTGACGGTGTTCAGGGGACTGTGCCCAGGCAGCGTCCCGAGTGAAAACAGTTCAGTGATCCAGCCGGTCCAATTGTCGACTTTTTGCAACGACTTCATGGGGCAAGGGGGGTATACCCCAAGGTGAATCCTCGGTGCAATGGGTGGATCACCCCAACAAACCTCCGATGGGCTTGCCTAGTTGACTGGGCCTTGAAGCATTTTCGGAGAGAACTAGAGGGCATTGGACTATATGCTGCTGTGAGTGCGACGAGTGTTGGGTTACCTCCCAACCCTAACCTATTTCTGGCACTAATGGAGCGATACATTTTGCTCATCGGGACCTTCGCCACTCCACTGGGGGAGTTGGGGTTGGCCCTCCATGAGATGGCAGTGATCTCGAGACTGCCGATGGGGGATACCCCATATGAAGAGTATGTTACCACCAACCGGGAGTTAGGAGACTCGGACCCTCGGGCGGTGGAAGTGTATCAGGAGCTGATGTGCCACTATCTCGCATGCACCGCTTTTTATAATGAGCCTTCTGATTTGGCTCACACCACTAAGTGGACGTCCGACCTCTTCTTCCACCGGACCAGGGCCGCCAAGTCGAAGAAAGTCTCGGGGGGCAAGAATGAGCCTGTGAACTATTTGGGCGTGCTCAATGCCCAGGTCGTCGAGGATCTTATGGAGGATGCTAAGGCTCCAGATCAGATTCTCGATGACGGGATAGGAAAGTATCCTGAAGGCACTAAGGCCTACAGTTACTTGAGGCGCTGCCGCAGGCCTCTGTCTAAGGAAGCCCGGCTGGCTGGTTTCCTCTCCATATGACTGCATCGAGTAGTGGTGCCCGGTATTGCGTCCGCGGACCGCATTCACCGGAACATCCTGTGGCCTGCCGTACGTCTGGTGTTCGGGGCAAGACTGGGCTTGCTCCCTGCCATGGTGTGCCGTATACAGGCTGGCCTGAGGGCCATGACTGATGGGCTGCTCGTCGATGAAGCTCGGCGTGATAGCTTTCCCAGGGTAGAATTACCATACCTGTACTTGATGGGATGGTTAATTCTCCACAACCCCAGGGTGATATCTCCCGGCCCTGGTAGTAGCTCGGGGGGTAGTTTCTTGCTGAACTACAAGGACTCTCCCTGGAACATGAACACAGTTTTAGACTGTCGGCTGGTGCTGAACCTCAGTCACTGCTGGAAGCTCCTCTGCATTGTCCTCTCTGTTCATCGCAATCAATCGGGGATTAGGCTTGAGGATTCAGGTGGAGAGAAGACCAATCTTTCTTCGGAAGCTTTTAATTGGTTGGTCTACATCATACCGTCCCATTTGCTGTACAGAAGCGAAGATCATTGCTTCTTCGAGCCCAACTTGCCCAGTCGGTTCGCCAGGCAGTTTGGGTACGATCAGTTGCACGTGGGCAATGCCGTTACCAGCTTTAGGTCCAAGGGCGGACCCATTGATGGAGCCAGAGGATGGCGGTATTTTATCGTGGGTTGCACGGAAGCAATCTTTACCGTGCCGGTCGTCACACTCTCCACGGAGCTGCGCATCCTCCACTCGTATGCCCAGTTCTACGTGGCGATCAACACCTTCCATCGCAATTTTGACATGCGTGGAAGCTTTAGGGTGCCTTCTCCCAAGACTGGGGGAAGAGTCGAAGTCCCCTCGGTTTCTTCTGATGAGGGTGAGGAGTCCGTTACTCCGGATGAGCCTCTGGTGTCGGTAACGAGGTGTGAAGTACCTTCGCCTGCGGGGGCTTTGGTAGTCTCTAGGAAGCGAAGGGCTCCTGTTCTGAAGAAGACTTCCCCTCGCAAGAGGAAGAAGAAGACGGTTAATCGTCCTCTCCGAATTCTTGGTACTGAGGCTCCTAGGGAGGAACCTGCTATCTCTCTTGTTGGGGATGTCTCTTTGATTGGAGGTTCCTCGCCTTTCGGAGAGGGACCCTCAGTTTCGGTTGGCGGTGCCGGAGAACTCCTGCTTGAAGCTGCCGTTGCTGCCACTGCCTCCGGTAGTGGAACAAAGTCGCCTCCGGGGCTGAGTATAAGGTTCCATATACCTTTATCCGGATCGGCGTCGGAAGAGACCCCTTTCGTGCCTGCGAGCGCACCTGGCAAGATTTCGACCGATGAGCCTCGGTTGGAATTTGAGGAGGACTTGGAAGACTACTTGCCAGTGTCAGCTATCAGACCCCTTTCTCCAGGTATGATAGCCTGCTTAGCATCATTAAGAAGTGATTTAGCTGTACTGGCTACAGATGCGACATATTTGTCGTCGGTCGTGGGTAAATATCGTCTTTACGCCCTTCTTTTTTAGAGAAATTAATATCGTATCGATATTATCTTTCTCGTCTTCTTTTCAGGGGCAGATGTCTACGGGGAGAAGAGTGCTGAAGCACTTTTTGGCTCTGCTTCGGCTTCTGGTGGCGACACGGAGGTGCCTGAGTTTGAAGAGGAAGCATCTTCGGGTGCCGGCTCGCCCCGAGTAGTTTCGTCATCTCAAGAGGAGGATGAGCCTGTCATTATGACATCGCCTCCTGCGAGTATGCCGATGACTTCGACTATCGTTGTCGCATCTTCCTTGGTCGCACCACCTGTCAAGGCGACGGCCGTGGCCACATCGTCTGCAATCACTCCTGGAGGGGGACTCGTCAATATCGCGGCCACTCCTGGCGTCCAATCAAATCTGGCTGCGCTGACCGAGCAGCATACCAGCCTCTTTTACACCAGTTTAAAAACGCTGATATCAATGGTATTGGCAAAGAATCTAGACTTCGAGCGTCTGAAGAAGGCTTCTCAGTTTTCGATCGGGGCGGTCAGGGAGTTCGGCGATTCTGGGGTAGCTGACGCCCTGGAGGCGATGGTTAATGTTTTGGAGCAACCTATTAACGAATACTTGCAGCTGGCTTGGGGCAGCCTTGAAGCTGAGGTCCAGGCCAGATACGACCTCATGACTGTGCGACTTACTAAACAGCTAGAAAGCCTAGATAACTCCATCAAAACACATAAGCTGGAGATGGATGAAAGAAAAGCTGTCGTGGAGGAGGCTCTTGCTCTTCAGACGAAGTACCAATCCGAGCATGAAGGGAACGTAGCGAGGGCCCGCAAGTTGAAGGAAAAACTCGCTCTAGCAGAGGAGTGGGCTTCTCAGTCGTTGGCAGGTCTAGATGTAGCGACTAGTCGACTGAGCACAGCACGACGGGATTTGGAGCGTGCAGAAGCCGCCCGTGCGGGTTCTCTTAGGGCAAGGGCCGAGCTGTCCTTTATGAGCAACCACGAGGCACGGTTGGAGCGGGCTCGCGCTGATGCCCTGGTTTCCAGGAATGAGAGGATAGCCGCACTGGTGCAGTTGATTCGCGATCTGACCGCTCCCCCACAATGATGTACCCTTTCTTCTTTTTGCTTTCCAAATGTAATTCTACTATTTTTTGGGAATAAATAAAGCAATTTTTTTTTGACTTTGTGGACCCATCATTTTGGAATATAAATGACAGGTTTGGGCGAGAGTGATATCAGAGGTAGTATGGACGTGGTAGACTCTCGATAAACCTTTAGCAGGACATATCTATTCATGGGTCATACGGACATGATAGAATATGCTTTGGTAGGATATATCTATTCATAGGTCATACGGACATGATAGAATATGCTTTGACTAAAGTTTGTAGACAAGACACTATCAGAGGTAATATGGACGTGATAGGTATTGCATTTCCAAATTAGTCGAACATATCTATTCAGAGGTTATATGGACATGATAGAATATGACCCAACAAGTTTCGTTTTGGAAGTAGTTTTGTCAGAATTGAGATTCTCGCTATATTCCACTTGAGCAGAGGAGATTAAGCATAGTACCTTTTCAGGAATTTGCCGTTGATAGGAGCCATTAACAGGTCTCCATTAGGCTGGGCTAACCTGTAGGCGCCGTTTGAGAACGTTGTCTCGATCACATAAGGGCCTTCCCACTTGGGCTGGAATTTGCCTTTACTCCTGTGAGTAAGAATCATCGGCCTTCTTACGGCTAAAACTAGCTCGCCGACTTTGAACACTCTTTCCTTTACTTTATGATTGAAAGCTCTGGAAATGCGTGCTTGGTAGAGAGCGATGCGCTGTTGAGCTTTGAGGCATTTCTCATCTAATCCATCACACTGTGGCATTGAGGACACGCCACCGGTTCTTCGTCGGGGGACTTGAGCTGGGTCAAGCATGCCTCCGCCTGCATCAGTGCTTCACTCAGGGCTAGACGAGTGTCTTGGGAGAGCCTGAGTAGCTCGAAGATGGACAGCCTGGCTGGTGTATTAGCCAGTTTGGCCAGGATGTCAAAGTTGTATGGCTTCTCTAAACCTTTGTTTGGAATATTTTTTCACAGGTTTATCAAAGCGCACTTCTTTTTGCTTTCCCTTGTCCGCCGGAGTTGGTTTTGAGGGACCGGCATCTGGTATGACGGGACCTGGTCCTGAAGGTTTGGCAGCTGAAGCATCTGTCGGTGCATCTTCCTGATTTGCTCCGTAGTCGTTGAGTTTCCCTGAACGGGTCGCAGCAAATACCTCGTCTTCGTCTGATGCCGAAGAAGTTGCGACCATATGGCATGGTTTGTATTTGGAGCTCTTTCTAGACGTAGCCTTAGTAGCTTTAGTCTCTTCCTCGAGCTCTGACACCAAATCCGGATGAACCTACATAATCTCGCCCTGACGGGTGGTTAGGGGTACCAAGTCATAATTTTGACCCCTAGCTGGAGGAAGATTGACGATGTTCATCGTGGTCCGAGAAATAGGTGTGACACCGTCCGAGACTTCTTGGGAAGGCAGATTACCAAACCGCAGAGAGATCATGTTGGCCGTTACCGTCTTCTCGGTGTTGTGCAGAGTGATGGCCTTAGCATCGATCAACCCCTGGATCTTCCTTTTCAGTATGTAACACGCCTTTGTCGGGTGGTGTACATATCTGTGGAAGATGCAGTATTTGGGGTCGTTAATACTGCCGACTTCTTGGGGCCGCCTCAGCTCCGGGAGGGTGATCTTGCAACTTTTGACGAGACACTCGAATATACTTGGGATATCGTCGTCGTCGAAAGAGTAGACTTCGACGGGCCTGGAAGTCCCGGGTCTCGTTTGTGCGGTTGTCGCAGTCTTCTGCCTGGCCGTATTGATCGCCAGAGATTCTTTTCCCTTGGAGCTGCGAGGATGGTCGCTGCTGGGAGATGAACTCTTGCCTCTGTCAGAGGCGGAGATCATGATGCCATTGTCGCGTGCTTTGTGACTGTTGTCTTCGGCGGTTATGGCCGAGATGATGAACGAGGGCCAATCATGGAATTGATATGGTCCTGTAAACACCGAGACTACGGGAAGGAGATTCTTCCTGCAAATGTCTACCAATGCAGAGTCTGGAACTCCTGGAGGCATCTGTAAGGTGGCTTGATGAAAACGTTCGATAAAGGTGCGAACGTCCTCTTTTTCCTTCTGCTTGACTTCGATGAGAGAGGACATAGACATGTCCATCCCTCCCTCGTAGAATCGCGTGAAGAATAAAGCTTTAAAGTCCTCGAAGGAAGTAATGCAGTTGTCCGCCAAGCTACGGTACCACTGATAGGCTACTCCTGAGAGACAGCCTTTGAACACCCGAGTGAGGAGGGCGTCGTTCCCTTGTAGCAACACCGTCATCATACTGAAATAGTTCATGTACTGACTTGGTGATGTTTTTCCCTCGAACAGAGCCATAGTCTGAGGTTTGTACCTCGGAGGGAAAGGGACCTCTTCCCAGATTGCTGGATAAGGCTGGTTGATTCCCAGTTTCTTGAGCTGATCTTTGTGCTTCAAGGCGTCAAACTGGGCTTTCAACTCCCGTACTGCCTGTATCGGATTTTTAGTTGGAAGCGGGACTAAGGTGTGGTACGAAGTTGGTTTTATCGTGACTCCAACGGAAGGTAATATATTCTCCGAGTGAGGAAGCGGAGGAACTGCTGACTCTTGATCTAGAGCAGGCTCTTGGTTCGGGTTGGATGGTGGTAAGTCCACCCCCACACGTATCTGAGTTGGCGGGATCGATGCTTGAGCCATGGCAGTTGTGTGCTGAGTTAGCATCATCTGGTGCATGTTCTCCATTATGGATTGCATTTGTTTCAGAGATGTCTCCAGTATAGTGATGCGTTGTTCCGCGTTTCCTGACGGCGAAGCTTCCTCGTGTTCATCTTTAACGGCATAAACTCCCATTTCCCTGGGTGTCATTGAAGGATTAGTATAGGTCGCTGTAGAAGTCGACTCTATACTCTCAGCATCTGATCCGGGAGACTGGCGACCCCCAGCGTCAAAATCAAATGAGTACGAAGCTGGTTGTTGTGATCTTACACGGGTGTTTTGGAACACCCCAGCTTCAGCGTTCCTGAGGAGCTCATTGAGTCTCCTTTGGCTCAGAGGCCTAGAGGGGTGACGTCTTGAGCTCGACCCTCCTCTAGGTATGTGTGAAGCCATGTTCACGGATGCATGCGCGGGCTCTTCTTCCTGAAAAGACAGAGAGTAGCTCAACCGATCGAAAACCGACCGTTTTGCTTTAGAACAGCAGCAATCAATCATAATCTTATGACTATTACAACAGTGCTTGCCAGGAGGCGTAATAGACGTGTTGGAAGGTCCCCTCTCCTTACGCTTCTGGATTAGATATTTGCGCTGGTCAGGAGGAGTTGCAGAAGAAGAAGACGATGGCTTGTTCTTTCTGTTCCCATCAGTGGGCATGCGGAGGTTGGGCATCATGGTTTTCCCTGTGCTACCTGTGTACAACAGGTTGGCCATCTGGGTGGCGGATAATCCTCGGGGAGGGTATCTTTCTGCATCCTGAGCTTGCTTTACGCCGAGGGACTTCGCCTGGCGTAGTTTGGAGATTTGCTCAGACTGGCGTAAAGCTGAAGAGGTCCTCAGTCGGCCATCGGCTTCTCGCGTAATCCGGAGGGTAGGCAGATTGTTCCCTCGCTGGCGTAAAGGCTGAGAAGTTGAGTACTCCGTCGCTTGCTTTCCCTTGCGTAGATTGCAGGGGTCATCTGCTTTTTCGCAGAAGGCAGATGAATGTTTATGCGCTGAACGCGTTTTGTACTTCCGATTTGGCGCTGAGGCATCATCAGAAGTTTTGTCTGTACCGCGCGTAGCGGGAGACTGGTTTCTACGCGTAGAGCGCAGTGGATACCTCTAGGTTAGCGCTGAGGCTTTGTCCGAAGTTTTATCTGTACCACACGTAGTGGGAGTGGTTTCTACGCGTAGAGCGCAGTGGATACTTCTGGGTTAGCGCTGAGGCTTTGCCCGAAGTTTTGTCTATACCGCGCGTAGCGGGAGACTGAATTTTACGTACAGGGCACGGAGGGAGCAATGCTACAACCTTATTAGTCGGAGAGATCGGAGAGATCGGAGAGTCCACATGGATGGTAGAGGATGTCTTAGGCACCCAGACCTTGCGCAGCTTCCTGTTGTCTTGGACAGAGAGAGGGTGAGAGCTACCCCCGGTTCGAAGCATATTTTCTTAGGCAGACTGGTCGAATTGGACGACCAGTGTCTTCTTCATGGTTCCTACAGATACCGCATCGTGTTGAGCAATTACTTCCTCATCAGAAGAGAAAGACGTCCCCAGCAGAGTCGCCATCTTGTTTGTGGTATTAAACGAAAGAACGAAATATATATAATACGAGGTTTACACGAAATCCGCCTTCTTTGGTTTACAAACAAACTTGTATAATTTAATCCTATACGAGGATGTGGGAGTACAATTTATTTAATCTGGGTAAATATTGCTATAGGTGTCTGATCTGCAGTCAATCACTTTAGCCCTTGGACCACATGATGATGAAGAAGTGCCGTAGAAGACAGGAAGCAGCTTCGAAGGTTGCAAAAGAGGGTGGATGCACGATACCAAAGTCGTCGATCCCTACTCTTTGCCTGAGCTCCGGATTATCTCTCTCTCTCTTTCTCTCTTGACCTCGGATCTGATATTGGATTTCTCGACCAATTTTCTGACCTCTCTCCTCTTTTCTTCTTCCTTTTCCCTTTTTTTTGGTCCCCTTTCCCTCTGTTGATAGAGGTCTCTATTTATAGAGTTTTAGTGACAGTGACCACTCCGTCGGTGTAGAAATCGAGTAGTGGAAAGTACAGTACCCTTTTACACAATGGTTAAAATAACCAATATATGCGTATAGATGATCCTTTGAATGAGCGTGTGACGCGGGTCCAACTAAGGGACAAAATGCGTATAATCGCTACGAAGATCATGGCGTAGAAGCCACGTAGGTAGGTATCCCTCGTATAAAAGTGGTAGGCATAGAAGCCAATGTTTGTCACCATGGCGTAGAAGCCAAGTAGGCATAGAAGCCGAATAGGCGTAGAAGCCGAGTGGTCATAGAGGCCGAGTGGGCGTAGAAGCCGAGTGAGCACCGAAGCTGAATGGGCGTAGAAGCCGAGTGAGCACCGAAGCTGAATGGGCGTAGAAGCCACTGCGTAGCGTGCCAGAGTGCTGATGTGGACGTTTTTAGCCAGAATTACGGCTTTTGAAGATATAATCAAATCCCTCGCATTTAATGCAGAGATTTGCCACCATCCTGTGCATTAAATACAGAGGCGTGTTTTGAAGGTCTGCAGCCCTTCTGTGCACCCGTCGCAGAGACGTGCCTCGAGAAACTGTCACCGCTCTGTGCACTAGACGTAGAGACGTGCCTCAAAAAACTGTCACCGCTCTGTGCATTAGACGTAGAGACGTGCCTCGAGCCCCGTACGAAGTGCAGCTTTTGATGTGGCAGGCGGTTTGTCTACTGCGGAGCGTAATCAGCTCATGTCTACCTGTGTAAAACAAGGCAGCGTATCCCTTTGTGCACGTAAAAGCAGTTTACGCAAAGGAGATGGCGGTAAATGACAGCCTGGGTTGCAGTGCCGTGCCATCATTATAGCCGTCGTCTGGGTAGTCGAGCAGTATCCTTTTGTCAGAAGTCCAGACGTCAGGTTTATTGTAGGATCTGACAGGTTTACTTCAGAGAACACGAAGCGTCCCTCGTACGCTTTAATGCTATATTGAAAGTGGATATGTTTTACGCCATATAGACGACGAAGCACCCTGTTTTACGCTGAGGCAGCCTGGACATACTGTACTTACGCGGATGGTCCTTTGAGCTTTTAATATAACCCTTGTTTTGCATGCTTGATGGCTCTGAGGTCATCCGGCATATTTTTCATGCTTCTACACTAGCCTTGTCTTGAACTTGTCAACAGTTTTATCGGCCTTCATCTTCTTCTTGAAGATCCACTTGGAACCGATTATTTTAGCTCCTTCAGGTAGATCGACCAACACCCAAGTGTTGTTGGAGGTTATTGAGTCATACTCATCATTAATAGCCTTACTCCAGAAGTTATCTTATCTGGTCTTCATCGCCTCATCATAGGTAAGCGGATCTGCTTCTACATGATAGATGACAAAATCATCACCGAAGTCCTTCTGTTTTCTCATTCGCTTAGTTTTTGGTTCTTTGAGTTCTGGTTCTTCGAGTTCTGGTTCAAAATTTGTCTCAGGAATGATAATTTCTTCTTGGACCACATCTTCATTGGAAGCATTAGCCTCCGTTGCACTCACATTATTCTCTGAAATGTCCGTGATAACAACGTTTTTGTGCTTTGAATATTTGTCTTCAAAAAATTCTACATCGCGAGATTCAATAATATAATTATACTCGATATCAAGGAACCTCCGAGCATCACTCTTTTCTGCATATCATAAGAATATAGCTTTTATAGTCCTATTCCCCAGCTTCTGAATATTCAAGTCGGAAAGCTTCATATATGCCATACCCCACCACACTCGAATGAAATTTAAGTTGGGTCTGACCTTGAACCAGAGTTTATGAGGAGTAACATCGAAAGTTGCGTACGACACTCTGTTCAGAATTGACGAATCCGTTAGCGTAGCTTCTCCCCAAAAGTAGTTTGGAAGACCTGCAGTTAACAACATAGAGTTCATCATCTCTATCAATGTCATGTTATTCCTTTCTTCTACTCCATTTGATTGAGAAGAATACGAAGCAGTTATCTCATTGACGATTCTATGTTCTTTGTAGAACGATATAAATTCAATAGACCTATACTCTCTACCTCGATTACTTTTGAGTCTCTTGAGTTGTTGTCCAGTTTGATGTTCAGCTTCAGCCCTGAACTCCATAAACTTTTTGAATGCTTCATCTTTAGACTTGAGGAGATAGACGAACGCATACTTTGAGTAGTCGTCAATGAAAGTAATAAAATACTTCATTATGGCCTTTGTGGAGAAATATTTGAAATCATATATATCTGAGTGCACCAACTTCAGAAGATATGTACTTCAGTTTACCCATTTGGACATTTTTTTGTGATCTTTGTCTGTGCACAGACCTCGCACTTCTCTACCTTCTTACCCCCATATTTGGAGATAAGCCCTATAGTAGACATCTTGTTTATCCTTTTATAATAAACATGTTCTAGTCAATTATGCCATAACTCAACAGAATAACCAGAAGAAGATACTGCATTAATGGTAATGGCAGGAGTTACAAGTTGAAGTTTAAATATTCCTTCGGTACAGAAAGCCTTTTCGAAGTATGTTCCTTTATAGGACATCATCATCTGCCAATCATTGATGTCTATCCTCAAGCTTGCATTGTATAGCAGACTTTTTGAGATCAGGTTCTTGGCTATCACAGATACGTGCTTCACATCCTGAAGAGTCAATGACTTCCCCGAAGTTAGATTTAGTCCTACTGTCCTGATCCTAAGTACTTTCCCTTATGACTTGTCCGTCACTATAACTTTCTCAGATGTAGGTCTATAGGTGGTGAAGAACTCCTTCTTTATCAAGCATGACAGGATGCGCCAGTGTCCACCTATCAGTCAGTGTCGATGCCAGCTGTAATAACCTGCGCAAGTATGGCAACCTTGTTAAGCTCACCTTGCTCTTTCTGTTTGGACTTGTATCTGTAGTCTCTACTGAAGTGTCCTTTCTTGCGTAGTTGAAACAAGCTCCATCTTTCTTAGGCTTTGGTTTGAATGATGTCGACTTCACCTTCAGATGGTTGAAGTTCTTTTTTTGTTGTGAGAAGCCTTCTGCTTCCCCTTGGAGTCACCAGCATAAACCAAGTTGGCCTTTGCCAACTGTTTTGACATTGTGTCCACTTTGTTTTGAGCCCTCAACTCATCTTCTACATGGATAATGTGTAGTAGTTGATCAAGACTCACCTCCATCTTCTTTTGGTGCACGTCTGAGATAAACTTCAACCAGGTGGGAGCTTGGCAATAATACCTTCCACGATGAAAGAGTCGACCAAGGGCTTGCCATCATCCACAAGTTTTTGACGTAACTTAAGAAATTCTTTGACTTGAGGCAACATCGTCTTGTCGTCCTCAAATCGCATCTTCAAGACTTTTTTTGTCACATGGATCTTGTTGCGGTTCTCATCCTCCTTGTAATATTTTTCCAGATCCTTCCAGACGATATTTGTAGGTCCGTCTTATTGTATGACTCCGCCAGAGTAACCTCCATGGAGTTAAGAATTAGCAATTTACTGATTTTGTTGTCTCTCCTCCACTTATTCTGCTTAGCTCTTGCATTTGTAATCGCCCGAACAATAACATCATCACCTCCAGAATAACAGGCTCAGGATATGTCAACATGAAGTCCATATCTACGAGTTGGAGAGTTAGGCTGACATTTCTCTTCCAAACGTTATATTACTCCCTGTCAAACTTCTTAAGTTTGTTAAAACTTGTGTCGAGCAGACTTGTACGGTTGTTCTCTATCTTACTTGGATCTTACATTGAGATTGTTAGTCTCGGAGGTTAATCAAAGATGGTAGAACCAGAACTTGAAGTCGAGATCAGAAGTTCACAGAAAAGTTTTCTCACTGATGAACCTCGATTCCAACGAACTAATAATATAATTCTGATTACAACTTGCTTACAAGATAACAAAAGAATAAGAATAAATAAACTCCTCATTATTCCTTGCAATCATAGTTGCAGACGGACAGAACAAAGTTACAACATAAAGAAGAGACGAGGATGAAGAAGAAGAAGAAACTCTGCTTGCTGGGGTGATGAAGATAACCGTTCTCAAAGCCAAAATTTGTCCCATACGATCTGCTTCTAGGAACCAACAAGTTCACGAAGAACTTCTAGAACGCTCGTTGTCACCTCATGCTTGGACTCGTACGAACTTTTTGGACTTTAATGGCGGCAGCAACAACTCTCTTCGTCTCTTCTATTTCGAAGTAAGTCCTCAATGGAGGTACGAAGAGAGTATTTATAAACTAGCCAGACCGCCCATTAGTTACGAAAAGATAGGAGCAAAATAACAGCAAATTTAAAAAATATAGGCACGAATTAATTTAAATTCCACAAAAAATATATCTGAATAACTGACCATATATTTCCATAACCATTCAAATATATCTGATAGCAGTGGCCACGCAAGCAACCGCTCATGTGGCCGTGCATGCACTCGCGCATATGCTGATATGCTAAGTGCAAAGTGCACCAACAAAGTGTCATTTTGTGCCCTTGATCCCGAGTCTGAATCCGTGTCCAAGTCCCTAAGCCCCTTTGGGGCTTAGCTCCTATGGAATAAATTCCAAGAGCATGACAAAAATCTCTTTTATTGAGGAATTAATCATTTTTTCTCCTAATAAAACACCCCCATATGGCACCCATGTGCCCCACCACACCCTATGTGCACACCTCAACTCATACAAAGTATTATATTAAGATACCAACTTGGTGGTGTAGCCAATATAGGACTATTTTTATTAGTCTAAAGGAAACAACACCAATAATATATATATATATATATAGTCATAATTTTAAATTTGAGTTCGGCCTATTAAACAATAAAAATAGTTTAACTGAAAAAATTGAATAAATCGAATCGATTATTGGTTTGGTTCGATTTTGCTTATGACTAATTTCGTCTATGTTTCGATTTTTATTATTTAGACTTTTAATTTGTTCAATTTTAACTATTTCGATTCGATTAAAATCGAATAAACCAAATGCTCACACCATTCTCCAGAGCCTCACCTTGATGCGTTATGTGATCATGCATTTTTTTTTGACTTACCGGCATAACGTACAGGACCCGACGTAATGTTTGGGACTTTTGTGCACACTGTATTACATGTATTTGGATCCACTACCCCCCAACCTCTACCATTTAAAAATAGAAAGAATAATACGTCCCCGTGACTCGATCCACTGACCTTCTCCTACCCAACCAGAATTTTATGCCTCTTCTCGGTAACCACAAGAGTCACCCGAGTTAGGTGTGTGATCGTGCATTAGCAAAGCAAGAAGTACCTTTTCTAAGTATTTTTGGTTCTAGCTTATGAGCTTGGTCTAACCAAATGAGACTGCCACTTTCTTTCCCTTGGGCTTGTCCATGTTTATAGTAGGGAAAACAAATTTCTTCCTCGTCTTACCGTCATGGTGTTGTTGCTGACACGATCACACGCCATCTGGTAGATTTTTATTTTTTTGAATTTTTGGCATAATGGTCGGAGTCCGACTTAACTCAAGGTGTGTTAAAAGGACGAACGATCCAAAACCCAACTCGGGCCCGGTCCAGTCAAACCCGGTCTGGGCCGGCCCGGACCCGGTCAATGGACCGACCTACTCCCCATCCACGGGTCCGCGCTGGGATCGGAGGATCTGGCCTGGACCCTTGTCGGCTTCGTTCGGGCCGAGTCAAATTTGGACGGTCTGGTTTGACCGACTTGGCCCGATTCGGCCTGGTTCGAATGAATTTAATTTTTTTAAATATAGTTGTTGGAGGATATTTTTACCAAAATACTCCTGTTTTAGTGGCATTTTTTATCCATTTTAGGGGTATTTTGGTCATTTTTAGAAAAATAACCAAAATATCCATTATAATAACTCTTTTTGAGGGTATTTGGGGTCATTTGGACCCAAATTTTTTCTATAAATAGTCCATAATCCATGAAAAATAAACACAACAAAATTTGTTCCCTCTTACAAAATTTCTCTCTCTATTTTTTGTAGAGAAGTAAATAATTTAGCTTTAATTTTTTTTGAAAAATTATTTGATATAGATTTCAAATTATACTTAACATATTACTTATAAATTTCAAATAAATTTATAGTTGAAGTTGTACTTAAAGTTATATAAAAAACTTTCTAACAAATAACTTATAAATTTTAAATTATAGAAAAATAACTTAGTAACAAAAAATTTATAAATTTTAACTTGAATTTATTAACATATTAGTTATATGATATAGATTATATAAAAAATATATATAAAAAAATAAAAAAATAAAACCTGCCCGGATGGGCCCGACCGTGAACCGGCCCGGACCCAGACCGGTTCGGCCCGGTCCTCCCCTGACCGGGTCATGGGCCCGAGCTAGGTCAGGATAATTTATGACCCGGCTGGCCCGGCCCGCCCCTCATCTCTGGTTGAGCCCGGCCCGGACCGAACCCGTCCAAACTCGGTTGACTCGAGCCACGAGCCGGCCTGGACCGGCCTAATACACACCATGAGACGTAATGTTCGAAACTTTGTGCACAATGCATTGTATGTATTTGGGCCCACTGCCTCCCAACTCCCACCATTTATAAATGGAGGAATAATATGCCCCCATGGCTCGATCCACTTAAATACTGCCACCCAGTCAGGATCTTATATATTCTCGATAACCCCAAGAGTCACTCGAGTTCGGTCATCTGGTAGTTAATTTATGCTTTTATCCCAACAACAATCTCTCTTTCAAGTTATTTAGTTTAATAGTTTTAGTAAACATGGGAGAGGGAATTGACTTGAAAATTTCTTCTCTAAAACGAAAATTTTCGTACAGAGCATAAAAATTCGTAAAAATTGCAACCAAAGCATATTTTTTAATATATATTTCAAAAGGGAGTTACAATTGCCAATGAAGCTTTTACAATATTCAAGGATTTTAAAGATAGATTGTCAAAATTATCCTTGATTATAAGAGAAGCTATAAATTTATTTTTAAAAACTGTAATAAATTAAGGATAGTATTGATAACCCACCATAAAAATTCTTGGATATTGTAAAAGCCTCATTGACAATTACAATTTCTTTCAAAAATAGCACAAAAACGTTATTTGGGAGAGTATTTTGTAATATATATATATATATATATATATATATATATATATATATATTTATAATTATATTCCGTAATTTGTGCTAAAATTTTTAGTGATGCTTTTTAGTGATGAAATTAAACTTTCAGTGACGAAATAGGACTTTTAGTGACGAATATTAATGACTAAAATAAACTATTAGTGACAAATTTAATGTAAAACTTTTAATTTTTATTCTGCCATTGGGACTAAATTTTTAGTGATGTTTTTTACTGACGAATTTGGACTTTCATGACGAAATGAGACTTTAATGACACTTTTTAGTGACTAATTTGGCCTTTCATGACAAAACCAGCCTTTTTAGTGACGAATTTCTACTTTTAGTGACAAATTCCTGCAAACTTTAATTTTTTAAAATGAAAAACGTTATTACAATGGGCATTTTTGTGCTATATTTGAAATATATCAAAATTTTATGCTTTGCTCTGTACGAAAATTTGCCTTTCTGAAAGGAATCTTTTTACATTCTTTTTGTTCTGGTTTATTTTTCCACTTGATCAATAAAAAAGACTAACTTAGAATTGAAGTCCAGTCAACAAATTATTATTTATTTATTTTTTGCGATGTTCGACAATATGTACAAAAAATAGTGCAAACTGCATTGAATGCCACTTGGGCCCAATTGTCACGCCCCGATCTCCCGCATGCTATTTCGGCCGTCCCCGCTAGGCGGGAATCACCCTCACCAGCGCTCCCACGGGACGATCGCTTTGACCCATCCGGGCGTGATGCCGCACGAGCGTGAGCCACGCCCGTGCAAGGCCCTGGTCCATTGGCTGGCGGTAAGAGTTCTAAGCCACAGAGTCGCACAGATTGTCCGAGTGCAGCGAAGTCATGAACGCATAGGCGATCGGTAACAGATTCACTGAGTCGACAATATAGTGGAAGCATTGAAACACAAGTTGAAGTAAAGCGAACTCTTTTATTAATATGAACATGTCTTACAGGAGGCGTATAGCCAAGATTACAAGTCGCTCAAGCCTCTCTCTCTGAAACAGTAAAAGTGTGCCAAGTGGCTACAATTTTGGAATGATTGTATAGGCGATGATCAGGCGATGTTCAGGCGATGTTCACAACATTATGTCTTGTATATGTGCTTCAGTTTTGGATGCACCGTTGCTTCGGAGTGATCTCCACACCTTAGTACGTACGAAGGAGGCATCTGCACCGAACGAGATTCTCCCGCACCCTGCATACAAACTGGTGGATTATCAGTACATTGAATGCACTGGTGGGGAAGCTACTCGCCCGCTCGACAAATCCAAACACGTAATACAGGTTTCGTGCACAACTATTAAGTTATCTTTCTAATTGCCTTAGGATCAGTTTCATGCAAATATTGAATAGCCTAACTCGTGTGGCAGTGCGCCGTGTGACATAAGAGGAAATACGGCGAGACTTACCAACTTACCATCTCCTTCCCTGTCCAAGGCAAACATTGTTAATTCGAGCATGGGCAAGTATAAACATTCAGGAGCATAGCATATGCAAACACGAGTATTTATTTCAAGATCGTTCAGGTGTTTAGTTCATTTGTTTCATGCGATACAGTATCTCGCACGCGGATAGCCGCTAAGCGAGGATGATTTATTTATCTTTCATTTACAAGCAAGCATGCAACAAGTTAAATACAAGGCGATCACTGGCGTATGCCATAATGGACGGTATAGTCTTTGACGAGAATGGTATGCAATAAAGTACAAGAGGCGCTGCATGCCATTCCGCCGAATAAGAGACTATGAACAATTGGTCTAGTCTTGACGAGAATGGTATGCAACGAAGTACAAGAGGCGCTGCAAACTATTTTGTCGAACAAGAGACTAGGAACAATAGGTCTCGCCCGTACCGGGTCGATGCCAGTGCCCCAGCATCGCCCGCGAGATCGTGACCCTGTGCACTGGTTGTCCATGATCGAACGGGGCCTTGGTTGGGGCAACAAGAGTACAAGACAGGAGTCATTGCTGTTGAGGCAACAATAGTACAAGACAAGAGGCATTGCCTGATTTCCATTTTCATAGTCGTTCTGAACAATATCTTTTATAACAGGGTGTTGGCTTGGCTTATGTTACAAGTTTTGAGTCAAGGCAACGTACAAGTAGACAAGCATGCATTCTAAGGAACATAAGCAACACGTTTGCTCGGGCCCGAAGGTAAGCCGAGAGATGAAACCGTTAGGGACTTAGCATGCGAGGGTCTGAACACATATAAGCAGTATTTTATTTTCCATGTTCTAGCATAAGCAATACAAGTTGGGATTATTCCCTTAGCTAGGTGCTTTGGATTTATTAGCATGCAGGGGGTGAATCACCTAGCGACTAGCATAACATTCCAGATTTTATGTGTGCTGGCTAAGCAAAGACAAGTTTACCGTAGCCACCCACCTTAGCGATGATTCGCCTCGGTAGAGCGATACGTCAAGCGAGCCTCTGAAAGCCTAACTCGGGATTCCTGTAGGGACAAGTCTGGATATCCTTTGCTTCTTGTTTGAGGCAAAGCGGATCGGGACAGTTGCACTTTTGCCGTTTGAGACGGCAGTCCGCTAGAACAAAACGGGGTGTTACATCCTACCCAACTCAGAAAAAGTCTCATCCTCGAGACTTACTGAGGACAAGCAGTAATCTAGGGTTGAGGCAATCCTAGACAAGTCGTTGTACTTGTTCATTTGGATATTTACTTGCACAAGCATCGAAATTAGCATATCGCTTAGACTGGATCGTGCGCACTTTCGAAGGGCCCCTCTAGCGTGAACACGTCAACCAGCTTAGTGATAGTAAAGTCTCAACACTCGAGTTTCACCTTTTCTTAAGTCTTGGATGGTGCACTAGTTCAAGGCGTCTCTCGAATAGATGCATTCAACCAAACTTAGAGTTAGTGAAATCGGACAAGCTACTAGCGATACTCTCAAGGGTTCGCACAGGTTGGCACAAAGGCCACTCGCAGCACAGTATCATACAAACAAGCATATCATTCAAAATGCATTTTGAAAGTATTTAGACTTATTGTTGGAACATCCCATCGAGGCATTAAGAGAGAGCGTGCACATAACCCATGAACGAGCTTTCAAAACAGAGATATCGAATCGAAGTCCAAAGGCGTAGAAGCCAGGCTCTGATACCATTCTGTCATGCCCCGATCTCCCGTAGGCTATTTCGGCCGTCCCCGCTAGGCGGGAATCACCCTCGCCAGCGCTCCCGTGGAATAATCGCTTTGACCCATCCGGGCCTGATGCCGCACGAGCGTGAGCCACGCCCGTGCAAGGCCGTGGTCCATTGGCTGGCGGTAAGAGTTTTAAGTCACAGAGTCGCACAGATTGTCCGAGTGCAGCGGAGTCATGAACGCATAGGCGATCGATAACAAATTTACTGAGTCGACAATATAGCGGAAGCATTGAAACATAAGTTGAAGTAAAGCAAACTCTTTTATTAATATGAATATGTGTTACAGGCGGCATATAGCCGAGATTACAAGTCGCTCATGCCTCTCCCTGAAACAGTAAAAGCGTGCCAAGTGGCTACAATTTTGGAATAATTGTACAGGCGATGTTCACAATATTATGTCTTGTATATATGCTTCAGTTCCGGATGCACCGTTGCTTCGGAGTGATCTCCACACCTTAGCACGCACGAAGGAGGCATCCGCACCGAACGAGGTTCTCCCGCACCCTGCATACAAACTGGTGGATTATCAGTACATTGAATGCACTGGTGGGGAAGCTACTCGCCCGCTCGACAAAGCCAAACACGTAATACAGGTTCCATGCACAACTATTAAGTTGTCTTTCTAGTTGCCTTTGGATCAGTTTTATGCAAATATTGAATAGCCTAACTCGTGTGGCAGTGCGCCGTGCGACATAAGAGGAAACACGATGAGACTTACCAACTTACCATCTCCTTCCCTGTCCAAGGTAAACATTGTTAATTCGAGCATGGGCAAGTATAAACATTTAGGAGCATAGCATATGCAAACACGAGTATTTATTTCAAGATCGTTCAGGTGTTTAGTTCATTTGTTTCATGCGATACAGTATCTCGCACGCGGATAGCCGCTAAGCAAGGATGATTTGTTTATCTTTCATTTACAAGCAAGCATGCAACAAGTTAAATACAAGGCGATCACTGGCATATGCCATAATGGACGGTATAGTCTTTGACGAGAATGGTATGCAACAAAGTACAAGAGGCGCTGCATGCCATTCCGCCGAATAAGAGACTATGAACAATTGGTCTAGTCTTGACGAGAATGGTATGCAACGAAGTACAAAAGGCGCTGCAAACCATTTTGTCGAACAAGAGACTAGGAACAATAGGTCTCGCCCGGACCGGGTCGATGCCAGTGCCCCAGCATCGCCCGCGAGACCGTGACCCTGTGCACTGGTTATCCATGATCGAACGGGGCCTTGGTTGGGGCAACAAGATTACAAGACAAGAGTACAAGACAAGAGTCATTGCTGTTGAGGCAACAATAGTACAAGACAAGAGGCATTGCCTGATTTCCATTCTCATAGTCGTTCTGAACAATATCCTGTATAACAGGGTGTTGGCCTGGCTTATGTTACAAGTATTGAGTCAAGGCAACGTACAAGCAGACAAGCATGCGTTCTAAGGAACATAAGCAGCACGTTTGCTCGGTTCTGAAGGTAAGCCGAGAGATAAAACCGTTAGGGACTTAGCATGCGAGGGTCTGAACACATATAAGCAGTATTTCATTTTCCATGTTCTAGCATAAGCAATACAAGTTGGGATTATTTCCTTAGCTAGGTGCGTTGGATTTATTAGCATACAGGGGGTGAATCACCTAGCGACTAGCATAACATTCCAGATTTTATGTGTGCTAGCTAAGCAAAGACAAGTTTACCGTAGCCACCCACCTTAGCGATGATTCGCCTCGGTAGAGCGATATGTTAAGCTACCCTCTGAAAGACTAAGTCAGGATTTCTGTAGGGACAAGTCTGGATATCCTTTGCTTCTTGTTTGAGGCAAAGCGGGTCGGGACAGTTGCACTTTTGCCGTTTGAGACGGCAGTCCGCTAGAACGGAACGGGGTGTTACACCAATGTCCCCAATTTTCATACACACACACACCCATATCTCTTCCACAATTTAATTTCTAGACCATCCGCCTATCTAAGAAAGTTATACCTCTCCTTGCTGAAAACAAGAGCCAACTGAATTCGGTGGCAAATTATTATTCATATGAGAGCATTTGCCAACTGATATAATTCAATCCAGCCATTTGTATATTTTGTTGGTATTTTCCACTTGGCTTTGGGAGTTTTAGTCCCACATTAGAAAACCACCAATGTGTATATCTTAATATATAGCTATGCTTAGTATTGGTATATGCACATGGGGTAGAGGCCTATGTGCCCCAGCATGGAGCTTTTCTTCAGTTTTTTCCTTTGCTTCATTCTTTCTCATTGTAGCGTCTGCGAACATAAAAAGAAGAATATTTTACTTGTTGTTTATTATAATCTTCATTTTCTTTGGAGCCAGTTTGTAACCTGTACTTGGTTCGTGCTTCGTTGGAATAGAGAAATATCAGATGAGGAATCTTGTATGAATCTCTGATCTCGACGACAACTTGGATTCCAGATGAGAGCGGACCTTCGGGTCTCGCTAGCAGCTCTGTTATAGCCCCTGTTCTACTATTTTTGATCCGTCGAGGGACTAACAATCTCAAAGCAAGATCCGAAGAAAGATGTAGAACATCCGATCAAATCTTCTCGGCAATAAGTTTTCACAAACTTGAGAAGACTGACGGGATACACTTCGAACATTTGGATGAGGGAAGGAATCCTTTGTCAAATGTTGAAAGTGAGTTGTCAAAAACCTACCATTTTCCAGAATGGAGGAGTTAGCATTTGAAGGACGTGCATTCAATTGGAAGAAAGATTACAAGTTGAGCAAGGATTATATTGTGCGCATAACGAGACTTAGCGCATGACAGTTCTTGGCGGTTGGCAAGACTTGGCCGCATAGAAATCTCTTGCCACATGAAGACTCTTGTCGCATAAAAGACTCTTAGCAGTTGGCAGATTCTTGGTGCATTGAAGGTCCTGCCGCATGACAGAGCTGACCATATAGTATCTTGGACTCATACAGGACGCATGGAGGCTTATATGCATACAGGACGCATAGAGGCTTTGTGCATGAAGGTCACTACTCTGGCAGAACTTGACGCATGGCTAGAATTGGAGCTTCAAAGCAAAACTAATTCGAACCAATATAGCAAGGTATAGCTAAAACTTGGTTCTTTGATTATTTAACTTGGTTGCTATGATTGTGCAGGTTGAGTTATCAAGCGTGGTTACTGATTGGTGGGTAGACACTGGTGCATTCGGCCATGCATGCTCTGTAAAAGAGCAGCTCACCAAGAAAGAGCACTAACTAATAAGAAGGTCTTTATGGCAAATAAGTGTCAAGCAGAAGATCTAGGGATCGAGATTATGATTATGGACTTCCGGCTTGAGGAAGAGATTGCTCTTATTGAGGTGTGTCACATCTAACTAAGACATATCATTTTCAAAGATGTCTAAGTTCAGGGATATCTCCAAGATTTTGGGGTAAGGAGGTGGAGACACATAATAGGTAGTCAGGAAGTCGTTTAGATGGATAACTACAAGTACAGATCCTAAGGAGTGGGTGCGCTCAGATATCTGTGACTTCTATTCTCCAGAAAGGGCCGGGGTAAAGTTTATCACTTCTTTCTTTGACGATTTCTTGGGAAACGCATTCTCGTATCTTCTAATAATCGAAGGATGAAGTGTTCGAGAACCTCTGGGACTTCAAGTTTGGAGCTGAGTGTCATATCGATTTATAACTCAATAGACTCAGAAGTTTTCTATACGAAGAGCATTGTTCTTTGGATTCGTATCGTTCATCTTGGAACATGGAATTGTCTATGGATCATGAATCATTCTTTGGATTCACATCATTTATCTTAGAACATGGAATTGACTATTTAACATGCATTGTTCTTTGGATTCGTATCGTTCAGCTTGGAACATGAAATTGACTATGGAATATGCATTATTTTTTGGATTCACATCGTTCAGCTTAGAACATGGAATTAACTATGGAACTTGCATTATCCTTTGGTTTCACATCATTCATCCTAGAACATGGAATTGACTATGGAATATGCATCGTTCTTTAGATTCGCATCGTTCAGCCTAGAACATGGAATTGACTATGGAACATGCATTATTTTTTGGATTCATATCGTTCAGCCTAGAACATAGAATTGACTATGGAACGACATCTTTGTACTTTTCTAGTCCTTTGGAGGTGCCGATAGAAAGGACCAGCAGTTAACAGTAATGATGACTTCTATATTTTTGGTCAAAGGGCCTTCCAGATTGTCTGTGGAGAAGGTTACACTTATGGTCATGTCCCTAGTCCCGTTTGTCACTTCTGAGGTAACTCTGGTTTAATGTCAGATCCACATGAATATCTTTCGATTGTGGAGGCTTTCCGGAGGACCGTATCAGCTAGAGTTGTTGCCACTTCTATAGAAAAATACATAGTCCAAGAAAGAATTATTTTTTGAAAGATAATATTTGAACCAAAACTCGAAGAGCAGTCAGCTAGAAGAGTCAGGAGGTCGAAGGACCAAAGATGATCTTATCACCTATTATATCGAGGTCATACCACTTAACAATGATGAGACGATGAAGACCAGCGACTTGGTTTGCTGGGAGAAGGAAATCCATAAAGAGATTGACCCCATAATAATACTTGGGATGTTGATCAATCTGTCTGAAGGAGCTAAACCTATCAGTTGCTTATATGTCTTCAGTAGAAGAAAATGGAAGCATCCAGAACAATTAAGTTCAAGAATAGGCTTGTTGCCTAGGGGTTTTCTAAGATAACATAGGATTGAGTTCTTAGGCACCTCATTGGGGGTGTCATATATCAAGATGATGATTGTCGTAGGTGTTATTCTGTCACCCCCACTTTTTGGATTAGGGGTATTTTCGTCTTTTCGTAATTAATGAGTAAATAATTGCATGGTAATCAATTTTATTTAAATTACGGTGACCTTAATCTATTGTTGCACTTTATCGTTATTCGATAACTAGGACGCTACACTAGCTTTGTCTTCCATCAGACTCACACCCTTGTCCTAGATACGCCAGACCGTTAATTAATGCTTGTGTCCCACGTAAATCCAGCCCTTTGTACTTCTATTTAATTGTAGAATATCTCCTTGCATTTAATTTTAATTAAGCAAACAATAAACCTATTTCGTGTAATTTTTGTAATTTCATTAAACCCATTAGAACCCTAGCCCATTGGAATATCTCCATAATAAGTCAAGGCCTTTTCCTAGTATTGACCAAAGTCAACATATTCTAGGTCAAACCCACACCCTTGTATATATATATATATCATCCTATTTACTCCTTCCCCTTAAACCTAAACCTAATACTCCCAGCCGACATCCCCTCTTCACCCTACTGTTTATCGCCGAAACCCGACGTGAACGCCGGAGCCGAGCGGTCAGAGCCGACCACTACTCGACTGTCGACCCCCCCCCCCCGCGACTGAACACCGGAGACCGGTCAGAACCGCTGACCCCGAGCCGCCTGGATCCCATCGACCAAGCCCCGACTGCCCCGTTTCAGCGCTAAACCGACACACACGACTGCACAGAGCCGCGTCGAACTCGCCACGCTGAACCGAGCTCGACTGCACAGACCGAGCCCGACTGCACAGACCGGACGACGCTGCCCAGACCGGACGATGCTGCCCAGACCAGACGATGCTGCCAGACCGGACGACTCGCCTACGCACGCCGGACGACTCGTCTGTATGCCGGACGACTGCTGACCTCGCTGTACCCGACCGGAGCAGCCCTTCCGACTCGACGATGCCGCGACACGCACGTCTCATTCCCGCGCCCAGGTTCGAGTCCCCTCTCGCGTACGTGTACGCGTACACGCACACGTGTATTCTTTCTTGTATGCATGCGTATGATTAGCTATGATAGTATATACGTATCGTATGATGGTAGATTAGTGTGTTGTATGTACATATTATATATCTATATGAATATAAACCTAATTAGTATATATGTATGGTACATGTATTAGTATAGGGTTAAATGTATTTTTGGCATATATATATGGTATCTCTCAATTAGTATAAATACATATATATATACGTATTGTATACATCTCCCTAGTATATGTTTAATATATATATATATATAAAGTATTAATTCTATTTAAAGTATATATATACATATGTCTATTATTTTGTAACTAATAGACATTTATGTATGATTAGATCATATTATAGATGACTTAAATGTAACCACGGATACCCCGTAATTACATTGACCTGTGATCATGTAGTATGTTAGCAGACTGCCATATGTACACTGACGTACTGGCAAGACCGTACCATTGACTGTCTGTTATGCACAGCAACTACAGATGTGACCCCCTAGCGTAGTCTGTGAGATCATGGTGTTTGATTGTGTATTAGTGTAATGTCTGATACAGTATTATGTTTATGATATATCTATAGGACTGTTGGATCACTCAGACGGTACCTTGGAACCCGGATATTGGTATTGCCAGCTAAGGACCACAGGCGAGTACATTCTCTGACAGTTTCTATTATGTTGATTATCTCTATAATTCTTGTTGTATAGCGTACATGACTCCGACACTGTTATTTACACGAGTTAGCATCATTGAGACCTGTCACGAGGAGTCGTGATTGGAATCCATCGTGCTAGCTGGGGAAACGGGGAAGTATTAGTAGTTTATGTGATCATACATAACTTACATGCAGCATTAGCTCACCCACATTCACGTTGGTGCAGCCTTACCCTTACATGCCTCATCGCTGTTACATCTGGTTAGCTTGACCTGTTGGGGATGACCGCTAATCAATGTAATAATTCATATAGTCCCAAGCCGATCACATGATATACTGATGTTTCACAAACTTAGTTAGATATTCTTGAGATGCATCTCTAGTACATTGATCTAGCATCTCTACATGTTCTAGTTGTTGTTCTTATATACACTTATATACCAGTTCTTTGTACTTGCGTACACTTGTAGTTCTATTCCTTGTCAGATGCATATTGATGATGATGTTTCAGTACTTTATTCCAGCATTTCTTTTATTCCAGTATTTCTTATTGCCAGTATTTCCTATCTGTCTTGTATTTCTTTACACTGTGTTATAGTTTTTGTCAATATATGTGGAACTGCTGTTAGAGGTGTATTTCGTTCCAATCCTGACTGAATATTTTTTCCAGAGAATCTTGAGGATTTCTGTACCACGTACTACGGACAAGGTATAGATGTAGACTATGCACCAAAGATCCTAGAGGAGACCATGCTTCTAGATGAGGCATTGCCTACAGCTATCTAGATAGTATTTATTTATGCTTGAGACTTATGGAGGTTGTTTCAGTTTATGGTTAGACTTATGTTAAGTTTAATTGGAGACTTGTGTTGGACAGCTAGACTATGAGTTATCTTTATGTTTGAGACATGGTGTTTAACTATGTCATTTCTTTTTATCTTTTATCGTGCCTTATAGTTGTTGTGATTGAGTTACCTTGTGAGATTATTGTGAGATGTATATTGACCTCCTTATGGAGATGGATATCATTGACAGGTATTTAGCTATATAGTATTACTGTGACCTAGACAGCATTCTACCATCGATGCTGCGGCGTAGGCTGGACGTACCCACGCTCTCGTGCCCCTATACCGGGTGCGGGTCATGACATATTCATAAGCTGGTTGTTTATCAGATAAAGGAAGACAGTCATGAGAGATTCACGGACAATAGTCAGAATTATTTGTCATTCAAGTTTGAAGATAGTCTACGGGTTGGTGATATCTCAAAAACGGCCTGAAGCAAATTCCAGGATGTGGCAGCAGAAGTTTGACAATTCATCTAGTCAAAGTTGTCACAGGATCAGCGAGACAGAAATATGTGTGTACACAAAGTTCGCTGATTAAAAAAGCATCATCTTTAGTATCTATGTGGACGACTTGATAAATCCGTATTGTGGATATAGAAGTGTCACTAGAACAAATATGTCCTTTTGTCCAGGTTTAGGACATGGGATTATGGAGGTCATCATAAGGATATAAGTCAATCCGGATGCCAGGTGGGCTTTCTCAGGCGTAATCTCTTCACAGAAGATAATTGGTCACATACTTTGGGTATCAGGGTCGATACTCCTCAGGTGTAACATTAAAAGAAAGAAGCCTAATCCAAGGAAAAACATCAGACAATTGGTGTACTTGAGCATCAACAGGTGTATGATTCAAGCTGCATAACATTAAGATAAAAAATCCTAATCCAAGGGAAAGTATCAGATAGTTGGTGTAGTCGAGCATCATCAGGTGCATGATTTAAGCTGCGTGTACCACCAGGCCTGATATAGCTCTCGATGTAGGGATGCTGAGTCTGTTCACGAGCAGTATATGTATTATTGAACACTGGAAGCTGTGAAGCGAGTCGTCAAAATTCTCAAGTGGACTCAGTGGTATATCCTACACTATAACAATTATCCTGATATGATGGAAGGCTTCAATGATGCCAGTTGGTGCCCAGAAAATAAGAGTAAAAGATCCACAGGAGGACGTGACTTCTCCAGGAGTGATGCTGCTAGATCGTAGAAGTCGAAGTAGTCTTTACACTCAGTATTCTATGCACTATCAGCTGCAGCATATTAAGCATGATGGCTTTGGAAGCTCTCAGATGATCTTCCTATGGTTAGTACACAGATTCAGGTGATACTAACATACTATAAAATCCAGGAAGCTACAACGGTGACATCTATTCATCTCTTCCAGGGTCTGAAGAGAACTCTGTGGATAAAACACAGAGCACTGAATGAGCACAGTTAGCGTGGATCATTACAAAAGTTAATATTCGAAGCCAGAGGATTCTGGTGGATCCGTTCATTATAGGCCACTACAGAACACTGAATGAGGGCAGCTAGCGTGGATCATTATAGTGGTTAAAGATCGGAGTCAGGTATATTTGGCAGATCCGTTCATTATTAGCTTTAAGCACCAATAGATTGTAAAAACTATAAAGGAGCATAGTACTCCATGCTACCGAGGGGTGACACCACTTTGAGGTACCTCGACAGGGTAAAGCCTCATCTTCGGGCCATGTCACAGCGATAGTATCACCGCATATAGTTAAAGTCAAGCATTATAAAGGAGCGTAGTACTCCATGTTACTGTGGGATGACACCACTATGAGGTACCTAGACAGGGTAAAGCCTCGGTTGCAGGACATATCACAGCGGCAGTAATACCGCACATAGTCAAGGACACAGCATATATGGGCTTGGAGGACCTCTGGTATTGGATTTCTACAATTCTACCATTTAGTTTTATGTTATTGGTTCAAAGAAAAATCTACCAGGCATCTAGCTATTGGTTCAAGGGAGGGCCATTGACTAGGAGAATATCAGGTATAGTGGGTAGTCCTCAGGGATATTGTGGGATACGTACCCGGAACCACTGTGGTCTACTTTTTGTTCTTGATCAGAATATTTCCTGTCGAGGGGATGGCTTTAACGCCTAAATTAGTTCTTGGGTAGAGTAAATATTCGACGTGCATTACAGGAAGCACGAGTAGTTTCAGTATTACAAGGGACTTGTATCCCATGCTACAGTAGTGTGACACCACACGAGGGAGTGAACCTCGGCTTTGGGCCATGTCATAGCGGCAGTAGCACAGCACATAGGCAGATAGCCTAACGCTGAAAGAAAATAGAGAGATGTAGTTTAGTACTACAAAGAGGCCTGTAACCTCATGCTACAGTAGGTGACTCCATATGTGGGAGTGAACTTCGGCTTTGATCCATGTCACAGCGGTGTAGCACCACATAAAATCGCAAGACTTCATGCTCGGAGGTAGCACAACACTACTAAGAGGCATGTGACCTCATGCTACAGTGGGGGACACCACATGAGGGAGTAAACCTCAGCTTCAAGCCATTTCATAGTTGCGTAGCACAACACAGGAGAGTAAGGCTCCATGTTGTGTAGTAACGACACTACTAAGAGGCCTGTATCTCATGCTACAGTGGTATGACACCACAATAAGGAGATCCTCGACCTTGGGCGGCCATGTCATGCAGCGTAGCATCGCACAGAAGCGCAATGCTTTATGCCAGATAATAAACTGTCTATAGTGAAACTCTCTATAGTGAAAGAACTCACCTAAGTGTATAGATAGAGATATAGGCCGTCTCTTGATGGAAAGCTTATAGACGCCCAAGATACATACACTAAGACCAGGTCAGTACATGGCCTTTAACGTGCGACCAGATGTCACAGCTGAGGTTATTGTGTGAGTGGGGAGAATAGCAGCTATGGTGCAGTTTTAAAGGCCTTGTCCATTCTTGTATTGTAATATTGTTTGACCCATGCGGGAAGATTTAAGTCGTCGGCGATATCTATCCTAATGTAAGATGGCAGTCACTGTGAGGAGCACTCTACCATATATTGTGATATATGTGGGAGATTGTTGGGGTTTTCCACTTGGCTTTTGGAGTTTTAGTCCCATATTAGAAAACCACTAATGTGTATATCTCAATATATAGCTATGCTTAGTATTGGTATATGCACATAGGGTGGAGGCCCATGTGGGTTGACTTTTCCTAGAGGGTTTAAGTGTGAACTCCATTATGATAATCTTTATTTTGTCACAATATTTGGGAATTTTTTCTTAGGAGTTAAGCCTCACAGGAACTTAGCGACTCGGGCTCGGGCTCGTGCTCGTGCTCAAGGGCACAAAATGGTACTTTGTTGGCACACTTTGCACTTAGCACGCCAGTATCGTCGTATGGCACTCGTGCGCTCCTTTTATGCGCGAGTTACATGCACGGTTGTCATGCCCCAGGCCCAAAATACGTAGGACTAGGTCACGTAAGCATGCCAGCCGCATGGATATGGCAACTCCAATATATGGAAACCAAAATCCATACGTACGTTGTAATAGGAATATCAAATCCACAAGTGGTATAAATATATCACAAGTCACATGGTATAATCTAAATCTCATCCACAAAAATTAAATATAAATAAATAACCAATATCTACGAACTAGATCTCAATACAAAGTATCTAAAGATACTAGTTGGATGGAAACAAATCCACTACCAACTCGAATATAAGAGAAAATACAATATAAGTACAACATAACAAACACAATATAAGAATATCAACTAACGACCACGGGGCTCAAAGAGAAGACATCCTCGAAACACATGTAACCATCCGAATCTGCGCTCCTACAAATACTCAATAACAGATACACCTGGAAGGGCCAGGTCCTCAGAGGGACATAACAAGATACATAAAAGTATGTCAATAAAGTACTGAAATAAATATCCAATTGGTCGCCTAACCGTCTAAGTGAATGCAGTTTGAGAATAACTTTCTAACAAGTGGGCTATCTGGCCATAAATGAGATTGGCATGACTCTCTCGGAGAATCAGGGGCCTCAAAGCATGTCGTCTTATGAACGGCAGAGGCCGCCAAGTAGTATAGGGGTCATCACCGCCCGTATCTCCAACGGAGCTTCCGAGTTACAAAAGGAAAAGTACAAAGGAGCCCAAATGCGGTACTTGTTGTTCTCCCCACCCCATGCTCTAAGCATGTCACATCCATGACACAATTTTGTTCATAGCCTATTTTTAGTACCCTAGCCCAATTCTGTAACCAAACAAGGACAAGGATTGGACTACCGTACTATAATAGGCTATGTCCAGGGATCTCTAATAACTGCTAAGTCTTCTAGCATACAAAATTTTTATCAGTAGTCATCCCTAACGCACGGCCCACACGTACCGATTATCAGTCAATACGTACGTCCGTGATCTATATGAGACTCACAACTCGTGTAAAAATGTGTCACATTCAAATAAAACCTAATGATGCTACATGAAAATGGGGCAGTCTCATAAACAAGGTCAATGCAAATACATAACTAAAAATATATCGCGACGACACCGTCGCGCGTATTTTATATAACAGTTAAAATATATGAACTAAAGACAGAAAATAAAGATGCATGCAACATATGGAATATAAATAACAGTACAATGGCAAGATATACTTGCCTTCTCTGAAAAAGGATGAAGTCACAACTCAAGGCGTCGTCCGATCTACTCGTCACATAAATTAAACAAGTTAGGTTACAAAAGTGGGTGAATAGGCTCCTCCATTTTAATTAATTTTTAATTTTTAATAAATAACCTAAAATAGTATTTTAATCTTATTTTAATTTTATTTTATTGTTAAACCCTAATTTTGGTCCAAAGAAAGTCAACTTTACGGATTTGTGATCCATGGTACGCAAATCGAGGCAATCCGTTGACCAAAAGTCAACCAACTCAAATCCTGGATTTGTGTATGGAATCCTATAGACTTCAACGCTACATGAATGCTGGAATTGACAGTTTTATAAAATCATAAGTCGGTAGAGAGTTATGGCCACAAGGGCGCACATATGACAGTTTTCGGTGGTTTCCTATTTACGTCTACGTTGCATGAATTTTACAGTAGAATAAAATTATATTTTGAATTCAGGAAAAATACTTTTCTGGAATTTCATCATGTCAGCTTTCCAAAACTTTAAACGGTTCACAATTTTGAGTTCGGAATCCCCCGAAATCTCAAAAATACCAAAACGCATTTAATTTTGGACAGCTGGCACTTTTAGAATTTTCTGGAAATATAGCTTCTAAAATTATTTAAAATAATTTATATATTCAGAAAACTAACCTTGATATTATTCTAACAAAAAAAACTGGAGTGCGTTTGGCGTCCGGAGCTAGGAGATATCGTCTTTTTAAGTCGTCATAACTACTAGAAAATAAGGCTGAATTTATGACGAATTTTGACTATTTTTGGACGAAAAAGAGAGGAGTTTGGGGATAAAAATTATGAAAGCTGAGTTTATTCCATAAGTCTAATAGGTATTTATAATGGTAAATATTGTTTAATTTAATAAGACTATAATTGGCTAATTTTGATATGATTAGGATCAGTTTAAATAAGGATATGATATGCATGAAGTTGTTTTCCTAGTAGGCTCAGGATTTGAATTAATTTAAAATAGAGTTTGTGTTCATCTCAATAATTTATAATCTTAAATAGAATTAAAGATAATATAAATAATTTATGTATAATCTTATTAATATCTATTAACACTAAATTTGCATCTATCTAATATTAAGACTTTATATATCCAAATAAATCCTCAATAATTCCAAAAATCCAATAATTACTTAAAATTCTAAATAAATTACAGAAAAATATATTTAAATATTTTAACTCTAAAATAAATGTTTGGTAGTAACAACATTCAAGTATGGTCTCATAGTAAATCATGGAAGTCCTAAAAATTTATGTTTCCTAAGTTTTAATTACAAAAAATTTTAGAAAATCTCCAAAATATAAAATAACCTAAAATAATTCTAAATAGATATTTATATAAGTAAATATATCAAGAAATTTATTTTCTAATTAACTAAGAGAATACTTTAAAGAAATTTAACATCTATAATAAATATAATAATATAAAATACACACAAAATATCTATTTTGGGTGAGGGGGTTTACAATCTACCCAACTTAAAAGAATTTTGTTCTCGAAATTAAAAATAAGGCATGGTTTGGTAAATTATTCATATTCGTACATAAGGCAAGTCAATCGCAATTTCTTCCAAAAATTTAAAATCTATTTAAATCCATCGCAATCACTTTCAAAATTAAATTAACCATTATTTAAATCAAAATTCAACCAGTCGTAATCTATTCTCGATTTTTAAATCATCAACATCCAAATTTAAATTAAATCCATATAACATCTTCAAGATTTAAATACGCATATAAATTTTACCTCACGATCTCCAACTATCATAATCTCCTCTAGAAAATAATTTTAGTCCAATATTATTCCTATTTGCACTAATAATTTTTGTACTCTTCAAAATTTTAAATTCAATTCACATCTTCAATATTTCCAATACGTAATCCAGCAATCAAATTTTAACTCTTAATTCAAATCATCAAATTATAAAAAAAAATTTAATTTTAATCCACCAATGTTCAAGTCTAAATTCTATATTTATCCTCAAAATTCAAATTGATGATTTACCTTCAATATTCAAAATTTAAATCATGTACTTAAAGTATAAATATTTGGTCCGACGCATCAAGGTTTCAAAATTAATTAAGTACTCATCATCTAACTCCTTCTTCTAAAATTCTCTATATTTAAAAAATGACTTAATCTCTCCATCTAATCCTACTTGATCACAATCTGAAAGAATTTAACCTCAAATTAACAATACGATTTCTACCCAACTTAGAATTTACCCATCTATCATATAAGGCTATACATTTTAAGAAAATATTCCTTAATTTATTTACTCATGTCATTCAATCCTCAAAACTTTAACACCGATTATATCCTATATGATAGGCCCTTAATCAATTATAAAAGACAGTCACCAAATAATACGATTGGCCTATGGGTACCTCTAGTCTATCTGTATATCAAACTTATAGCAAGCACAAGGTTTTGTCTTTCCGAAATAAGGGAAGACGGAAAACAATGATGAAGAGTTCAAGGGAAGGGTAATAGAAATAGAAGTATGGGGATCAAGGTATTTAAAGAATTCAAATAGGAATTGTCAGGGCAGTTGTGGATTAAAATCCTATTTTGGTAATTCTTTGTTCGCATGCTCGTATTAGTACAGTTATGTAACCGATACGATACGCTCAGACATGTCTAGAGGGCAAGTACATTCGTCTACTAATCACTATATATCTCAATCCACATAAAATAGTTATGCGAAGGACGAACCAAGCACACTAAGGTTAGCTAGACCCTAATACACTGATTCTGAAATGTATTATTGTAGGCCCCCCAATAATACATATGTCATGAACAAGCTCGATAAAGAATAATCTTGCAAAAACTAGGCTATAATAGCAGCATAAGTCAAGGTAGTACAGCAAATATAAATACGCTGGATTATGATGAAAGAAGGTACATAACAATTCAAGTTCACAAAAAGATAAGACTCTATAATCTCTATAGTTGTCATACTAATTCCTTGTCTAAGTCGATAGTCGACAAAGTAGGGGTATAGCCTCTAAGTTCTACAGTCTGAATAAACACTATCGTCTTAAGCTAGCATACAATTAATGTCGTTCAATTACACTTCAATAATAGGTCAAAAGACTATGTGATACTACGTTGTGAGGTATACTACCCAACTTATAACAATTAACCTAATACTGGGACAGTCTTAAGGGGTTTCTATAAAATAACTTTGTACTTGTAATTAAAGCAGAAGCTCTTATTGGGGTATACGAGAAAAGATCTCGGTACCTATTAAGGTATCCTATTGCATTATATGGGTAATGGTCATCTTAAGTCCTAATCATAGTGCTTATAGAGCAAGTATCAATAGTAAGAATAGAAAAGTTACTGGCCTTCAAGGGGAAAGGGGATGTAACTTGTATCGAGGTGTGGTACAAGTTACGCGATTTAAAAACTAAGGGATAATCATCAGGTTGTAATCTAGAAGAATAACTTACACTGTCAAGTTCTAATTACCAAGTACAAAATTTTCAAATTCAAGACTACAACTATAATCCTAGCAAACTATATATCCTTAACATAAGATAAAATCACTTGGTCTATAATCAGAGGTGTCAAGTGACACGAGTTGAAAGATGGATAAAAGAAGAACATAGTTTAGTCATCGCACAATTAGCGAACGTTAAGGTCGTAGAGGAACAATATATGAAGTTAAAATAGAAGGCTCTAGATAGCATCATGGTTTTCTAAAGGGGAGTGGGATGCTAGTTGCTATGTTCGAGGCATGATCAAGGAAAAAAATATTGATTACATTCCTCTAGGCTTCCTGAGGTGCTGTCTACTAATAATAAGACAATAACCTAAGTTTATAGTTCTCCAATACTATCTAACTATGAAGGTTAGGTTCAGTCATAATATTCAATTTTGGTTTTCTATTGGTTCCTCAATACTAGGGTCAAACATTATGGTAAAACTTCTAACTAACTCTAGTAGTGTCTATACTACTCTCAAGTCTTCATAATACATCAAGGGGTAATGGTAAACCATTCTATAGATAAGGAATTCTAGGGTTCACTAGATATTCTAAACTTAGTGGTGTGTCAACACTCTAGTTGTACTCTTAATAGGAAGGTTACCCTACTTATCATCTAACAACAGGGACTTCTATATTCTAGGAGGGGGCTATACTCAAGGATTTATTAGGGAAGCACATGAATCAAGCAGGATGCAATTATTGAAATAAAATAGATTAGAAGAAATACGAGTCATAGTCAATTGTGGATGAGATCCTATACTCTAATCCTATTTGCAGGCTTGCTCGGTACAGTAACGTAACCGAGACAATATGCTCTCGACCTGTATGGGCCACCACTAGAAACATGTCACGCCCCAGTCCCAAAATATGTAGGACTAGGTCACGTAAGCATGCCAGCCGCATGAATATGGCAACTCCAATATATGGAAACCAAAACCCATACGTACGTTGTAATATGAATATCATATCCACAAGTGGTATAAATATATCACAAGTCACATGGTATAATCTAAATGTCATCCACAAAAATCAAATATAAATAAATAACCAATATCTATGAACTAGATCTCAATACAAAGTATCTAAAGATACTAGTTGGATGGAAACAAATCCACTACCAACTCGAATATAAGAGCAAATACTATATAAGTACAACACAACAAACATAATATTAGAATATCAACTAACGACCACGGGGCTCGAAGAGAAGACATCCTCGAAACACATATAACCATCCGAATCTGTGCTCCTGCGAATACTCAATAACAGATACACTTGGAAGGGCCAGGTCCTCAGAGGGACATAACAAGATACATAAAAATATGCCAATAAAGTACTGAAATAAATATCCAATTGGTCGCCTAACCATCTAAGTGAATGCAGTTTGAGAATAACTTTCTAACAAGTGGGCTATCTGGCCATAAATGGGATTGACATGACTCTCTCAGAAAATCAAGGGCCTCAAAGCATGTCGTCTTTTGAACGGCAGAGGCCGCCAAGTAGTATAGGGGTTATCACCGCCCGTATCTCCAGCGGAGCTTCCGGGTTACAAAAGAAAAAGTGCAAAGGAGCCCAAATGTGGTACTTGTTGTTCTCCCCACCCCATGCTCTAAGCATGTCACATCCATGACATAATTTGGTTCATAGCCTATTTTTAGTACCCTACCCCAATCCTGCAACCAAATAAGGGCAAGGATTGGACCACCGTACTACAATAGGCTATGTCCATGGACCTCTAATAACTGCTAAGTCTTCTAGCATACAAAGTTTTTATCAGCAGTCATCCCTAACGCACGGCCCACACGTACCGATGATTAGTCAATACGTACGTCCGTGATCTATATGAGACTCACAACTCGTGTAAAAATGTGTCACAGTCAAATAAAGCCTAATGATGCTACATGAAAATGGGGCAGTCTCATAAATAAGGTCAATAAAAATACATAACTAAAAACATATCGCGACGACACCGTCGCGCGTATTTTATATAACAGTTAAAATATATAAACTAAAGACAGAAAATAAAGATGCATACAACATATGAAATATAAATAACAGTACAATGGCAAGGTATACTTGCCTGCTCTGAAAAAGGATGAAGTCACAACTCAAGGCGTCGTCCGATCTACCCGTCACATAAATTAAACAAGTTAGGTTACAAAAGTGGGTGAATAGGTTCCTCCATTTTAATTAATTTTTAATTCTGAATAAATAACCTAAAATAGTATTTTAATCTTATTTTATTGTTAAACCCTAATTTTGGTCCAAAGAAAGTTAACTTTACGGATTTGTGATCCATGGTGCACAAATCGAGGCAATCCGTTGACCAAAAAGTCAACCAAATTAAATCCTAGATTTGTGTGTGGAATCCTATAGATTCCAATGCTACATGAATCCTGGAATCGACAGTTTTATAAAATCATAAGTCGGTAGAGAGTTATGGCCACAAAGGCGCACAAATGACAGTTTTCGGTGGTTTCCTATTTACGTCTACGTTGCACGAATTTTCCAGTAGAATAAAATTATATTTTAAATTATGGAAAAATACTTTTCTGGAAGTTCATAATGTCAGCTTTATGAAACTTTAAACGGTTCATAATTTTGAGTTGGGAATTCCCGAAATCTCAAAAATACCAAAATGCGTATAATTTTGGACAGCTGGCACTTTTAGAATTTTCTGGAAAATAGGTTCTGAAATTATTTAAAATAATTTATATATTCAGAAAAAAAAACCTTGATATGATTCTAACAAAAAAACTGGAGCGCGTTTGGAGTCCGGAGCTAGGAGATATCGTCTTTTTAAGTCGTCATAACTACTAGAAAATGAGGCTGAATTTATGACGAATTTTGACTATTTTTGGACGAAAAAGAGAGGAGTTTGGGGATGAAAAATATGAAAGCTGAGTTTATTCCATAAGTCTAATAGGTATTTATAATGGTGAAGATTTTTTAATTGAATAAGACTAGGATTGGCTAATTTGGATATGATTAGGATCAGTTTAAATAAGGATAAAATATGCATGAAGTTGTTTTCCTAGTAGGCTCAGGATTTGAATTAATTTAAAATAGAGTTTGAGTTCATCTCAATAATTTATAATCTTAAATAGAATTAAAGATAATACAAATAATTTATGTATAATCTTATTAATATCTATTAACACTAAATTAGCATCTATCTAATATTAAGACTTTATATATCCAAATAAATCCTCAATAATTCCAAAAATCCAATAATTACTTAAAATTCTAATAAATTACAAAAAAATATATTTAAATATTTTAACTCGAAAATAAATGTTTGGTAGTAACAACATTCAAGTATGGTCTCATAGTAAATCATGGAAGTTCTAAAAATTTATGTTTTCTAAGTTTTAATTACCAAAAATTCTAGAAAATCTCCAAAATCTAAAATAACCTAAAATAATTCTAAATAAATATTTATATAAGTAAATATATCAAGAAATTTATTTTCTAATTAACTAAGAGAATAATCTAAAAAAATTCAACATCTATAATAAATATAATAATATAAAATACACACAAAATATCTATTTTGGGTGAAGGGGTTTATAACGGTTACTTGCTCGGGCGCATGCTTCGTGGGGCCGTGCGGTCAGGTGCGCATGCGGTTAGGGGCCATGCGGTCATGTGCCTATGCGGCCATGGGCCATGCGGCCAGGTGCGCATGTGGCTCGGTGCGTATGCGGCTTAGTACCCATACGGTCGGTTGCCATGCAATCAGGTGCGCATTCGGCTCGACGTCCATGCGGCCAGGAGCACATGCTGCTCGGTGCCCATGCGACCTGTGGAGAGTCTGACGTGGAGGAGACATGAATTGCTTTCGACATTTGACGTTATTGTCTGTCTCGTGCAGTAAAGTATGTCAGGCGGCACGAGCGGCTGCTTTCGACATTTGGCGGCGCTTTCAGCCTCGTGTAGTACAACGTAACTTACGGCACCGACAGCTCTCGACATTTGGCGGCGCTTATGCGTCCTGGAGTCTTCTTAGGCCGCATAGGTGTTGTTTTCTTCTATTTATATAGAGGACCTCCTCTTTCATTTGAGAAGAGAGAATACAAATGAAAAATTGAGAACACCAGATCATATGCGGCCCAGAGTGTCTCCCTCTCACATGGTATTTTTGAGTTTTTTCGAAGGTGACTTTAAGCGTTCCAGAAGTTCTTTTATGAACTTGTTGGCTCCTGGGAGCAGATCATTTGTACGGCAAATCTTGCTTTGAGCAACGGTAGTTTTGACCACCCCAGCAATTAGCTTCTCTTCAGTTTTTCTTTTGTTTCGTTCTTTCTCATTGTAGCGTCTGCGAACATAAAGAGAAGAACGTTTTACTTGTTGCTTGTTTTAGTCTTTATTTTCTTCGGAGCCAATTTGTAACTTGTTCTTGGTTCGTGCTTTCATGGAATAGAGAAATATCTGATGAGGAACTCTTATGTGAATCTCTGATCTCGACGACAACTTAGGTTCCAATAGAGAGCGGACCTTCGGTTCTCGCTAGCAGCTCGGCTATGGCCCGCGTTCTACCATCTTTGATCAGTCGAGGGACTAACATATTCAAGCAGCCCATCTCAGTAAATTGAAATTAAGCAACAATAATTAGTTGCATTCGTTTCGGTTTTTATGTACATTTGTACGATCTTTGTAACATTCGGCAATAACAAAAAATATGTATACTTCTGTGTATGTTTTAAAAATATCAATTATATGTATGTGTTTTAAATTCCATCGTTGATAATTTAACTAGTCCAATTTTAGGACCAAATTTAAAATAAAATAAGAATATGTACAAAAGTTGTAAATTTTTAATATAATTTAACCATAATGCTAAATTTTGGTCCGATATATTTTTATTTTTTTGAGATGTCCAGTGATACACACGAAACTTTGTGCACGCTACGTTACATGTCATTTGGACCCACTGTCCCACACTTTCCCCGCTCTTTGATTCCGAGACAGTACGTTTAGCCAGGAAGGTTATACATCTTTTTACTGATCACAAGAGTCAGTTAAGTTTGGTCTATTAAACAATAAAACTACTTTAACTAAATAAACCAAATAAATCGAATCGATTATTTGTTTGGATTCGATTTATTTGGTTTGGTTCGATTTCGCTTATAACTAATTTAGACTAGGTTTTGGTTTTTATTTTTTAGACTTTTTATTTGTTAGATTTTAACTATTTCTATCGAAATAAACCAAACGCTAACCCTGCTCCCGAACCTCATCTTGATGCGTTACGTGTGATCGTGCGTTAGCAAAGCATGTTCCATTTCTAAGTTTTTTGGTGTTAGCTTATGAACTTGGTCTAACCAAATGAGACTGTCACTTTCTTTTCCTTGGACTTGTCCATATTTATAGTTGGGAAAACAAATTTATCCTTGTCTTACTGTCATGATGTTGTTGCTGACACTATCACACGCCATCTGGTAGATAATTTATACTTTTATTCCCAACAACAATCTCTCTTTCAAGTTATTGAGTTTAATAGTTTTAGGTTAATTCTATACGCACTTCCAAAATTATTTAGGATAGTTCATACTTCAGAATAATTCAAATTTTTATAACTTTTACTTAGGACAGCCCAATCCCCCCTCTCCCACCCAAAATTCTAACCCTAACCCCAACCCCAATCCAAACTGCCAGAGAAGGAGGAGGAGGACGAGGCAGAAGGAGGAGGAGGCGACGGAAGGCGGGGGAGAAGGAGGAGGTGGAGGCAGAGGCCCATGCTGCTGTTGTTGCTGTCGTCCCCGACCCGTCCATCACCGTTCCGCCCTCGTCGCTGCCTAGTGGCGGATTCAGGATTACATTTTACTGACGCCACCAAAAATTAAACATATAGTGCAGAACTGAAAATTGAACATAAATATCATCCCAAACAATCCCAAACAAAGACATCACAAAAAAAGGGTCGATTCTTAATACGAACAATATATCAAAAGGTAGAAATTATTTTTATGAGTTTTCATACAATAAAGAATTATATCTCACAATTGTTCAGTACGACTTTTCATACTTTGAAAGCGTTTACCTACAACATCATTTGTAATACTACTAAACAATTCTTTTTATATGAAGCTTACAAGAAAATCAATTAAAATTGACCACGAATTCGATTTCGTAGATTCGTCTTGACAATATTCATTGCAAAGAATCATGCGCTCATGTAGACACAATGCGAGAGCCATGCAACCGATGCTTTCCCCAACATGGGTCAATGTACAAATTATCGGCAACATATGCCACCTTCATTCCTATTCCAAGCAACCACCAAATCTGTAAGCCTCCAGATTATCTTCCTCGTGGAAGAAAAATATGTGAATTTCTTTTACGGTAAATTCTAATATCCATCTTCAAGTTAATTTTACACATTTTTTGCACCGGTACATGTATATCGCAGATGTTGTGAGATTTTTTTTTCCTAGTATTTATACAATTAGGTCCATTATCATATCAAACATGTAGTGTCTCATTCCCCATTTTCGGGGAGGACGACTAAGAAATATTTGGTATCGTTCGATCTGGACAGATTGAATCAAGATCATTTTCTCGTTATAGATTGGTTTCTTCGGAATCAAGTCCTACATTCAATGGATCCTGCCTCAAGGAAGGACTCGACAGCAGAGTCGAGAGGGGCCTTTTCGTTGTCCTGGTTTCTTTGCCCATTTTTGATAATGTTTGGTTGCTTTCTTGTTGGTTTTGTGACATGCATTTTCTTGAACAAATTTGGTGGATTTTATTGTTTTCGTTCTTTGAACTTCGTATTTCGTATCGAACTTTGGGAGACCAAGACAGGAGATATTGATCATCTGTTGGTGCATGCAGATGATCGTGTAGGCGACGCACAAGCTGAGTCTTGAAGATCTTCTCTTTATCTTCCCCAATTGTCCAACTTGTGAGTGGCTTTACTTTCGATTAGCGCCCTTCTTCCAAGTCTTCCTTCCTAATAATCTGACTCGTTTGTGTGTTCCGATCAACGATACCATAATAACAAAAATTGAGTTAAGACAAAAAGAAGTAGACTTGAAATACTTAATGCTTGTCACATGAACAAACTTGCCCAACGATCACTTGGTTGCGTGCATGTCTGCTATGCATATGCTTTTTTATGTTTTATTTGTAGCTAGAACTTATTTATCTATCATTGTTCAATGAGTAATGCAAATTGTAATGTGATCATTAAGCAAGGTAGCCTATACTATGGAATATGCATAAAGTTTATTTTCTTATATTGCCTTGAAGTGCTTTATTTGATAACTTAGTTTTTAGATGATGCATGGTCAAGAAAAACTTATGCACAAGGGTAGAGTTCTACCAACGGTAGCCGGGACACTGGGACCGCTTTGGCCTGGGTAGAACATTTGCTAGCTGACGTCCTAGCACGGGATAAATTGGGACGTCCGATAAGGGCTAGCTACCTGAGGCGGAAAGACAGCGGACCATCCCTAGGCCGACCAGTGACATGCTATATATATATATATATATATATATATATATATATATATATATATATATATATATATATATATATATATATAAACTATGCAAACTAACTATGTCTTCGTGGCAGGGAAGGTCATGATAAGTTTTGTACATGTGGTTCAGATGGTGTCGGTAAAAGTCACCGAACGTGACACATTTCGTTATGTCATTTACTTCTATGAATTACTTGTAACTTGATCTATGGCAAGATAGAAAGAGCACACAATGATAATGTTGCATGTTCACATGAATACTGTGTCGATTTAGTGTGTTGGGTTAGTTCGCCCTTACCGATATTTTTTGAAGTACTGACCCTCGTTGCAGCAGGTTCTCCGAGCCAAGGCGACGCGGCAAGGAGCTAAAGATTTACCCCAAAATTTTACTGGTCTGACGTGTTCGTGTTCGTGACTTTTTGGAGCACAAGTACATATTCTCAAGGAGCTCGCACATACCCTTTTGAAGCTCCTAGATGATAGTGCAAACACGCACCCAAGGTGGTTTGCCTTTTTGAATTTTAGTAATGGATGTAATGTATGGATTGGCTATCTTATTTTACGTCCATCTTGTAAGCCGTACGACACCCCTTTACTTTTAAAGTCAAGAGTTTGTAACAATTATATTCATTATCAATAAAGAGAACTTTTCTTTATTCCAATGTGTGATATTCCATTTGCGTACTCTATTGCATATGTTTCAAAGTATATCATTATGCCTAGGCCTTGTGCGGGCGCGTCTTACGCTCGTACGACATCACATCCGAAGGACGATTATCGATTTGATAGAAATTAGGACATGACAATAATTAGAGCATGGCTTCAGATCCTTTGACATTAGTGTCAGAAGAGTATTCGTGAAATGACCATGTTCCTCCTAGTTGAACTCTTGAATTCGCTTGGCAAAAATGGGATATGTTTCATACAGTGAGTCCATAATATATTTTGAGACTGACGTAAGTTACTTTTCTTTCAAAGAATGAACTCAGAGCCGGACGCACAAGCACAGGTAGTGGTGCAGGTACAAGGGAGCAGTTCTGGCACTTTGAGCAATTCGGGAAGTCAAGCAGTTGCGCCCTCTGTTGATTCGTTCGAACGAATGATGCGCTTGATGGAAACGCAGCACAAGCAGGTAGAATTATGTCAGAGCCAATTCGAGTCCCGAATTAAGGCTCAATTTAAGGCACAACCGACTCAGGCTGAGGCACAACTTAAACAAATGAATAGCCTACAAACGATTATGATAATGTTCGTCGCCAACAACTATTCTGCATCAATGACCGCCACGACCGTACTAGTTATAGCCGAGATCGCGGGACTACATGGCTCTCAGGAACCTCCGCCCTCAGACGAGAAGGGTTCCATCCTTCAAATATCAGAGTTTCACAAGATGTGTCATTCTACCTTCAAAGGGATTGAGGACCCCTCCGTGGCATTAGATTGGCTGGTTGAGCTAGAAGACCACTTTGAAGTGCTTCGCATGGATGAGACGAAGAGAGTTGCTTGCACTCATCTCCAACTCCGCTTGAACATACATGATTGGTGGGATATGCACAAACAAGCTATCCTTAGTGAAGAAGACAAGGCAATTATCTCTTGGTCCATGTTTCGTAAAGCCTTCGAAGAGGAATACCTTCCACCAGCCATTCGTCGCGAGAAGAAAATTGAATTTATACATCTTCAATAAGGGAATATGACAGTACGGCAGTACGCAGCAGAATTCAACATGCTTGTAAAATTTACCATGTCTCATCTTCGTGACGCCGAGAGTCAATCCTGCAGATTTGAGATAGGGTTGCGACCTTCTATTCGTTCTTACATCGTCATCCCTCAATACCATACCATGCGAGAGTCTCTAAATTATGCCCTCTCCCTAGAGCCGCAGTACCCACCAGTTTGCACCGGCGTTATGCAAAATTTTTATCACAAGTGTCTTAGCAACAGAGGAGGTAACAACGCGCAAAAGCGTCCTAACAACGATGGTTATAAGGGTGCAAACCTGGGGAGGAATGTCATGATCCACACCCAAAATTTAGGGTACGAGTACGTGGGTACGTCCAGCCTACGTGTAGAACGCTGTCTAGGTCACAATACTATCTAGTCAATCTCACATGAGTATCCAACTCCATAAGGAGACACAGATATCACAATATAATATGTAAATACTCAACCACATAACTAAAGCACAATAAGATATCAAAGAAAATAAACAAAATGTAACAAGTCTAAACAAAATTGTCTAACTCAAAAGCAATAACATCCAAGTCTCAAAGTATGTCGGAGACAAATCCGGTACCAATAATCTGCTAAAAGAAACTAACTGAATAATTAGTGATCCTGTCTAGACCTCCCAGAAATTACACCTGGCTATAAGTTCCAAGGCTACAGCTACTCTCCCTGTGGTCCATAAAATGTCGGACACCATGCCTCTAAGTCACAGTCTGGAAAATTATTTCTAATCAGGATAGAACGATGTACATCTCTAACAGCAGTTCTACATCAATGATATAAACTATGTAGCAGTAAATAGATATAAATATACAAGATATAAATCAATGTACAAGTGATACACAATAAAGAAAATACTGGAAATAAATAGGAGAATGAACAATATGACAATAAAAAAGAATACCAATGACTAAGTGTGTGAGTACTAGCTTTAACATGTGATCGGCTTGGGAACTTGTACATGAATAATGGCCTGGTTAGTCATACGTGCGGTGTATGACCAACACTAACATGAGTACAAGACTTGTACATGAAAGGTATGATCACATATCTACACTAAAATACTCTTCACCCTCGACTGGTATAGTAGATCTAACCATGGTACGCTATGGCACAGGATTCTCTAGGAAGGTAGCAAGTCTCCCCGAGAATCAGTGTCTGTACATGCACAAGATAATCAATGAAACAAGGCTTGTACAAGATACACCATATACAAGGAATAACATATCATGACGAGATCCAGATATACCAATCCGTGTAACCATCGTGTCAAGAAACATGGATATCTACACTAAATACAATGAACATAGAGGATATCATAAACAAGAAACTATTAGAGAATGTACTCGCTTGGGGTCCTTAGCTGGCAATACCAATGTCCTGCTCCTGAAGTCTCGCAGAACAATCCAATGGTCTTATATACATATAATATAACACAATACAACATCAGCCATTACACTAGCACACACAATATAATTACGCTGAACTCAACAGCTACACTAGGGTGACACTGGTCAACTAGGGTCAAGTGTGCATCTAATTGCACGGGTGTTACATCTATAATTGCTGTGCCAGATCAGACAGTCAAAATAATATGGGTCTCGCCAATACGCCAGTGTACATAAGGCAGTCTGCTAACAATTCACATGGTCACAGGTCAAGGTAAATACGGGATATCCGTAATAACACTAGGGTCACCTAGTACATCTATAAATATATGCATAATCTTAACTAGCATATAACATTAAATTACTTAAAATTTATATATATACCAATTATATACATACTAAACATATACTAATTGAATACATATACTATATATATATATATATATATATATATATATGTATATATATATACCAATTATATACATACTAAACATATAATAATTGAATACATATACTATATATATATATATATATATATATATATATATATATATATATATATATACCAATTATATACATACACCCATTGAATAATATACGTATACGCGTATGAGTACGTATGCGCCACAAGAAAAGTGTATCTAGAACCTATGTGCGCGGGAACGAGGCGTTCGACGACGAGGAGATGAATGCTCAAGTGAAGTCGAGCTCCGGCGAGTTGAAGATAAGAGGTCGGCTCGGGCGTGCTTCTGGCGAATGGCAGCGGCTTCTCCGGCGATCAGCGGCTCGGGGTGCAGCGGGTCAGCGGCTTTAGGCGAGCGTCTGGTGGTGTCGTTCGGCGTGGTGAAGGAGATGCGGGGTAGAGTGCTGGGTTGTTGGCGGTGAACTTCGGCAAGGGGTTTCGTTTCGATGGGTGGTTCGACAGGGAGGGGGATGAAGGGGGGAAGAGAACGACGGGAAGTTGAGATGAAGATGGTGAACAGTAAGGGTGAAGGGGAGTCGGCTGCTTGTGGTTTTAGGTATAGAAAAGAAAGAAAAAAGTAAAGAAAAAGAATATTTATATATGTATAGTATTGGGTTGACCTAGAAATTTGGTCCATACTCCTTGGGAAAAGGGCTTCTCATGTAGATATTTCAAGGGCTTATGACTACATAGATTCAAAATGGATGGCTAGGATTTTATTTGATTCAAAAATTTGAGGGCTATGGTTTGAGGAGGTTGATGTTGAGTTTACACACTCCAAAAATTATGAAAAAAATAACATGAAGGAGAAATGGGTTTTTTCATGTGTTGCGTCTAATGGGGTGGACACATTAATGCAGTTTTGCATAAAAGTGCCTAACAATTGGAAAATTGTACAAAGTTGGGTTTTTGGGATTAATTAAATTAGAATTAATATAATTGGTGTTCTAAAATTAATTAGAAGTACATGGGGCTCAGATTTGGTGGGACACAAGTGTCATAAATGTAGATGACTTAGAATGAAATATTATCTTAATTTGGGTTGCACAAAATGGGTCAAGATTGTGTCTCCAATTTCGGTTGGAACGCACAAGGATACAAAGTTAGAATTTATTTAGAATTAAATATAATCGGTTGCGACGAATGTTGTGCAACTAAAATAAAGCACAATAGGACATAATTATGAGTCACACAAAGATTAAATTAGAAGACTGGAACGTCTAGGACAAGGGTATGAAATTTTGTTGAAAGTCAAGAGCTACTGTAGAACTCCAAATATCGAAGCAACGGTAAGGCACAAAAATTAAATAAAATTACGGTAATTAATTACAACCTCCATAATTAAAATCCAAAAAATGCTAATTAAAATACATGATCCTATATTTCGGTCAGGGGTTCATCTAGTGGGCTTCTAGGTCTAGTCTACTAACTCACGCATTAAGGAACACTTTATATAATACAAATATATATACACATATCATGAAATTATTTAAAATAATACACGCAATATTTATAATAAACAAAAAGTCAAAAATACCCCTATTTCAGAATGTAGTAGTGACAAGTCTACCCTCCTTAGAAAAATTTCGTCCTTGAAATTTAAAATCCTCAATAGTTGTATTTACTTATTATATTATTTTTTATCAAAATTTAAATTCATCAAACCATATAATCATGAAGTAAATTCCATATTATTATTTCATAAAATTTTTAAAATTCTATAAATATCATATTCCTGAAAATTCTCGAAATAAAATTAAATTACATTTTTATTACAATCTCCTTTAAAATTTTAATTTAATAATTAAATACTCAAAAATTTAATATCCAATCCTTTAATTCAAAATCCAATCAATGCACATTTATAAAATCTAAAATCTCATCCCAAAAATTTGAATTCAAACACTAATCCATTAATGATCTTACTCATCAATTCCTTTTTCCACACAATACTCAATAATGTAATACTTATGAAATCTTCAAATATCATATTCAAATGTAAATTTATATCTTGCAGTCCAATAAATATGATAATAATCTTCTTAAATTCCTCAAAATTTAATGACAAATTTAATCGTATCAAAATCTTCATAAAACCTATGATTTAACAAAAAACGTCAATTATGCCATATTAAGTTCTTAACTCTTTATTTGATTTAATGTTTATCCTCAAAATTTAAGGCACATTATCTCTCTCTGTCAAGTCATAACTTCTTTATCAATTCTTCACTACGGTCAAACCCCCAATAATCAAAGTCTAAGAAAATTTTACCTACCGTCCTATAACATGCAATCTACAAAAATATATGTATGGTTTATGATCTATTTTGTCATGGTATTGCAGTCTCTGCCAAGGTGTACTACTAACTATTTTCTAGTAAGAAAATCATTGATACAAGTTACGGTACTAAGAAATCAATCAAATAAACAGACGAAAATAGAACAGGAGGAAAGGAAAGAACAGAACCTGTTAACACATAACCTGCAGTATCGGTCTCCTCGACCGTTATCGCAAATGCTCCGCCCTGTTGAGGTGGCTCCCTCCGTGGGTGATGAGCAATCTGCGGTTCCACAGGTGGCCTAACTAGATCTCTATAATTTGGAGCTGCGCGCTGTCCGGGAAGATAAGGAATTAGAGGGCAATCCCTCATTCGATGTCCTGCATCACCATAGCACAAACAAAGTCCTAGCCTTAATCTATAGCTCTCCCAAAGGTGACCTGGCTTCTTACAGAAATGACAAGTCTGCTGATCCTACTGAACACGAACCGGCACCTGGTGCTGCTGGTGGTTATACTAAAACGTCCTTAGCTGCTGCTGAATATGGGAACGCTTGGCCGGTCCTGTGCTACCACTCGTATCTCCAAAAATATTGTGACTCCTCTTAGGCCTGAGATCTAGATCCTCTTCTGCAATCTGGGCATCCATCAAGATATCGCCAAAGGTAGCGGTATGATGACCAGAAGTGCACGACCTAATCTCTCTCGTCAGCCCCTTTCTAAATTTTTGGGCTCTGTATCCTGGGTCTCGAATCATAGAAGATGCAAAGTGGCTCAATTGACAGAATTCTACGGCGTAATCATCGACCGATATGGTTCCTTGGACCAAGTCATGAAACTGACTCTCCAAGGCTCCCAGGGCCACGCCGGGGAAGAACTTTTTGTTGAAAAGCTCCTTGAAGGTCTCCCAAGGAAGTCCTTCATCAGTGAGTCTTGGTTTCGTACGATACCACGTCAGTGCGATATCAAACATCTGACTTCCATCGGCCTCAATCTGAAGAATCTCCAGAATCTATGCCAAACGCAAGTTCCTCTCTATATCCTCTAGCCAGTCGTCCGTGTAGAGTATTCCCTCGGTGCCTTTGAACTCTCGAGGCATCATCCTCTTGAAATCAACTATAGTGCCTGGTCTCTGCTGTTACTGCTAGCCAGGATACTACTGGGCAACTCTCTCAACTGCCTGTAGTGCCATCTGGTGAGCGTTCTCCATGATCTCTCTCATCAGTTCAGTATGCGCTTGGTGTGCCTCTACCTGCACTCTCTGAGCCTCAACTTGAACTCGCTGAGCTTCTGTCGTTACTCTCTGGGCATCTACCATGCCCTGGATTAAAGTAAATATTTGTGCCCCATCAATGGGCATATATACCTGGAGGAAATGGAGTAGGTGAAGGAGGAAGGTTCTTTGTCATAGCTGGGGCAACACTCGGAACAAGTGGGAGAGAAGAAACTCCAGATGTTTGTCCGTCAGGTAGAGAGGTGGCAGACCCCTTGAAGTTGATGCTCCCACTCTCATAGATCTTGTCTTCGACGGCATCCTGAAGACAGACCGAAAAGAATCAATTTAGGCAATAAATACGATATTATCAAGGAAGGACAGTAAAATTCTAAGGAAGCAATATTCAGAAGGGATAAGGATAACAAGATAGATAGATTGGAAATATTTCTAGTTGTGATTGAGTATTCACTCTCATCCTAGTATGCTATATCCTAGATCCTATCGCAGGCACGCAGTAGAATAACTAAGATATCGCACTACCACGATATCGCACAACTTGTGAAGTCTGACCTGCATGGACCACCACTAAAAATGTGTCATGACCCACACCCAGAATTTGGGGTACGGGTACGCGTGTACGTCTAGCCTACGTCACAACATCGGCGGTAGAACGTTGTCTAGGTCACAATACTATCTAGTCAATCTCACACGAGTATCCAACTCCATAAGGAGACACAGATATCACAATATAATATGTAAATACTCAACCACATAACTAAAGCACAATAAGATATCAAAGAAAATAAACGAAATGCAACAATTCGAAACAAAATAGTCTAACTCAAAAGCAATAACATCCAAGTCTTAAAGTATGCCGGAGACAAATCCGGTACCAATAATCTGCTAAAAAAAACTAACTGAATAATTAATGATCCCGGCTAGACCTCCCAGAAATCACACCTGGCTATAAGGTCCAAGGCTGCAGCTACTCTCCCTATGGTCCATAAAATATCGGACACCAGGCCTCTAAGTCGCAGTCTAGAAAAATATTTCCAGTAAGGATGGAACGAAGTACATCTCTAACAGCAGTTCTACATCAATGATATAAACTATGTAGCAGTAAATAGATATAAATATACAAGATGCATATAAATGTACCAGAGATACACAATAAAGGAAATACTAGAAATAAATACGATAATGAACAATATGACAATGAAAAAGAATACTAATCACTAAGTGTGTGAGTACTAGCTTTAACATGTGATCGACTTGCAAACTTGTACATGAATAATGGCCTGGTTAGTCATACGTGCGGTGTATGACCAATACTAACATGAGAATAAGACTTGTACTTGAAGGGTTGATCACATATTTACACTAAAATACTTTCCACCCGCGACTGGCATAGTAGATCCAACCATGGTACGCTATGGTACGAGATTCTCTAGGAAGGTAGCAAGTCTCCCTGAGAATCAATGTCTGTACATGCACAAGATAATCAATAGAACAAGACTTGTACAAGATATACCATATACAAGGAATAATATCTCATGACGAGATACGGATATACCAATCCGTGTAACCATCGTGTCAAGAAACATGGATATCTACACTAAATACAATGAACATAGAGGATATCATAAATAAAAAACTATCAGAGAATGTACTCGCCTGGGGTCCTTAGCTGGCAATACCAATGTCCTGCTCCTGAAGTCTCGTATAACAATCCAATAGTCCTATATACATATAATATAACACAATACAACATCAGCCATTACACTAGCACACAAAATATAATTACGCTAAACTCAGCAGCTACACTAGGGTAACACTAGTCAACTAGGGTCAAGTGTGCGTCTAATTGCACGGGTGTTACATTTGTAATTGCTTTGCAAGATCAGACAGTCAAAATAATACGGGTCTCGCCAGTACGTCAGTGTACATAAGGCAGTCTGCTAATAATTCACAGGGTCACAGGTCAAGGTAAATACGGGATATCCGTAATAACACTAGGGTCACCTAGTATATCTCTAAATATATGCATAGTCTTAACTAGCATATAACATTAAATTACTTACAATTTATATATATACCAATTATATACATACAAAACATATACTAATTGAATACATATACTATATGTATATATATATATATATATATGTATATATATATATATATATATGTATATATATATGTATATATGTATATATATATATGCCAATTATATACATGCTAAATATATACTAATTGAATACATATACTATCTATATATGTATATGTATATATATATAGAAATTATATACATACTAAACATATAATAATTGAATACATATACTACATATATATGTATATATATATACCAATTACATACATACACCCATTGAATAATATACGTATACGCGTACGAGTACGTGTGCGTAACAAAAAAAGTGTATCTCGAACCTCTGCGCATGGGAACGAGGCGTTCGACGACGAGAAGATGAATGCTCAGGTGAAGTCGAGCTCCGGCGAGTCGAAGAGAAGGGGTCGGCTCCGGGGTGCTTTTGGCGAATGGCAGCGGCTTCTCCGGCGATCAGCGGCTCAGGGTGCAGCGGGTCAGCGGCTTCAAGCGAGCGGCTGGTGGTGTCATTCGGCGTGGTGAAGGAGATGCGGGGTAGAGTGCTGGGTTGCTGGCGGTGAACTCCGGCAAGGGGTTTTATTCCGATGGGTGGTTCGACAGGGAGGGGGATGATGGGTGGAAGAGAATGGCGGGAAGTCGAGATAAAGATGGTGAACAGTAAGGGTGAAGGGGAGTCGGCTGCTTGTGGTTTTAGGTATAGAAAAGAAAGGAAAAAGTAAAGGAAAATAATATTTATATATGTATAGTGTTGGGTTAACCTAGAAATTTGGTCCATACTCCTTGGGAAAAGGGCTTCTCATGTAGATATTTCAAGGGCTTATGACTACATAGATTCAAAATGGATGGCTAGGATTTTATTTGATTCAAAAATTTGAGGGCTATGGTTTGAGGAGGTTGATGTTGAGTTTACACACTCCAAAAATTATAAAAAAATTAACATGACGGTGAAATAGGTTTTTTCATGTGTTGCGTCTAATGGGGTGGACACATTAATGCAGTTTTGTATAAAAGTGCCCAACAATTGGAAAATTGTATAAAGTTGGGTTTTTGGGATTAATTAAATTAGAATTAATATAATTGGTGTTCTAAAATTAATTAGAAGTACATGGGGCTCAAATTTGGTGGGACACAAGTGTCATGAATGAAGGAGACTTAGAATAAAATATTATCTTAATTTGGGTTGCACAAAATGGGTCGAGATTGTGTCTCCAATTTTGGTTGGAACGCACAAGGATACAAAGTTAGAATTAAATATAATCGGTTGCGACGAATGTTGTGCAACTAAAACAAAACACAACAGGGCATAATTATGAGTCACACAAAGATCAAAATAGAAGACTGGCACGTCTAGGACAAGGGTATAAAATTTGGTTGGAAGTCAAGAGCTAGTGTAGCGCTCCAAATATCGAAGCAACGGTAAGGCACAATAATTAAATAAAATTATGGTAATTAATTACAACCTCCATAATTAATATCCCAAAAATACTAATTAAAATATATAATATTATATTTCGGTCAGGGGTTCATCTAGTGGGCTTCAAGGTCAAGTCTACTAACTCACGCATTAAGGAACACTGTATATAATACAAATATATACACATATCATGAAATTATTTAAAATAATACACGCAATACTTATAATAAACAAAAAGTCAAAAATACCCCTATTTCAGAATGTGGTAGTGACAAGGAACAATGGGCTCCACTGTGACAAGTACAATCGTGGCGGACATCTCCGTAAAGACTGCCGTATACCAAATGGAGGATGCTTCCGATATGGTTGCCCTAGCCACATACAACAGGATTTTCGAGAGGAAGGACCGTACCAACGCCCGCCACAACAATATCGTCTGCCTCAGAATCAGGGTCAAGCACCTTGAGCGAACCAGACGGCACCATAGAACGGTCAAGGCCTGGTCTATGCTCTGATTCGGTAAGAGGCATATTCTTTTAAAATTGTAGTGTCAGGTATATTACTTTCCAATAATGTACCTTCCCGAGTATTGTTTGATTCTGGTGCCACACATAGTTTTATTGCAACGGATTTTGTCGTCGAAAACAAATTTCCTATGACACCGCCAGGGCTGAACCTTAGCGTCAGTACTGATTTGCCGGTTCGCTTAGTTTGTCATGAAGATAATATTTGCATCAGAGTAAGAAAATTGTCACTTGATGTGATAGTCTTAAATATCAGGGACTGTGACATTATTTTGGGGATGGATTACCTCGACGCTTGCCCGGCTACCATTGATTGTGGGAAAAAGAAAGTCATGTTTCGTCTACCTGGGGAGATCGAATTTTGCTACGCGTGCAGTCCAGTGTCGAGAGTTCTACCATTGATTTTACGTAAAAGAAAGTCGTGTTTCATCTACCTGGCTAGATCAAATTTTGCTATGCATGCATTCCAACGTCGAGAGAGTCGAATGCCTATATGGTGATCTCTGCAATGTCTGCTTGACGGATGATACATTCCAGCTGTGAAGGGTACTTGGCATCCGTTCGAGGCACTCAACAAGATTGTGCAAACGTAGAGTCTACTTCCATTATGGCAGAATTTTTTGATATATTTCTAGAAGAGTTGCCTGGCATGCCGCCCGACCGAGAGATAGAGTTCACTATAGATATATTTCTAGAGACTCGACCGATTTCGAAAGCTCCGTATCGAATGGTCCCGCCAGAACTAAAAGAGATAAAGATCCAGTTACAGGAATTGTTAGATCGTGGATATATTCATACAAGCATGTCTCTGTGGGGCGTGCCTGTATTATTTGTGAAGAAAAATAATGGCTCATTGTGGGTCTGCATAGATTATCATGAACTGAATAAGACCACTATTCAAAACAAGTACCCCCATCCTGTGATCGATGACCTTTTTGATCAACTATAAGGCGTGACAGTGTTTTCAAAAATTAATTTTCGCTCGGGTTATCATCAGCTCAAGATCAAGCCGGATGACGTGCCGAAGTCAGCCTTTTGCACTCGCTACGGCCTCTTTTTGGTAATGCCATTCGGACTGACCAATGCCCCTGCTATCTTTATGGATTTAATGAATAGTGTATTCCGGCCGTATCTCGACAAGTTTATAGTAGTGTTCATTGATGATATCTTGGTGTACTCAAAGAATAGAGAGGAGCATACAGACCACTTGCGGACCATGCTACGGACTCTTCGGGACAATAAGCTATACACAAAACTGAGTAAGTGCGAGTTCTGGTTGAGCAGTGTATCTTTCCTCGGGCATATCATTTCTGCAGGAGACATCTCAATCGATCCAAAGAAAGTTGAAGCCATCATAGAGTGTAAGCGGACTACATCCGTTAGTGAGATTTGAAGCTTCCTCGGGCTAGTGGGCTACTACAGGCGGTTCATGAAAGACTTTTCCAAGTTAGCATCACCTCTGCCTCGCCTTCTCAGAAGGGAATCGCATTCGAGTGGTCCACTGACTACGAAGCCTCGTTTGAAGTATTAAAGTAACGTCTCACCTCTACTCCAATACTTGTACTGCCAGACGAGACATCGGGATTCCAAATATTCAGCGATGCATGAAGGCAGGGCTTGGGGTGGGTACTCATACAACGGGATAGGGTGATAGCTTATGCACAAGGAAACTAAAAAAGCACGCAAAAAATTATCATACGTATGACCTGGAACTAGCGACAATTGTGTTTGCACTAAAATTTTGGTAACACTACCTCTATGGAGTGGCTTGTCGAATTTATACTGACAACAAAAGCTTGAAGTACCTATTCACCCAAATGGACCTTAACCTACGACATCAGCGTTGGGTAGAATTAATCAAAGACTAAGACTTGATAATCGATTACACACCTGGCAAGGAGAATATTGTAGCGGATGCATTGAGTCAAGTGTTTGCGGGATCCCTGTCCGTCGATCACATGTTACAAAGAGACTTGGAGGAAATAGGCATTGAACTCCGAATTCGATACCCCGATGCGCGAGTTTCTCAGATGTGTTTTGTACCCAACCTGATGGAGAGAGCCACATCTACTCAGAGGGACGACCCATTCATAAGAAAAAGGCATGAGCATATTCTAGTAGGAAAGGCGAAGGACTTTGTAGTTGATGAGAATAGAGTATTGCGAGTAAAAGGAAGTCTATGCGTCCCCAACGACGCAGAACTCAGAAAGAAGATCCTTGCAAAAGCTTAATATGCAGCCTATACAGTCCATCTCGGGAGCACGGTGATGTATAAAGACCTTTGTACTATCTTCTGGTGGCATGACATAAAGAAAGATGTGGAGCGCTTCGTGTCGCAATGGATTACCTGTTAGAGGGTGAAAGCAGAACATCAGAGACTGGAGGGGAGATACAGAATCTTGCTATTCTGGAATGGAAATAGGAGCTTCATTACCATTAAAGTTACTTGGAGCATCGCCTTGCTCAGACCTATCTTGATGAGATAGTTCGGCTGCAAGGAGTACCAGTTTCTTTCGTGTCAGATTGGGACGGACGATTCCTATTACGTTTCTAGGAGAGCCTTCAGTCAGGGATAGGGACCAAGTTGAAGTTCAACTCAGCCTACCATCCTCAAACCGATGGCAAAATAGATTAGGTGAATCAGGTGCTCGAAGACATGTTGCATTTTTGTGCAATCGATTCAAAGTCAAGTTGGGACGTCCACCTACCGTTGGCCGAATTTACCTACCGTTGGCCGAATTTGCATCCAAATGGCTTCGTACGAGGCTTTGTATGGGTGGAAGTGTAGGTCACCGATTTGTTGGGATGAAGTTGGGGAGCGTCAAATATTTTGGCCGAAAGTGGTAGAACAAACAGTCCAGAAGGCTCGATTGATCCAAGAGCGACCAAAAGTAGCGCAAAGCCGACAAAAGAGTTATGCTGACATTCACTGATGACCCCTTGAGTTTTTCGAAGGTGACCATGTGTTTCTGAAGGTCTCGCCCATGCGAGGAGTCGCGAGATTTGGAGTAAAGAGAAAGTTAAGTCCGACATTCGTTGGCCCGTTCGAAGTCCTCAAGCGAGTCGCTCCAGTTGCCTATCAAATTGCATTGCCACCAGCCCTATCAGACATGCATACTATTTTTTATGTGTCTCAGCTTAAAAAGTACGTGTATGACCCAAGCCATGCGGTAGATTTTTGTCAACTGGATCTGCAGGCAGACTTGTCGTACGTCGAAGAGCTTGTTCAGATCTTGGATCGAAAAGAGAAGCAGCTCCGGAATCATGTAGTCCCGCTTGTGCGCGTACTTTGGCGGAACCACGCGGTCGAGGAGTCAACCTGGGAACTCGAATCGGACATGAAATAAAAGTTTTTCTCATTATTTTCTTAGGGGTAGGTTCCATTCCTAAGTTTCGTGGATGAAATATTTTATAAATTGGTTAAGATGTAGTGCCACGCTCCCCCTTTTTGGGGAGCACGGCTAAAAAATACTTGGTATCGTTCGATCGGGATAAATTGAATCAAGATTCTTTCCTCGTTATGGATTGGTTTATTCGGAATCAATTCCCACATTCAGTGGATCGTGCCTCAAGGAAGGACTCGACGGTAGAGTCGAGAGGGGCCTTTCCGTTGTGCTGGTTTCTTTGTCCGTTTTTTATGCCACTTGGTTGCTTCTTCTTTTATTGTGACTTGCCTTTTCTTGAACGGTTTCGATAAATTTTATTGCCTTTGAACTTCGTATTTCGTATCGAACTTTGGGAGACCGAGACAAGAGATATTGATAATCTATTGGTGCGTGCAGTTAAACGTGTAGGCGATGCGCAAGCTGAGTCTTGAAGATCTCTCATTTCTCGTCCCCGATTATCCAACTTGTGAGTGACTTTACTTCTGATTAACGCCCTTCTTCCAAGTCTTTCTTCTTAATAATCTGACTCGTTTGTACGTTCCGGTCAACGATACCATAATAACAAAAATTGAGTTAAGACAAAAAAAAGTAGACTTGAAATATTTAATACTTGTCACATACACAAACTTACCGTACGATAACTTTGTTACGTGCTTGTATGTTATGCATATGCTTATTTATGTTTCAGTTGTAGCTAGAACTCATTTATCTATAACTGTTCAATGAGTAGTGCAAATTGTAATGTGATCATTGAGCAAGGTAGTCTATAGTATGGAATATGCATGAAATTTATTTCCTTATATTGTCTTGAAGTGCTTCATTTGATAACTTAGTTTTTAGATGATGCATGGTCAAGGACAACTTATGCACAAGGGTAGAGTTCTACGAACTTTCGTCGGGACACTGGGCCGCTTCGGCCTGGGTAAAAAATTTGCTAGCTGAAGTCCTAGCACGGGATGAATCGGGACGTCCGCTAAGGGCTAGCTACCCGAGGCAAAAATATAGACGACCATCCTTAGTTCGACCAGTGACATGCTATATATATTTAAACTGTGCAAACTAACTATGTCTTCGTGGCAGGGAAGGTCATGGTAAGTTTTGTACAGGTGGTTCAGACAGTGTAGGTAAAAGTCACCGAATGGTGACACATTTTGTTATGTCATTTACTTCTATGAATTGCTTGTAACTTGATTTATGGCAAGGTAGAAAGATCACATAATGATAATGTTGCATGATCACATGAATACTGTGTCGATTTATTGTGTTGGGTAAGCTCGCTCTCACCGGTACTTTTTGAATTATTGACCCTCGTTGTAGCAGATTCCCCGAGCCAAGGCGACTCGGTAAGGAGCTAAAGCTTTGCCCCAATATTTCACTGGTCTGACGCGTTCGTGTTCGTGACTTTTTGGAGTGCAAGGACATATTCTCAAGGAGGTCGCACATACCCTTTTGAAGCTCCTAGGCGATGGTGCAAATACGCACCCAAGGTGGTTTGCCCTTTTAAATTTAAGTAATGGATATAATGTATGGATCGGCTATCTCATTTTGAGTCCATCTTGTAAGCCGTGCGGCACCCCTTTACTTTTAAAGTCAAGAGTTTGTAACAAAGATGTTCATTATCAATAAAGAGAACTTTTCTTCATTCCAATGTGTGATATTCCATTTGCGTACTCTGTTGCATATGTTTCAAAAACGTATATCATTATGCCTAGGCCTTGTGCGGATGCGTCTTATGCTCGCACGACATCACGTCCGGGAGACGATTATCGATTTGATAGAATTTGGGCCGTGACAATACATGTTTAGATCCTGGATGAATTTAAGTTGGACTAATTCTAATAACAAAACCTGTTTTAGAAATTATACATAAGTTTACGTCTTCAAGTATGCTCATCATTTCTTTTAAAGTGAATCACGTACGTATTATATGTGTGTGTGAACAAGGATTGACAAGTGCCAGGACTTAAAACACATAAGGTTTCATTACTAGCATATTAACATACATTTTTCAAGATACATGAAAACCAACTTGGAATTACAAGTCAAGAGAACTTCAGAGTTCACCAAGTGGAAACTGCTGTGGAAACTAAACTATATTTGCCCCAGAGTTTTAATGTTCATCTGGAGATCATTGACAAACTGTCTACCTACAAAAGATAATATTTGCAGAAGGATCTGTACCTTCTCACCAATCTGCGCCCTATGTCAGGTACAATCTGAAACTCAAGATCACATCTTTTTGCATTGCTCTATTTCAGGTTTAGTATGGCAGAGAAAGCAATCAACTCGAAGATTCCTGCGTCACGATTCTACCATTCAGAGCTTTGTCCAAGAACTTCTACTTGATGGTGATCAAGAAACAACATCCAGTTGCTTTTACATACTTTGGACTATACGGAAAGCAAGGAATGATGTTATATTCAACAAGAAACCATTCGACACCAACCACATTCTTCGTGCAGCAGGACAACTTGAAGCAAAATATGGTCAATAGTTATGCTCGGGGAGAATCTACAATCCATGAACCTTCTCTTCAATCAGAGAAACCTTTTGGAAGGCTAATTTTGATGGTGCTCTCTGCGACGACTTCATGAGTGGCGCGGTTCTACTTGGAGATATTGAAGGTCAATTCAAGGGTGTTATTTCACTAAAACTTGCTGGTGGCTCGGTCCTTGAAGCGAAGGCTCTTGCACTAAGTTTAGCCATTCAACTCTGCAAGAATATTCGTAACCTCAATGTAATTATTGAGGGGGGATTGCAAGATCGTTTTGGATGCCATCAACTGTGACGATACTGATGTGCTATGGCGTGCCAGACATGTTATGGAGGAAGGTCGGGAATGCCTAAAATCTAATACTGATTTCATTTTCAACTATGCTCCAAGGACAGCAAATAGGGCTGCACATCAACTAGCCACTCATTCTCTTCAATTCAATCAACTCTCTTCAAAATGTGTGTTTGAAGAGTCTTCATATTGTATTTTATCTGATATCCTTAGGGATATGAAGAACTATAGTACACAAGTTCTTTAATGAAGTGTGTTTTATTTGCAAAATATATATATATATATATATATATATATATATATATATATATATATATATATATATATATTTTGTCTTTCTAAAGAAACCCAGATGGCACCCATGCTATTAGAGGAATTGTTGCAGACGAGAAATTTATATTTGCATCAAATTATGACATACTGAGGATTCTAGATGTACTTTTTGATTGTGCTCACAAAATTGCGTTTCTTCGGGACATCATAATCCGAAGATAGGTGGTGTGTTCAAGACGAATCCCTCGTCCGAGTCATTTCCTGCACAAATAGCAGCTCGCATCCGGCAAAACTGCATATAAAAGAAAATTATTTATTTTCCCACTGGGGCCTGTGCCCCCAATGCGCATCACTTGCGTCCGTCCAGCACTCTGCACCCGCATTCAACCGCCGCCGTCTGCCGTCCACCCCCACATCCTACCCCTTCTTCTTCTCCTTCTTCTTCTTCTTCTATCCTCCTCCTATAATTCTTTTCATGGATTGTCAAAAAAATTAACAGTCAATTTTTTTGATAGTCCTCTAAATTGGAAGAACTATCAACATTGTGATAGTTCTGGAGAAAAAAAAATTTGGACTAACAATATTTCGATGGCAAATTTGTAAATAAAAAAAATCTAAAATTTGGACTAGTCTAAGTAATTGTTGGAGTATCTTTAGAATTAGACTAGTTTTAGTAAACGCCAGAGAGGGAATTGACTTTGAACAATTCTTTTCTATAAGGAATATTTTTACATTCTTTTGTTCTAATTTATTTTTCCATTTGATTAATAACAAAGACTAACTTAGAATTGAAGCCCAGTCGGCAAATTATTATTGATTTGAGAGCATTTGTCAATTAGTGAAACGTCAGAGGGGGAATTGACTTGAACAATTCTTTTCTAAAAGGAATATTTTTACATTCTTTTTGTTCTAATTTATTTTTCCATTTGATTAATAACAAAGACCAACTTAGAATTGAAGCCCAGTCAGCAAATTATTATTCATTTGGGAGCATTTGTCAACTGTTACAGTTCAATCCAGGCACGTGTATATACAAATAGCCCATCTCAGTAGATTGAAATTAAGCAGATCGAATTCTGAGGAAAACATGGAGAGCCCTGAGGACAACAAGAAAACGGTAATGTTCACTCATTCTCCAATTCTATTTTTTGTTGCTTATCTTAGTTATGTTAAAACCAATTCGACTACTGAAGCTCAAATATGAACTCTAAATCAGAACTTACCGTATGAATAGGACACGTAAATTTGTGAGTGTACCTTCTTCTTCTTTTTTTATTCAGTAGAAAAAAATTATGGGATCAGATAAATATAATCTAACGATTTTTTTATGGCCGAGTTTAAAAAATTAAGTACTCACGAGTTCCTTTAGGAATTTTGGTTTTGTATTGCTATCTATTGTGGTGCCTTTTAAATTGGTTGTGTGAACTGTGGAGAATTTTTTTTCTCTTTGAGTGTTATATATATATATATATATATATATATATATATAGAGAGAGAGAGAGAGAGAGAATAAAGGATGTGAGATGGCACCTCACCCTAAAAACAAAGGTGGCGGTGACGTGGCACAATCTCAACCACACAAACGAGAGGAGGGGGTTAAGTGCAAATTGCCAATTATGAAATGTGTGGTTGAGATTGTGCCACGTCACCGCCACCTTTGTTTTTAGAATGAGGTGCCATCTCACCTCCCTTATTCTCTCTCTCTATATATATATATATATATATATATATATATATATATATAGAGAGAGAGGGAGAGATCCATAGAATAAGGGAGGTGAGGTGGCACCTCACTCTCAAAACAAGGGTGGCGATGATGTGGCACAATCTCAACCACACAAATAAGGGGAGGGGGTTAAGTGGAATTTGTCAATTATGAAATGTGTGGTTGGAATTGTGCCACGTCACCGTTACCCTTGTTTTGAGAGTGAGGTGCCATCTCACCTCCCTTATCCTCTATATATATATATATTTTTTCTGTTTTCTTAGTCCTGACTTGATTCAGCCATTTTCGTTATCCATAGCCATACCTTTTAGTAAATTTTAAGAAACCTTTTACTCTCTTATGTTTGGTTTGGAGGAGAAAGCTTATTATCAAAAAATTTGAATGTTCAAAAAAAATAATATTTTAATGAATCATAGAAAATTTATTCTCTTAAAAAAGATGGGTATATTACTTTTTGATAGAAATAAATTTGGTATAGTTCAAGTTCGGATCCCTCAATCGTGTTCGTATTCAATTAATATGAAAAATAAATAAAATAAACTATGTTGTTTTTCTTTATTTCCTTTTTTTTCCCCCTTATTTTTCGTTTTTTGTTTTTAAAATACAAAATCACAATTTTATATTCTTTTCCTACATATTTCATTTGTTGTTAAACTTTTTTTTTCTGGTTTTTCCCCCTTTTTCATTTGTTTTAAATAATTTTTTTGTTTCTTTTTTAAAAGAAATGTTTTTAAATAAAATTCGTCTTTAGTTTTATTGATTTCTTACGGTTTTTTTTTTTCTTTTTTTTGTTCTTTCATTTTTTTTTTCGTTTTTCATTATTATTCCTTCTATTGTTTTTAATTTTCTTTCCTTATTTTTGGTTTTTAAAGAAGGTTTTTTTTTTCTTGGTTGGGTCTGTTTTATGTCAGGATGAATTTAGGTTAGGTTCGTATGGTTTGGATCAAAATTAATTTATAAGTAAAAAAATGATGATTTTAATAGGGTTTCATTATGTTCTAATGAATACTAAGATTTCATTTTAACCGACAAAGCTACAAAAATTACAAACAAAAACAAAAAATAACAACAATTAAATAAGTTTAATCATTCATGTAATTATTATTTTTGTACGAACTAGATGTTCACGAAAATATTTATACATTTATCAAACATGAAAATATTTTTTTTTTTTACGAATCTACAGAAATTTTGATCCTCGGAAATAGAATTTCTAACATACAATATTTTGCGTATCAAATGCGCCCTTAGATGATCTCATGTCTGATAGTGTGGCATTTTATCTGAACAGAGTGGTCTATCATCAACGAGTCAGGAACCTACAAAAGGAAAGGGCGGGGATAAGGTGTTTCATGTCGAGATAGTAAGGGACTCCAGGCCGGTGGCGACAAATATCCCTGGAGGATCCAAACCTCGTCCCGAGCAGCCCGAAACTAAGCCCAAGCCCGAGCCCAAGCCCAAGCCCAAGCCCAAGCCTTCCCGTTAGCTTTTGTTCAAGAGAACATGGTCTTCAGTTGGGAATAATATATATGCAGTATAAATCGGGAATACTAGTCCTAATATCAAGTGCAAGAAATTATGTATTACTGTCTTTGTCTTTGGTATAGTACATCTTATCTCTGGGAATACTAGTCCTAATATCAATTGCAAGAAATTATGTATTACTGTCTTTGTCTTTAGGTATATTACTTCTTATCTCTGGGAATACTAGTCCTAATATCAAGTGCAAGAAATTATGTATTACTGTCTTTGTCTTTGGCATATTACATCTTTTTTCTGGGAATATAGAATTAATGCATTCGGTACAAGTTAAATTACCAGAAATATAACATTACATAGTACAAATTTTCTAAATTGCCCTTCTTACCAAATTCTCTCTACTCTTATAATGATGTTTGAAAACGATTCAAAATTGTGTTGTCTAAACCATAGATTAATACTCCAGTAACTATTTTCTAAAAAATTAACTAATTATTAACTACCTAATATTATTTATTTACAACTAAGCAATTCTAACTCAAGTGGTTAAGTTGAGAGGTATTTTTCTTGATGTTTGAGTTCGATATAATAATTTTATATTTAATTTTTTTAACAATTTTGTTTTGGGCGTACATGTTACTAGTAATTTTAGTAAACTAGTCTTTTAAAATATTCTGAACATTTTCATATTAGGAAAAAAGTATGTATAAAAAAAACTAAATTAGTTATTTTTCATAAACTATCATCCTAAACATAATCAACTTCGATTTGATTTGGGAATAGTCGGGTCATATTATTTTTGGGTTCTGTTTGATCTATTCGAGTCAAGTCACTTTTGAGTCTGGTCATGTTCATTTCGGATTTGGTCAGGTTCAATTTTGGGTACAAGTTGAGGTTGGTCATGGTTGATTTTAGTCGGATTTTCGTTGGGCCCGAGTATTTTCAAGTTTTGGTATGTTGGGTTCGGTTTCAAATAATATGGGCAATCTCTTGTTATTCATTGAGACGATTAAAGAATTTCCAACTCTCACTGTGGGAATAGTATTCCCCCGTAGGGTAGTAATATAAAGTCCAAGGGAATATCTTACTCTCAATAAGTTTGTATTGGATTCATGTCGTACACACTAATATGGATGTTAATAACATATTTCAATCCATATAGCTTGTACCAAACAGACTACTTACATGAATACTTATCAAGATTCTCTAGTTTTATGTTTTTGCATTTACCTTTATAGTTTTTGATTATTTTATTTTAGAAATAATTTATGTTACACCCCACTTTATTTATTCTAATTTATTTGATGTGTTGGGTCCGTATCGCAAGCGTATCATAGAGTTAGTGTGATACGGGTGCGATGCACTCCACGTGTTTGATGATTTGTTCATACTCTATTTAGTATTATTTTGTACCTGATTTAGTATTGAATGATATATATATATATATATATATATATATATATATATATATATATATATATATATATATATATATATATATATATATATATATATAGTTGTGGTGTAGTGTGTTAGTATTGTTTAATGTGTGTGTGTGTGTGTGTGTGTGTAGAAAGGGTGCATTGTGTGAGAGGGAAGAGAAGTCAGTAGGCAGTGAGTAGATTTGGGGATTTCAGTCCAAGCATTGAATTGGACTGACTGCAGGAAGGTATTTAGGACTGGGTTTCAGTATTCCGGGAGGGTTAGTTCATTGTATGAGGGATCGAGTTTGGTGTTGGTGAGCTCATGTAGTTGTAGGATGTGTAGTTGGGTAGTCCACAATATAGGCAGTGTGCAATAGAGGGACTCAGGTATTGACAAGGAGATGGAGTGTGTTTTTGTGAGAGGTGGTGATCGATACTTAGAATCAGTAAAGAGTCAAATTTTGTTATTGTGTGCAGTTGAATTGAGTAGAGATTTTGGGTTAGTTGTTATCAGTTGATTGTGGTGTGTTGCAGGCAAGGGAAATTAGAGCAATAACAAGTGAGGGAGGTTCACTGCTTAGATGTGGAAGGTTTAGAGCTCTGGTTCAATTGGCCTGGGGAAGCTAGTGTCACGTACGTCCCAGTCCCAAAATATCGAGGGACCAGCCACGTGGCAATGGCCAGCAGCATACTCCAATGGACAAACCCAATTTAATGGACCCATTAGGGTGTACTTAAGCTGTAAAACAACAATAAAGGTCTACTATACAAGTCACAATCTAAATCTAATCTCATCCACAAAAGATAATCACGGTTCAAATATCAGAATAATCAAGATAAAATAATAATCAACAAGTCTCAATAAATATCTCGAGGAACAACCCGATAATAAGTTTAATTCATTAATCCACAAGACATGAAATAGAGTATCAAGAACAAAAATGACTGAATATATAAAGCAAATACTCAGGAGAAATCCTCTGGTATCACCTCGTCCTCTGGTACTGGTACTACTCCAACGTCTTCTCCTGTCCCGTATATCTCGGGATATATCTCCTCTGCTAAACCTGGGGGCATAAATCTGGATCCAGGTCCTTAGGGGACATAACAAGGTACAAGAATAACTCAAGCCAAATAAATGCAGTATATAAAATGAATAGGATAAACTATGTAACTAGCTATGTGATATGCAAATGAGAGCATTAATCATACTCAGACTGAAACTACTACAGGCTCTGGGAAACCCATAGTAGCATTTATTATCGAAGGGCCAATACGTGTGACAAAGCTCTGGTCAGAGTCTAAGGCACTCCCAGAATAACTATATATATATATATAATCAGCCTTTGTATGGTATGGCTCTCCCCACCCAATGTAACCTCACGTCTCATGTCCATAACACGCAAGATCATGACCTCTAACTAATGCAGTGAGTCATAAAGATAGCTATGCATATAAAATCTATGTCACGAATCCTGTAACCTATATAGAATCACCATAAATAACTCAGGAAGATTCTGTCTCATGAATAGTGTCAGGTGTCATATGGTATGACGTACTTGATAATGCAAGCACGAAAATATATAGGATCGCGATATCAACTCCCTAGTGACGTTACACGACTTTGCGTATGGCGTCGACACTCGAATATTATTCGGACGCTAAGCAACGTCACACGGCCCTAGGTTGAACAGATATATTACAGTAATAAATTAAGAGAATAGTATAAAACAAGTACTGCAAGTATGGCAATGTACACTTGCTTGGGATTTGAATTCCAACAGTTGCTCCGGTATCAGCGAAATCTTCAAGTACTCCTTCGGATGCTGAAATAAACATTACCATCGTATTTAGAAGATATAAAATAGCTAAGATTGGATATCCATAAGTCAAATTTGAACACAAGGACAAAATTGATAGTTTCACGTCAAAGCGGGATCCACATGTGGCCCACTTCGCACTAAAAAAATATTCCAGAGGCAAAGTTCTCTAAATTCGTCAAAATTAGTATTTAGAAGTCTAGAACGACAATATAAACCCAACAGAATGTCCAGAACTGGATTCCGATGATCCGATCACAAAATAGTCCGTCAAGTGGAGCCATGGGGCCTACGATACGAAATTTTGTCAACATTCTCAGAATCGAACCAAACTTGGGTCGCAGGATCAGCATAATGCTATGAATCCGATGGCGCAAGTTTCGTTATGAAACGACGAGCACAAGCGAAGTTACAATGAGTTTTAGAACATGGCCGATACGGAATAATTTTGACGGATACGCGTTGATTCCGGTGTGCACGCACATCAAAATCAACTTTCGTGAAATTTTTGCACGTTCGCATTGACGATGTGCACCTTTTGGTAAAATTTGCACATGACCAAGTTGCCTTGTTTAGCGGGACGCACCCAGTTTCGGAAGAAATTTGGGTTTAAATAACCAAGTTTTTGGTTAATTTCACCCGCGAATAAAACACAACATACAAAAAAAAAACTAAATACAGGGTTTAAAACTTGGTTATATTATCTAAATTCCTGTTCAAGTAAATTTTATAATTATTAAACAGGTTGGGATTAAATCATCTATGAATTTGTGAGTTCGGGACAAATTCCGAAGTCCAGAATTAAAAATATTTTCCTGTTTTTGCGTCGTAGTTTACGATCGACACAGGATACGTTACCCCATTCTAATTGCACGGGGTTCGAGAGGGTTACACAACGAATGTGTCACAACATACCATTCAAAAAATGATACGACGACGAGGGAGAAATACTCAACGGAACGAGAAGTCAGAATCGACTGAACTTCGCGTACGCGGGATGGCGCAGCGCTGCACGGCGGTGCTTGGCTGGTCGGCGGCAGCTGCTGGCGGCGGCGGCGGCGGAGGTCGTCGGCGTGTTGTTCATCGGCGTTGGAGGAGCTCGGGATGAGTCACCGGAGTTGCCGGAGGTCTAGCTAGCGGAGGAGGCGGGGAGGATGATGGTGATGGTGGTGACAGCGGGGGTTCAGGATCGTCGAGGTCACGGCGGAGCTCGGGATCGACTCATCGAGGAGCTAGGGGTCGCTGGAGGGGAGCTCGTCGGCCGGAGTTAGGTGGTGGCGGTGGTAAAATTATGGTGATAACCAGGTGATGTGTAACGCCCCACAACCGCTCGGAGCGTTACGCTGAGTCGGACTGAATAAATCAAATGCTGGTTACATTTGAAATGTTGGATTTTGGAAAGATGGATTAATCGAGTTGGTTTTAATGTGCAGATGGCAAGCGGATTCGATGGAAATCAGGTGTTCGTTGAGAACACTACTGAATGGCTGGATGAAAGCGATAATGCCGTCTTCCTTAGTCCGATCGGTCGGATGATTTGGAGAGCACGACCTGCTCGCACGGTCATACCAGTTGAGTAGATCGCGCTTGCATCGGACCATGGATTCAAGGGATTGGCCATATCGGCAGGACAGGATGCCTAACAGGATCAATCATTGTGAGTGGGCTCTTTCCCTTCTCATCTACTCCTTCATGCCTAATAATATGGAAACACGTAAAAGGCTTGAACACTTGGGCTGAAACATTAGGAATCACTACACTGAGGCGTGCATAGAGTGTACGTTATTGGCTTGGTAGGATTGTGGCTTGAAATGATTTACGCGTTGGATAGTTGGAGCGATAGTCGGATTATACATTTGAGGCGGTCGGTTAGATATTTGGGATTATGCTTGGACGGTTGGAATTATACAAGTTGGAATGATACTTTGAGGCATTGGAAATATCGGGAATTCGGGCGAGCGAACGTGCATCCGTGCGCGAGTATCATTTGGTCGCTTTGTCTTGCAAAGCGAGCAGTTGTGGTTCAAAACTGAACAACTGCATCGGCGAGGGTGTTGTGCGACTTGATGGGGCATCGTGCCATGAATGGGGCATTGTGCCACTGAAACGATATTGTGCCATGGGATTTACTTTGAGCATGGGTGTTGCACCAATTCGGAATACATTGCTATAAAGCGGCAATGTGAAACACTGGGTATTTTGGTGCCTTGGGCTATATGTTGAGGTCGAGATTTGGATTCCTTGGAAGGATATGTTGGAAGAATGGTTATGGATATTTTGGTTGGATATCGGTTGAATGAGTCTAGGATCGCTTGGTGGGGCGAGAATGTTCGATCCTCTCATCATACCTACGTGTCTGCATAGTCATGGACAACCTGCATGGCACAGGATTTCGTTTCCTGGAACGGGATGAGGCACCGGGGCACCGGGACCGTTCCACCATGGAGGAAACAATGGGCATCGCGCAATTGGGCGCAGTGCTGGTAGTCCAATACCACCAGGAGGGAGTAGCTGTCCAGTCCTGGATCGGGTAGGATTGCCCTGTTGATCTTGGTCCGATCAACGTCCTTTATGGCCTTTGGCCAGTGACTTCATATAGAATAAATATTGGCTTGCTTTACTTTGGTTGGTTTGTGCATCGTGTAGGCGCGGCCACCTTGCCTCGGCAAGAGTGTGCACTTGAGTTTGAAATATATAAACTTTGGTTGAGGATGGATATTGAGGCGAGACTGATGGTTCGATATGTTATCGTACGAACGATGGCATTGAGTAGGACGGGTTGGATATATATAAATGCTTGTCGTTTGGTTTGAGATTGAATGCTTGCATAATTAAACTGTTTTACAGCTTTTCTTAACATGTCATTCATATGTCATGAAACGAATCTAGGATTCAACTAGAAAATCACCATTTAACTGGTTGCATTAACTATTTTACTTAGTGTCGGCTTAGACGAGTGGGTTACCCCGCTCACCAGTACGGCTGTGTACTGACCCACGTTTGTGGGCAATATTTCAGGTACGCAGGCGTAGTGGCGCTGCTTGGATATACGGGACAAGATGTATGAACTGTAAGTACCTTTGTGGGCTTGAGAAAAGAGTAAGAGCATTTCATCATCTCCGTGGCATCACCTTTATGGCATTGCCTTCGGGGCATTTTCATTTGGACCCTATCGTGAGCTTTACTGCGTATACTCTGTTTGTGTGCTTGGTACACAAAATGGCTTTCACTGTAACTTGGTTGTTTCGATGATAACTTTGGTGTTTAACAACATCGCCTTGTACGAGCGCAACTTCAGGCTCGTACGGCATCACGTCCCGAAGAGAAAAATTGTCCCGCGGGAGAGCTGCAACGTGGTGATTTTACGTTCAGCGGGGACTATTGAGCTTGCGGGAGATTGGGGCATGACAGATTGGTATCAGAGCGCCCAGTTCATTTCTTCGGACTTGGTCCTTCGTTTCATCACAAACTCTAAAATAGCTTTCGCGTGTCGTTTAGCTCTTGACTCTACTCGGTGCCGCATCAGATGTTTCATGCAATAAGTCTATTTATTGCTAGTTGTGGCTGAATATTATTCTTGGTTGGGTTGCCTTGGTTGGTTTTCGTAGGATCGCTTAGTCTCGTTAGGCGTTGCTGCATTCGTGCAGCAAGTTGGTTGGCGTTGTTGTATTTGTGCAACAGTTGTGGGCTTTTATTGGGTTGGCTTGGCTTATCGTTCGGGGAGATTCTGATTGCCTCAATGGATTAGTTGGTTGGCTAACAAGATTTGGTAATGCGGCATATTTGAGTAGAAACATTCGATGAGAATGGATCCTTGCACGAGTTGCTCGTCTAGCGATTGTGTTAGGTATAAGTTAGAATTTTGGCTATGGCGCATCAGTTGGGCAAGTTCGAATTTAGCTTGGGAATATACGGATAAGTTGGAACGAGTTGCTCGTACAACAAATGTGTGGAACCATTGGGTATTGGGTTGGATGATTCGGAAGAGAGCTCGATGCACAGGATTTTGCTCGTGTTGCGAAAGAATCAGACGGTTTGAGAAATGGTTGGATAATTCAAGCATTGCCTGAGTTTTGTGTCAAACTCGAATTGGGAAAGGCATGATCACGCATAAGGGATAGTTCGAACGGATCTTGGATCTGTGAAAGAAATCGTAGTGTGAGTAGCGACTTGATTCAGAGTGGTATATGGGATACCACGTTTTGAGCGAGGCATTAGAATATTTTGGTTGGACATTAATAGAAATTGCCTGAACGAACTCGGGTAACGAGAATACAAGTTGGTTGGTGCAAGTCGGTTGAGTTGAAAAGAATGAAAATGAAGCAAAACGAATATTGAGTTGAGTATATCGAGAACGGACTGGTGCAAATAGAAGTATCGTTGGCTTAAGAGATGGACGGAATCAGAATGAACATTTGGGTTACGCTTGAGCAAAACGATGGGATTATCGGAATGATAGCGAGTACGGACTACGATTTTGGACGACGTATTTGAGCTGTTGGTTGAGCAATGAAACATAAACTTGGCTTGGAGGGACAATGGGATGGATTCACACAAACTTGGAGATTTTGGATATTGCTGCTCGATAAGTTGACTCAGGTTTAGCGGAAATAGAATTTTTGGGCAAGATGTTGCAACAAGCGTAGACGAATTCTCCGGAAGACGTTGACGGATTGTGGCAACAACGGGAGGCAAAAGATTATGGCGGACTGACTTTTGAAGATAGTTAAATGTGGGAGCAACGTCGGAACGAATTACTGTGCTGCTCGAGTAAGTTGGACGTACAATATGGGATATGGCAAACGGACATGAATTTGGGCAAGTCTCGAGTTTCGAGAATCATTGAAATCGATGGTGCGAGTATGCGAACATGCAATTCGGAAATTTGATGGATTCATGGCAGAACGACGGATTGATGGAAGACGGTTTCAACGAGCGCATTGCTCGGATTCGGAAGTTCGCTCGGATGGAATAGTTAGAATTTTGACTCGGATTTGCAGATGAGATATAGCATAGTTTATAGTAACTGTCCATCATGATGATTACAATTATCGAGCGTAGTTTTGGGACAGCTGACCCTAGCGACTTATCCGCTGAATCAGATATGAATATGGTAGACCCATAGAACGACCCTTGAGGCAGCGTATTTGGGAATGAATCGAGGGCAGATGTGAGCAATGAGATTTGGCTTATTGACTGAGTGTTGGATTTGAGAGACCCTTGGGATAGTCTTCAGCTGAAGATGCAGCCGGAAGATCGAAACGATGGTGGAAGGTAGCCTAAGTCAACTGATGAGATTCAGAGTCGCAGATTTTTATCGATGGCATCGCCTCTGACTCATCGTGCCCTGGAAGGGAATATCATTCATATTAATTGATGGCTGTGAAACTAGCTCATGAAGTTAAAGCAACGGCTCGTTCAGATCAAATCCTTGCGAACACAGGAAGGGACAGAAGTGCCTCAGATTTACAAGATGTCTTGGAACTTATTCTGGGAAGCGTGCTCGTTCGGAAGGCAAAGGTGATATTCTATGCTTTGAGGCAGTGGAAGCAGCACGAAGAACTATTCTATGTGCAACCTAAGAATTGTGGCGAGTGTGTCCATGTTAAAATCGTGGCGACACTATCCTTTGGCGTGGCGGCGAGATCTTCGTGGATCACACGAACCTCAATATAGATGTTCACCCTGTGAGATATTGAGATGGCAGGAGAATGTGTTGGACTGAGCTGATCTAAGCAAAGTTGATATTTGGGTAAGTCGCATAGCTGGGGTAGATCAGTTGAGATGGTCGTTCGGTGCACGAGATATTATTTGGAGATGTTACTAGTACTGAATTCAGAAATAGTGGAATGGATTATGTTGGAACACGAACTCATTAAGTCGGTGGAAAATTTGCATATTTGAGAATAGCGCTCGAGCGAATATGTTGGAATGGAAATCGTGATTTGGTTCAATTGGGAGTAAAGCAAAATGGATGCCTCGAACATAAAGATACCCTTGTAACTTGTTCAAATTTGCTACGGCAAAGCTCGGCTGAAATGCATGTATTTTAGGGACGCCTTAAATATATGTACGATCCAAAACTAAGCGATACGAAAAATTCATATTGAGCTGCAAGGAGGATGTGGGAATTCGTGAAATTGAATCGAGCGTTCAGCAGAACGAGATACGGAGTCAGAATCGTGAATATATAAGTTGCTTAGAACAAATCCATGGAATTGGATTGTGGCATGTGATAGGAATGAGTACCAGCACGGTTCGTGGACGAACCTGTTTCTAAGTGGTATATTATGTAACGTCCAGCAACCGCTCGGAGCGTTACGCTAAGTCGGACTGAATAAATCAAATGCTTGTAACATTTGAAATGTTAGATTTTGGAAAGATGGATTAATCGAGTTGGTTTCAATATGCAGATGGCTAGCGGGATCGATGGAAATCGGGTGTTCATTCAGAACACTACTGAATGGTTGGATGGAAGCGATAATGCCGTCTTTCTTAGTCCGGTCGGTCGGATGATTTGGAGAGCACGGCCTGCTCGCACGGTCATACCAGTTGAGTAGATCGCGCTTGCATCGGACTACGGGTTCAAGGGATTGGCCGTATCGGCAGGACAGGATGCCTAACGGGATCAATCATTGTGAGTGGGCTCTTTCCCTTCTCCTCTACTCCTTCATGCCTAATAATATGGAAACACGTAAAATGGTTGAACACTTGGGCTGAAACATTAGGAATTACTACACTGAGGCGTGCATAGGGTGTACGTCATTGGCTTGGTAGGATTGTGGCTTGAAATAATTTACGCGTTGGATAGTTGGAGCGATAGCTGGATTATACATTTGAGGCGGTTGGTTGGATATTTGGGATTATGCTTGGACGGTTGGAATTATACAAGTTGGAATGATACTTTGAGGTATTAGAAATATCGAGAATTCGGGCGAGCGAACGTGCATCCGTGCGCGAGTATCATTTGGTCGCTTTGTCTTGCAAAGCGAGCAGTTATGGTTCGAAACCGAACAACTGCATCGGCGAGGGTGTTGTGCCGCTTGATGGGGCATCGTGCCATAAATGGGGCATTGTGCCACTGAAACGGCATTGTGCCATGGGATTTGCTTTGAGCATGGGTGTTGCACCAATTCGGAATATATTGCTATAAAGCGACAATATGAAACACTGGGTATTTTGGTGCCTTGGGCTATATGTTGAGATCGAGATTTGGATTCCTTGGAAGGATATGTTGGAAGAATGGCTATGGATATTTTGGTTGGATATAGGTTGAACGAGTCTAGGATCGCTTGGTGGGGCGAGAATGTTTGATCCTCTCGTCATACCTACGTGTCTGCATAGTCACGGACAACCTGCATGGCAAAGGGTTTCGTTTCCTGGAACGGGATGAGGCACCGGGGCACCGAGACCGTTCTACCATGGAGGAAACAATGGGCATCGCGTAATTGGGTGCAGTGCTGGTAGTCCGATACCACTAGGAGGGAGTAGCTGTCCAGCCCTGGATCGGGTAGGATTGCCCTGTTGATCTTGGTCTGATCAACGTCCTTTATGGCCTTTGGCCAGTGACTTCATATAGAATAAATGTTGGCTTGCTTTACTTTGGTTGGTTTGTGCATCGTGTAGGCGCGGCCACCTTGCCTCGGCAAGAGTGTGCACTTGAGTTTGGAATATATAAACTTTGGTTGAGGATGGATATTGAGGCGAGACTGATGGTTCGATATGTTATCGTGCGAACGATGGCATTGAGTAGGACGGGTTGGATATATATAAATGCTTGTCGTTTGGTTTGAGATTGAATGCTTGCATGATTAAACTGTTTTACAGCTTTCCTTAACATGTCATTCATATGCCATGAAACGAATCTAGGATTCAACTAGAAAGATCACCATTTAACTGGTTGCATTCACTATTTTACTTAGTGTCGGCTTAGACGAGTGGGTTACCCCGCTCACCAGTACGGCTGCGTACTGACCCACGTTTATGGGCAATATTTTAGGTACGCAGGCGTAGTGGCATTGCTTGGATATACGGGACAAGATGTATGAACTGTAAGTACCTTTGTGGGCTTGAGAAAAGAGTAAGAGCATTTCATCGTTTCTGTGGCATCGCCTTTGTGGCATTGCCTTCGGAGCATTTTCATTTGGACCCTATCGTGAGCTTCGCTGCGTATACTCTGTTTGTGTGCTTGGTACACAAAATGGCTTCCGCTGTAACTTGGTTGTTTCGATGATAACTTTGGTGTTTAACAACATCGCCTTGTATGAGCGCAACTTCAGGCTCGTACGGCATCACGTCCCGAAGAGAACGATTATCCCGAGGGAGAGCTGCAACGTGGTGATTTTACGTTCAGCGGGGACTATTAAGCTTGTGGGAGATTGGGGTGTGACATGATGGGGGTGGCCGGAGTTCGGTTTCGAACCACAACTGCTCGCTTTGCAAGACAAAGCGACCAAGTGATACTCGTGCACGGATGCACGCTCGCTCGCCCGAATTCCCGATATTCCCAATGCCTCAATGTATCATTCCAACTGTCCAAGCATAATCCTAATTATTCAACTAACTGCCTCGAGTGTATAATCCAACTCTAGTTCAACTAGCCCAACGCGCAAATCAATTCAAGATACAATCCTATCCAAGCAAACAACATACACTCTATGCACACCTCAGTGTAGTGATTCCCAAGTTCCAGTCCAAGTGTTCAAGACTTTACGTATTTTCTACATTATTAGGCATGAAGGTGAAGAGGAGAAGGGAAAGAGCCCACTCATAATGTTTGATCCCGTTAAGCATCATGTCCTGCCGATACGGCCAATCCCTTGAACCCGTGGTCCGATGCAAAGCGCGATCTACTCAACTGGTATGACCGTGCGAGCAGACCGTGCTCTCCAAATCATCCGACCGAGCGGACTAAGAAAGACGGCATTATCGCTCCCATCCAACTATCTCAGTACTTTTCTGAACGAACACCTGATTCCCATCGAAATTCGCTAGCCATCTGCACATAAAACTAACTCAATCAATACTTTTTCCTAAAATCCAACAAATCAAATGTAACCAGCATTTGTTTTATTCAATCCGATCCAGCGTAACAAAAGTCCATAAGTCTAAACTAAACTAAACTAGTTTGATTATTGTGCTCAATTCTAACTAGAATTATTGGGCTTCTAATTATTGTGCTCAATTCTAACTAGAATTAAATGTTGGTCCATAAATCTAAGCTAAACTAGTTGGTCCACTAACAAAAGTCCAAAAATAAATCTAACATGCTAATAATAAATAATATAATAAATAAAAAATTAATATGCACAATATTTAATTAATTACCAAATGACTAAAATATCATTTCCTAGAAAGTGTGGTAGTGACAGACGTATTAGTGACATATAATTTTCGTCGCTAAACTTTTTGACTACTTACTGACATAATAGCAACGGATTATGTGAGTCCAAAAATTGTCAAAATTTTTAGAAAGTTTTGCATATTCTGGGAACATAGTTCGTCGCTAATCAGTTGCTAAGTCATCACTCCCAGCGACGGATTAGCGACAAATTTTAGCGACAGACCCTGATATATGTTTGTTATATTTGTGTGTCCCAGACGTTTTAGCGACGTAATTATCCGTCGCTAGGTAGTCGCTGACTTGAGATTTTCCGTCGAAAGTCAGTCGCTGACCAGAGATTTTCCAAATTTTTTGTCACTAGTCTGTCGCTAAAGGTAATATTTTTTCTAGAAATCAATTTCTACTGAGCATATACCTGTTATACATTCATCAATTTCCACACAAATAAATTTCGCACAAGTAAATTCCACACAAAATATGAAAACCCACACAAATATGTCCAAATGTTATATATATAATGAACTAATAAAGTAAAGTAATCCAAACATACCACAAACTCAAAAAATACAACAGTGGAGGCAGAGGCGGTGTTATACAATTCAAGTTCAAAAATACGATGGTGTTATACAATTATACAAAGTCAAATAAATACAATCAAGTCAAAAAAATACAATCAAGTCAAAAAAATACTACCAACTCAAAAAAATACCACAAACTAAAAAAATCTATCAAGTCGACGATAGAGCCGGCGACTGTCGGCTAGCCATGTACTGTGCAACAACCATAGCGATGGTATTCTGTAGATCATCAGGAGCAATAGCAAATAGAGCAGTGGCAGGAGCCGTCGAAGGAGCTAGAGGACTCATCGATGCCATCGGAGGAGCTGGAACAGTCGGAGGAACCGGTGCTGGAGCATCACGAGTGTCTATCAATTATCGGACCAGCCCATGTAGCTCATGCACAGTCGTCGTGAGCTACTCCAAAGAAATCCAACCAGAAGTTACACCGAAGTCGGGTGTAGTGCCCCACTCAGTGTAGGCACTATATACAAGTGATATCGCTTTGCTTATTCAAGTGGAAGTCTTCTCGGAGAGTTCCCGTTTGAACCACAAGATGATTGATCTAGGTGAGTGGGCAAAACTGCATTCTCTGATTCTTCTATGCCTTAATAAAGAATCTGAGTTTTTGAATGCTTGTTCTAAGAAGATAGTTTCATAAGAAGAATGATAGAACCTGACTCTGCATGCTAAATAAGAGAACTGTATTGCTTGTCATCGAAACAAAACTGCTTTCTTAACTAGAGAATTTGTATGCTTGTCTGAAAAGAGATAAAATCTTGCCATACTAAGTCAAGAAAAGATAGAAATGTTGCATGATTAGTCACACAGACACCGGTTCGCCATGCTAATAAGAAAGAGTAAAAGATTGCTTGCACTTATCCTTGTATGGTATGCTAAACTAGAATACTTGCTTGTCTAAAAGAGATAGAATTGCATGCTAGATTTGTGGAACTGTTCATGCTTGTTAGTTGTTAAAAGAGCTAGATTGCTTGAACATGTTTTATTGATCGCTTGTTAAAGAGATAGAACTGGATAAAGAGCTTGAACTTATGCATCTAGACTAATAGCCCGCCTTGAGGCTTGTAGTATTTACTTACGGGAGGGTGTGGCTATTAAGCAAGAGTATTGAGATCTCCGACTATATTACTTGGTTGATATGCTTACTTGTTATTCTTGATCATGTGCATCATATAGTATTTATCTGATAGAAGTGCATCCATACATCAGTCTGACAACTTGTGCACAAGGTTTATCTCTCGAGCAGTTCTTGGGGCACTGGGGATCGTTCGGCTCGGAAAGAGATCTAGATACCCTGAGGCTTGAAGTCCTTACTTACGGGAGGGTAGACTATCATTAGTGAGATAGGCTTATACGTCCTACTTGCTAATCCCATGGAGGGGACCATCATATAGTAAGGGCGCATGCTAGGCTAGCATTCTTGTATACCTAACTATTTGATGCAGAGACGGATAGAAAAAGAGAACCTTATTTATATATATATGCAAATGTTTCTAACTCGTATGTCTGCTGCAGGGATAACCGCTCGGCAAAAGGGTAAAGAATCACTGAATAAGTGATATACATGCTATCGAACATGCTCTCCTGTATTAAATGCTTGCTTAGAGATGTCTTGATTTCGTATATGCTCCTATCTCGTTCACACGATAAGATGTTATTGAAAAGAGAAATTAAGAGATGCTTATATAGATATGCTAGAAGATAGTCCACTAGATGCATATGCTAAAGTCTTTAGAGAAATGCTTACGATTCATGAGAAACACTGTGCACCAGAGATAGTATATAAATCTTGTATCTCGTATATGAACTGCTTGTCTTGCCTGCTTGCTTGTATATCGAATATGAACACTGGTTTCAAATATATTTTCGAAAAAAAGTAATATGACTCTGTTTCTGAACTGCATGTAACGAACATACGTAAAACTAGAAAGATCAGTAGCAATGAAATATTTTATAATATGACTACTTAGTGTGGGTTTCAAGGGGTATAGCTTCTGTTCAGTTGATATTATACTCACTAGTAATTTTAAAAATATTGTCCCACCAACAGTTTGCTTGTTCTCAGGTGCTGGATCATCCGAGGAAGCGATATGCGTGCCTCATCCCAAGGAACCAAAAATCTAGAGTCGATGCCTTGAGCCGTATCGAGATTTCTTTGAGCTGCTTTTATATAGAGGGACATAATGTATGGAACGGGGTTATTATAATCGAGAGAAAGAGAGCTTAAGGGATCTGTCACCTCGGCCAAGCACCTCTTGTAACACTTTTAAATATAAATAAAGAGCTTATTTTCATATGCTATTGTGTTCTTTACTTTTCTACAATATGTGTCGCTGCTTCCGCTTTGAATAGCTTACTTTTCCTTGTTGAAGCTTTGGCCTTGTGTAAATGCACTTTAGGCTTGCACGACATTATGCCCGTGCGATGATAATTGGTTCCGTAGGGACCAAGCAAGGACGAATGGCCCCTCTGCGGGACCAGGGCGTGACATAATTCGTTCGATAGAGGTGTCTGTATGACTAAGCATGCAACACTTCTATCTTTTCTTGACTTAGCATGGCATAGTTCTATCTTTTTTTAGACAAGTATACAAATTCTCTAGTTAAGCAAGCTGGTTCGTTTCGATGACAAGCAATACAGTTCTCTTATTTAGAATGCAGAGTCAGGTTCTGTCATTCTTTTTATGAAAATATCTTCTTAGAACAAGAATTTAAAAACTTAGATTCATTATTAAGGCATACAAGAATCAGAGAATGCAGTAATTTTCACTCACCTAGATCAATCGTCTTGTGGTTCGAACGAGAACTTTTCGAGAAGACTTAAACTCGAACAAGCAAAGCGATATCACTTGTACATAGTGTCTACATAGAGCGGGGCACTACATACTTACCCACTAATAAAGAGTTTCATCCTCAAAACTTCAAGAACAAACTTTCGATATTCTGAGCAACGATAGTCCTTATCCCTCACCATCCTCAATCAAAACTCTAGAAATCAAAATCGATTACTCAAGCAAACAGAAATCAGAAGCCAAAACTCTCAAGCAATAAATCAAATCCAGAAAACTTTTATCGGCATCTTTGAGAATATCGATGGACTTATTGTATAGAACGTTCATTGCAGCACAATTGGGAACATCTTAGAGTCGAAGGTAACAGAATAGATAAAGAATCATGTTGCTCTGATACCATTATGTCACGCCCCGCTCTCACAGGGGGCCAGTTTGTCCTCGCTTGGTCCCTACGGAAGTGATGCCGTGCAAGCCAAAAGTGCGCTTGAACAAGGCGAAAGCTTGAACAAGGGCAAGTAATATATTCAATACGAAAGCAGCGGCACATATTGCAGAAAAGTAAAGAACACAATGGCATATGAAAACAAGCTCTTTATTTATATTCAAAAGTGTTACAAGCGGCGCTTGGCCGAGGTTACAAATCGATCAAGCTCTCTTTCTATCGATTACAATGACCCTGTTCCATACATTATGTTCCTCTATATAAAAGCATCTTAAAGCAATCTCGATACGGCTTAAAGCATCGATTCGAGATTTCTGGTTCCTTGGGATGAGACACGTCTATCACTTTTTCGGACGATCCATTACTTGAGAATAAGCAAACGGTTGGTGGGTCAGCACTTATAAAAGTACTGGTGAGTATAATATCAACCGAACAGAAGCTACACCCCCTGAAACCCACAATAAGTAGTCATGTTATAAAATATTTTATTACTAGTAATCTTTCTAGTTTTACTAATGTTCGTTACATGAAGTTCAGGAACAGAGTTATATTACTTATTTTCGAAAATATCTTTGAAACCAGAGTTCATATTCAATATACAAGCAAGCAGGCAAGACAAGCAGTTCATATACGATATGCAAGATTCATATACTATCTCTGGTGCACAGCGTGTCTCGTGAATCGTAAGCATTTCTCTAAAGACTTTAGCATAGACATCTAGTGGACTATCTTCTAGCATCTCTATATAAGATTCTCTCACTTTCTCTTATGAATAACATCTTATCGTGTGAACGTGATATGACCATATACGAAATCAAGATAACTCTACGCAAGCATTTAATACAGGAGAGCATGTTCGATAGCATGCATATCACTTATTCAGTGATTCTTTACCCTTTCGTCGAGCGGTTATCCCTGCAGCAAACATATGAGTTAGAAATAATTGCATATATATATATGAATAAGGTTCTCTTTTCCTGTCCTTTTCTGCATCAAATAGTTAGGTATGCAAGAAGGCTAGCCTAGCATGCGCCCTAACTGCATGATGGTCCCCTCCACGAGATTAGCAAGTGGGACGTACAAGCCCATCTTACTAATGATATTCTACCCTCCCGTAAGTAAAGACTTCAAGCCTCAGGGTATCTAGATCTCTTTTCGGGCTGAACGATCCCCAGTGCCCCAGGAATCGCTCGAGAGATAAACCTTGTGCACAAGTTCAAGCTCTTTATCCATGGATGCACTTCTATCAGATAAATACTATATGATGCACATGATCAAGAACAACAAGCAAGCAAGCATATCAACCAAGCAATAGAGACGGAGCTCTCAATACTCTTGCCTAACAGCCACACCCTCCCGTAAGTAAGGATTACAAGCCTCACGGCAGACTATTAGTCTATATGCACAAGTTCAAGCTCTTTATCCAATTCTATCTCTTTAACAAGCGATCAACAAAATATGTTCAAGCAATCTAGCTCTTTTAACAACTAACAAGCAAGAACAGTTCCACAAATCAAGCATGCAATTCTATCGCTTTTAGACAAGCAAGTGTTCTAGTTTAGCATATAATACAAGGATAAGTATAAGCAATTTTTTATTCTTTCTTATTAGCATGGCAGCAATTTGTTCGATAGCAGTGTCTGTGTGACTAAGCATGTAACACTTCTCTAATATCACGTCCCGTCCCACAGGGGGCCCGTTCGTCCTCGCTTGGTCCCTACAGAACCAATCTTCCTCGTACGAGCATTATGATGTACAAGCCTAAGTGCGCTTGCACAAGGCTAAGGTTGAACAAGGGCAAGTAAGCTATTTAAAGCGTAAGCAGTGGCACATATTGCAGAAAAGTAAAGAACACAATGGCATATGAAAATAAGCTCTTTATTTATATTCAAAAGTGTTACAAGCGGCGCTTGGCCGAGGTTACAGATCACTCAAGCTCTCTTTCTCTCGATTACAATGACCCCGTTCCATACATTATATCCCTCTATATAAAAGCAACTCAAAGCAATCTCGATATGGCCCAAGGCATCGACTCTAGATTTTCGGTTCCTTGTGATGAGGCACGCCTATCACTTCCTCGGACGATCCAGCACCAGAGAACAAGCAAACTGTTGGTGGGTCAGCACTTTTAAAAGTACTGATGAGTATAATATCAAGTGAACAGAAACTACACCCCCTGAAACTCACATTAAGTAGTCATGTTATAAAATATTTTATTACTAGTAATTTTTCTAGTTTTACCTATGTTCATTACATGTAGTTCAGGAACGGATTCATATTACTTCTTTTCAAAAATATCTTTGAAACTAGAGTTTATATTCGATATACAAGCAAGTAGGCAAGACTAGCAGTTCATATACGATATGCAAGATTCATATACTATCTCTGGTGTGCAGCGTGTCTCGTGAATCGTAAACATTTCTCTAAAGATTTTAGCATATGCATCTAGCGGACTATCTTCTAGCATCTCTATATAAGCATCTCTCTCTTTCTCTTATCAATAACATATTATCATGTGAACGAGTTAGGAGCATATACGAAATCAAGACATCTTTAAGCAAGCATGTAATACAGGAGAGCATGTTCAATAGCATGTATATCACTTATTCAGTGATTCTTACCCTTTTTCGAGCGGTTATCCCTACAACAGACACACGAGTTAGAAATATTTGCATATATATATATATATATATATATATATATATATATATATATATATATATATATATATATATATATATATATATATATATATATATATATATATATATATATGAATAAGGTTATTTTTCCCTGTCCGTCTCTTTATCAAACACTTAGGTATTCAAGAAGTCTAGCCTAGCATGTGCCCTAACTACATGACGATCCCCTCCACGGGATTAGCAAGTGGGACATACAAGTCCATCACACTTATGACAGTCTACCCTCCCGTAAGTAAGGACTTTAAGCCAGATGGTATCTAAATCTCTTTTCGGGCCGAACGATCCCCAGTTCCCCAGGAACCGCTCAAGAGATAAACCTAGTGCATAAGTTGAAAAATCAATGCATGGATGCACTTCTATCAGATAAAAATAATATGATGCACATGATCAAGAACAACAAGCAAGCAAGCAAGTATATAAACCAAGCAATAGAGCCGGGGCTCTCAATACTCTTGCCTAATAGCCACACCTTCCCGTAAGTAAGGACTACAAGCCTCAGGGCGGACTATTAGTCTAGATGCACAAGTTCAAGCTCTTTATCCAGTTCTATCTCTTTAACAAATGATTAATAAAATAAGTTCAAGCAATCTAGCTCTTTTAACAACTAACAAGCAAGAACAGTTCCATAAATCTAGCATGCAATTCTAGCTCTTTTAGATAAGCAAGTGTTCTAGTTTAGCATACGGTACAAGGATAAGTGCAAGCAATCTTTTACTCTTTTTTATTAGCATGGCAGTGGTTTGTTCGATAGCGGTTTCTGTGTAACTAAGCATGCAACACTTCTATCTTTTCTTGACTTAGCATGGCAAGGTTCTATTTTTTTTTAGACAAGCATACAAATTCTCTAGTTAAGCAAGCAAGTTCGTTTTGATGACAAGCAAAATAGTTCTCTTATTTAGCATGCAGAGTCAGGTTCTATCATTCTTCTTATGAAACTATCTTCTTAGAACAAGCAATCAAAAATTTAGATTCATTATTAAGGCATGCAAGAATCAGAGAATGCAGTTCTGTCCACTCATCTAGATCAATCGTCTTGTCGTTCGAACAAAAACTCTCTAAGAAGACTTCCACTCGAACAAGTAAAGTGATATCACTTGTACATAGTGCCTACGCAGAGCGGGTTACTACATACTTACCCACCAATAAAGATTTTCATCCTCGAAACTTCAAGGACAAACTTTCGATATTTTGAGTAGCGATAGTCCTCATCCCTCACAATTAACTCTGTACAAGTGATATCGCTGCTGGAAATATCAAAATTTTGCCCTTGAAGTTTCGAGGATGAAACTCTTTATTGGTGGATAAGTATGTAGTGCCCTGCTCCGCGTAGGCACTATGTACAAGTGATATCACTTTGCTTGTTCGAGTAAAAGTCTTCTCGGGGAGTTTTTGTTCGAACAACAAGACGATTGATCTAGGTGAGTGGGCAAAACTGCATTCTCTGATTCTTGCACACCTTAATAATAAATTTGAGTTTTTTAATGGTTGTTCTAAGAAGATAGTTTCATTAGAAGAATGATAGAACCTGACTCTGCATGCTAAATAAGAGAACTGTATTGCTTGTCATCGAACCGAACATGCTTGCTTAACTAGCGAATTTGTATGCTTGTCTGAAAAGAGATAGAACGTTGCTATGCTAAGTCAAGAAAAGATAGAAGTGTTGCATGCTTAGCCACACAGACACCGCTATCGAACGAACTACTGCCATGCTAATAAGAAAGAGTAAAAGATTGCTTGCACTTACCCTTGTATCGTATGCTAAATTAGAACACTTGCTTATCTAAAAGAGATAGAATTGCATACTAGATTTATGGAACTGTTCTTGCTTTTTAGTTGTTAAAAGAGCTAGATTGCTTAAACATGTTTTATTGATCGCTTGTTAAAGAGATAGAACTGGATAAAGAGCTTGAACTTGTGCATCTAGACTAATAGTCTGCCCTGAGGCTTGTAGTATTTACTTACGGGAGGGTGTGGCTATTAGGCAAGAGTATTGAGAGCTCTGGCTCTATTGCTTGGTTGATATGTTTGCTTGTTTCTTGTTGTTCTTGATCATGTGCATCATATAGTATTTATCTGATAGAAGTGCATCCATGTATCGGTCTGACAACTTGTGCATAAGGTTTATCTCTCGAGAGGTTCCTGGGGCAATGGGGATCATTCGGCCCAGAAAGAGATCTAGATACCCTGAGGCTTGAAGTCCTTACTTACGAGAGGGTAGACTATCATTTGTGAGATAGGATTGTACGTCCCACTTGCTAATCCTATGGAGGGGCCATCATGTAGTTAGGGTGCATGCTAGGCTAGCCTTCTTGCATACATAACTGTTTGATGCAGAGACAGACAGGAAAAGAGAACCTTATTCATATATATATATATATATGCAAATATTTCAAACTCGTATGTCTGCTGTAGGGATAACCGCTCGACGAAAGGGTAAAGAATCACTGAATAAGTAATATGCATGCTATCGAACATGCTCTCCTGTATTAAATGCTTGCTTAGAGATATCATGATTTTGTATATGCTTCTATCTTGTTCACATGATAAGATGTTATTGATAAAAGAAAGTGAGAGATGCTTATATAAAGATGCTAGAAGATAGTCCACTAGATGTCTATGCTAAAGTCTTTAAAGAAATGCTTACGATTCACGAGACACGTTGTGCACCATAGATAGTATATGAATCTTGTATATCGTATATGAACTGCTTGTCTTGCCCGCTTGCTTGTATATCGAATATGAACTCTGGTTTCAAAGATGTTTTCGAAAAGAAGTAATATAACTCCGTTCCTAAACTGCATGTAATGAATATTAGTAAAACTAGAAAGATTACTAGTAATAAAATATTTTATAACATGATTACTTAGTGTGGGTTTCAGGGGGTGTAGCTTCAGTTCAGTTAATATTATACTCATCAGTAATTTTAAAAGTGCTAACCCACCAACAGTTTGCTTGTTCTCTGTCACGCCCCAATTCTATGGAATCGATAGTCGTCCCCCGGGCGTGATGCCGTACGGGCCTAGGTTGCACTCCGCACAAGGCTAAGTCATTTTGCATAACGAGCACATGTTCAGAGTACGCAGATAAATTAAAACAAAGATTGAAACATAGAAAAGTTTACTTTATTGATAATGAACATCTATTATAAACTCTTGAACCGAGTCATAAGGTTGCCGCATGGGCTTACAAAAGTATTGACACAAAATGAGATGGCAGTCCTATACATTATATCCCTTTAGTAAACTTTAAAATACAAGACCTCCTGGTGGAATGACGGCTTTTCCACGGAGATGCATTGTGTATTGGTTTGCTAGCTCCTTTCTTCAAATACTTCAAAATATGGTACAATCAGGATGTGCCTACAGCTGGACTGGATCAGGAAGATGACTTTGGTTCCTCGCTCGGCTCTCCTTAGTGCTGGAAACCTGTTTCAACGAGGGTCAGTATATCAAAAGATACTGGTGAAGGCAAGCTGACCCAACTATACCAATCAATATGTTATTTATATGAAGCATGCATATTATTTGTGGTCTTTCTATCTTGCCTTAGTTTATTTTACAAGCAACAATATATATATAAACTACTGTAACGAACTCGCCACCGTTCGGTAACTTTTTACCTTTTTGTATGAACCACCTGCACAATACTTACCATGTTCTTTTCTGCCAAGAAGATACAAGTTAGTTTGCAACAGGTTTAAATATACAAAGGGATCACTGGTATGATGCCATAAAAGGATGGGTTATAGTCTCAAGACAAAGATGATATGCAATGCAGGTGGCGAGCCCCGTTGCATAACACTTTGTCCCATAACTTACGACTATACATAATATTCTGCCCGGATCAGATCGGTTCCAATGCCCCAGCGACCGTCCGCAGAAACCATAAGACCTTGTGCACAAGTTGTCCGTGATCAAACGACATTCATTTGAATTTAGGGAAACCCTAGCATGATATAAGTTCCATAGAATAAACTGTTTTGCATAATCTTTCTGATCAATATTATCGTATAGTAAAGGGTGTTCTATATGCACGGCACAAATTTAAAGAAGAAGTTTACATTCTAACTTATATTTATGCATATTGTGAATATTCCAAATGAACAAGCATGCAAATAAGTAACCGTTCACAGTTTGATTGACAGGCAAAAGTTATCCAAGTCAATTTCCTTTTTATCTTGACATCTTTTAGTTATTACTTGGTATCGTCTGATCGGGACAAACAAGAATGCTAGATTTTTAGATATGAAGACTTGGAAGAAGGGCCAACTGGATTGAATATAAGCTACTCACTTAGTTGGCTGGAAGAGAGAAGGAAAGAGTCGTCTACTGCTCGTTCACCTGTATTGCCACGAACAGCTGATTAATACCTCTTCCACTCTTTCCAACCTCGGAATCGAAGTACAGTTCAACGAACAAAAATAATAAAATCTATCGAAACCGTTCAAGAAATCACAAGCAAATCCGAAACCAACTCAAGTACGAAAGCAACCAGCGACAACGAAATCTGAGGCAACAAAAGATGCAGTGGAGAGGTCCCTCCTGACTCTGCCGCTAATTCGATCCTTGGGGCATAATCTACTGAATATGGGAATCGATTCTGAAGAAGCAAATCTAACGAGAATAAGTTCTTGTTTCAATCTATCCCAATCGAACGATACCGTCTTGTATTTTTTAGCCGCGCTCCCCAAATAGGAGGAACGGGGCACCATATCCTACCCAACTAATTGGAAGTTTTATCCACGAAACTTGGGAATAGAACCTACCGCTAGGAAATGTTATGTTAAGGTGGAAGTTTAGAGGGAAGCAGACAATCCCGAGCTATGTGGCCTTGACCGCCACAGTTGAAGACAGCCCTTTCCTGCTGTAACATTTGTCGATGGTGTGACCCTATCTTTTGCAGAAATCACAAAATGGTCTCAGGTTCCCTTTCTGATGGCCACCGTTGTTTTGTCACTTTGCAGCGTTGTTTTCTTTCTCGTTGCTTTCACGCTTTTGATTGGAGGTATGCACAGTGTTGGCAATAACATGAAGATACTGCGGTTCAAGAGATAGGGCATGATTTATGACTTCCCTCATTGTCTGATACTGAGGAATGGCAACATGTGCATGAATGGAAGGATGCATACCACCTTCAAACCTTCTAGCTCGACTCGCTGCATCAGATAAATAGACGCTTGCGAATTTAGAGAGTCAGTTGAATTCAGCAAAATACTGTTTAATTGTCATGTTGCCTTGCCGTAGTTGCACGAACTCGTTCTTTTTCTGATGACGTATGGGAGGGGGTATGAACTCCTCTTCAAACACGGCACAAAAAGTAGCCCACGTGATCGCCTCCTCTCCATGGTCAACTTGAAGAGATCGTCGATGTATATCCCACTAATCGTGTGCGTTAAGACGGAGCTGTAGTTGAGCGCATGTGACGCGCTTCTCTTCGGGGACCTCTAGTAGGGAGAAATGGTCTTCAAGTTCAGCCAACCAATCTAGAGCCATAATTGGGTCATCAGTTCCCTTGAACGGCGTAGTACAGACTTTCTTGAAGTCGCCAAAGTCGAAGGCAGTCACATCCCTCTTCCTCGGAGTCTGAGGCGTTTCAACTTCAAGCACGGGCTATTCCACTGGTGTCGTTGCTATCACCGCGGACTGGTTGGAAGCCAAAGTCTAAACAATCTGCTGCAGGATATCTACCCGCTTTTGTTAGACTGAGAATCGGGCCTCTAGATTGTCTTGAAACTTGAGTTGCCTCTCTTTCGTACGCTTCTCGGCCCGTTCATAGAGAGCCTCCTCCCTTTGTTTGTTGGCTTCCAACATTAGCATCATTTGCTGAATGGGATCGACGCGAGACATGTCCCACTGGCTCCGTGAACTTTTTGAAGTACCCGAACTACTTTCTTGGCCTTGCATTTCACCCGGTGCTAGCACTGAGGATTGCTCTGGTGCCGTTCCTTCAAATAAGGTAAATTATACTAGGATCATAATATATTATGGACTCATTGTATGAACGTATCTCATTTTGGCCTAACGAGTTCAAGAGTGAACACAGGGATTGATTGTTAAAGGAACTTTTCTAGTGCGAGGGTCAAAGGAACTTGAAGCTGTGCTCTGATAACAATATATCATGCCCCAAATTCGTGGAATCGATAGTCGCCCTCCGGGCGTGACGCCGTGAGGCCTAGGTTGCGCTCCGTAGAAGGCTAAGTCATTTTGCATAACGATCACATATTCAGAGTATGCAGATAAATTAAAACACAGATTGAAACATGCAAAAGTTCTCTTTATTGATAATGAACATCTATTATAAACTCTTGAACTGAATCATAAGGTTGACGCACAGGCTTACAAAAGTGTTGATACAAAATAAGATATCAGTCATGTATATTATATCCCATTACTAAACTTCAAAATACAAGACCTCCTGGTGGAATGACGACTTTTCCACGGAGCTGCATTGTGTATTGGTTTGCTAGCTCCTTTCTTCAAGTACTTCAAAATGTGGCACAATCAGGATGCGCCTACAGCTGGACTGGATCAGGAAGACGACTTTGGCTCCTCGTTCGGCTCTCCTTAGTGTGGGAAACCTGTTTCAACGATGGTCTGTACATCAAAACGTACTGGTGAAGGCGAGCTGACCCAACTATACCAATCAACACATTGTTTATATGTAGCATGCATATTATTTGTGGTCTTTCTGTCTTGCCTTAGTTTATTTTACAAGCAGTAATATATATATATATATATATATATATATATATATATATATATAAACTACTGTAATGAACTTGCCACCGTTCGGTAACTTTTTACCTTTCCGTCTGAACCACCTGCACAATACTTACCATGTTCTTCCCTGCCAAGAAGACACAAGTTAGTTTGCAACAGGTTTAAATATACAAAGGGGTCACTGGCATGATGCCACAAAGGGATGGGTTATAGTCTCAAGACAAAGATGATATGGAATGCAGGTAGCGAGCCCCGCTGCATAACACTTTGCCCCATAACATACGACTATACATAATATTTTGTCCGGTTCATATCGGTCCCAGTGCCCCGACGACCATCCGCGAAAACCATAAACCTTGTACACAAGTTGTCCATGATCAAATAACATTCATTTGAATTTAGGGAAACCCTATCATGATACAAGTTCCATAATATAAACGATTTTGCATAATCTTTTTGATCAATATTATCGCATAACAAAGGGTGTTCTATATGCACGGCTAAAATTTAAAGAAGAAGTATACATTCTAATTTGTATTTATGCATATGATGAACATTCCAAACGAACAAGCATACAAATAAGTAACCGTTTACAGTTTGATTGACAGGCAAAAGTTATCCAAGTTTCCTTTTTATCTTGACATCTTTTAGTTATTACTTGGTATCGTCTAATCGGGGCAAATAAGAATGTAAGATTTTTAGATGTGAAGACTTGGAAGAAGGGCCAACTGAATCGAATATAACCCACTCACTTTGTTGGTTGGAAGGGAGAAGGAAAGAAGCGCTTTAAGACTCCGCTCGTACGCCGTCTATTGCTCGTTCACCTGTATTGCCACGAACAACTGATTAATACCTCTTCCACTATTTCCAATCTCGGAATCGAAGTGCAGTTCAACGAACGAAAATAATGAAATTTATCAAAACTGCTCAAGAAATTACAAGCAAATCTAAAACCAACTCAAGTACGAAAGCAACAAGCGACAGCGAAATCTGAGGCAACAAAAGATGCAGCGGAGAGGTCCCTCCTAACTTTGCCGCTAAGCCAATCCTTGGGGCACGGTCCACTGAATATGGGAATCAATTCTGAAGAAGAAAATCCATAATGAGAATAAGTTCTTGTTTCAATCTATTTCGATCAAACGATATCGTCTTGAATTTCTTAGCCGTGCTCCCCGAATAGGGAGAACGGGGCACCACATTCTCAGGTGCTGGATCGTTCGAGAAAGCGATAGGCGTGCCTCATCCCAAGAAATCAGAAATATTGAGTCGATGCCTTGAGCCGTATCGAGATTGCTTTGAGCTCCTTTATATAGAGGGACATAATGTATGGAATGGGGTCATTGCAATCGAGAGAAATAGAGCTTTAGCGATCGATAACCTCGGCCAAGTGTCGCTTGTAACACTTTTGAATATAAATAAAGAGCTTATTTTCATATGTCATTGTATTCTTTACTTTTCTGCAATATGTGCCGCTGCTTCCTCTTTGAATAGCTTACTTGCCCTTGTTGAAGCTTTGGCCTTGTGCAAGCGCACTTTAGGCTTGCACGGCATCACGCCCGTACGAGGATGATCGGTTCCCTAGGGACCAAGCGAGAACGAATGGCCCCCCCTATGGGACCGGGACGTGACACCGGCCACTGATAGAGCTGGAGTAGTCATCGGAAGAGCTCTGGAAAGAACCGACGACTGGGATTCCAACGATCCGGTACCGTACACGCTGCCGCCTTTTTCTATTTCGACAACTTGTACCCATCGATCGTTTCACTCAGTCGGCATACTGCTCTTAGCGTCCCCCTCTAACGTCTCATACGTCTCATATTTTTATTTATATAAATAGATTTAGATTTAAGAATTTTAGAGTTATATGTGCTATATTTGATTTTGGTTAGAGTATCATATTAGATACTTTATATCATATTATATAATTTAACCAAGGTTCAAAGTATCGAAACCGGAATCGGTATCAGACAATTCCTTAACTCTAAACCTATTTAGTTCGTAGTATTTTTAAAATTGAATAAAATAGTAATCACCCTTGTCGATTAATTTATAAGCGATAGATAAGTTTTTCTCTTTTTAATGCTTTTACAATCTTAATATAATCAAATATAACTTCATAAACCATTAGAATAAATAAAAAATTAACTTAGAAACTAGAAAATGTTATAGTTTGACTGTTTGACCTAGAGTTGACTTAATTTGACTATTTTGACCTGAAACCTAGAATCTAATTAAATTATAAAAATAATCTAATTAAATTGATAAAATTTTATAAAAATAACTTACATATGCTTTGGCGGCCCGCTCATCTACGAGCTTCCTATCCTTTTTGTCTTGTGGGTCCGCTAAAAATTGCTCGAAAGTCGACGGTCTTGGGGTCTTCCCCGGCTCTGGCGGCCTCGTCACACTATAAAAATTAAGCAATTAATAAATAAGAAAAAAATTAGAATTTAAAAAAATTATCTAGCGGAAAATTTTAATACTAACCATCCGTCGAAAATGCTCGACGATTGGAATAGATCCACTAGTAAGGAGACCACCCTTAACAAGGACAATCCTCAACTTCTCGCACTTAGCCTTGTAGGCCGGGGTGTCAATCTTCTTCTTCATCTGCTCCCAGTACTCCGCCTTCAACCACTCCTTGTGATAATCCTGTCCAAGTAACGTCAGCACATTCTGGTCATTGATCATACTCTTAACCTCTTGTTGGCGATGGTCTTGTAGCACTTTCGGATATCACTATCTCTATGATCTGGCTACTTGTACAACCTCTGCAAATTAGAAAAATATTTTGTTTCATTGTAATCAAAATTTTTATATATTATTATAAATAAAATTTATATACATACCCCGAGCTTCTCCAGCCAACCGAATCGTCGATCGAGCGGGATGTCACTAAAGTTGATATAAAGGCCATCAAAGTAGCCCCGCATGATCTCCCCCAGATCATTTTCAGCCTTGATCGGAAAGAATCTGTAATAAGTAGACAATATACAATTAGAATAAAAAATAAAAAATAAATGTGTAAATTAACAAATAAATGCTGAAGTCGCTCCATCGGTCAATAGCTTAGGACGAGAGATATTGGTTGGCCGCTCCGGTAGAGTAGGGGGTCTGCAAATCCAGGGCGGCGGACATATACTCCATTTTCTACAAGAAGGCCTGGAAATGTATTTGCTCTTGTAGGAGCAACTAGTGGAGTAGTCGATGTAGTAGTGCTGGTAGTGGATGGAGTAGAAGAAGAGGTAATAGATGATGGCAATCTGGTAGATAGAGTAGCTCCTCCTACTGAAGAGCGAGTATATGGTGGGGATAAACCATCCGCCACATCTATGAACTCGTCTCCAGTTCATGTGCGGGAAACTAGGGTACCCGGCTTAGTGGACGGAGGATGCTGAGAAGATGATCCTCTCTGAACCTATCGTCTTCCTCGTCCCTCCTTACTATTGGTAAATCTGCAGCAAATAAAAAAATGGTATCATCAAAAAGATAATCATAAAGTAATGCATGGTATGGTGAAATAAGTAAATACTAGTATGATGATAAAATAATTAAATAAATATCTAAGCTAATACATATATATGTACGTATTAATCTTCTTCATCGTCCGAATCGTCATCGTCTTCTGAATTATTTTCTGAATCGTCTTCATCTTCTATTTCTTCATTTTCATTATTAATTTCACTATCACTATCACTTTCATCTTCCAATTCTTGTTCCTCGCTCGATACCTCCATATCGGAGTTCTCTTCTATATGAGATAAAACTTCTATGTCAATCTTTGTTAACTCTATCATCCTCTATGGTAACGTCAACTTCTATACTATCAACACTGGCCAAACTCATATATTCAAGTTAAGGCATAACCACATCATCCTCTTGGTATGCTAGATCCCCAATATTATATGTGTTTCTAGCTTAATTTTGCATATAGCCCACAAAGCTGTATTATTTCGTCGTCGACTAGGATAGCTCGTATAATACACTTGAACGTTTGACTAGCCAACACAAATGGTTAAAAACCTACGTATCTTTTTTATATTTTATATCAACAAACCCAAAATGTTTGTCAATTTTCTTTCCTTGCTTGGATGTTGTGTCAAACCAATCATATTTAAATAGCATAATTTTTGTCTCATAAGAGTAATCCAGCTCCACGATATCTCTTAGTACACGGTAATAGTCAAATTCTGGATCGACATCATAGACTGAACCCCTGATACATTCTCCAGAATTCTTTGTATAATTAGCCTCCTCATCAACAAATGATTAATAGACTTATAAGTGGTTCTAAATTTAAAGCCATTGATGGTGTATCCATCACAACACTTTGCCCTCTTGCTTGGTCCGATAGCTAATGTTTGAAGTCGTTCATTTTGTAAGTCTGTACCAGGACGAAAAACCTGCAATATCACGTATCATATAGACATTAGACAAAGATTGGTCTGATTGCTAAATTTAAAATGCTTAATGTTTATGATCCGTACATAATTATGGAACCATGATGGAAATTTTCTATCAACCTTTCTAGCAAGATTATCTTCATTAATTCTAGCAAGATTATCTTCATTAATATTATGTCTCTCTGATTTTACCTTAGCTCTAAAAGTATTGTGATAGTAAGGAGAACAGTTAGAGAAATTCTTTTCCAAGTATATACAAAATTAAAATATCTAGGAAAGATGTGTCCCTTACTTCTCAATATCTTACATCTCTTTTATACCACTATTTAATAATATATATCAATGAGCGGATTCAAACTTATCGTCTTCCAACCAACATACTTTAGTAGCACTTGTAGGCTTTCCTCCCATATTGAAGATAGTGTGGATTACACTATTCTGGACATTAACCCCACCGTGATCATTCCTTAGGGATCGATTATGATTTATTCTGACATGAGTATCAAAGTAGATGGAGTAGAAGTTTGAAACCTCCTCAATGATATATGTTTCGCATATCGAAGCTTATACATGATCCTTATTGACAACCTTCTTCTTTAGGTGATGTAGATACCTATATATAATATATTAAATATTAGAATTATTTGAATAAAGAAATTATTAGTATAAAGAATTTATATCTCTCAAATGGATACATCTATCGATAATGGATGGGAGCACCGACACGTGTTTCGTATGCAAGATGAATCGGCAAATGCTCTATTTTATCAAAAAAATTAGGGGAAATCACTCTTTCTAACTTACACAATGTCAATACAATCTTTTTCTCAAGTTTTATTATATGTTTTATCGTCAACTTGCTTGAACACAAATCTCTAAAGAATATAGATAATTTGGCCAACAAAGTCCAAAGTTGATGAGGCAACATCTCTCTCAGAGCAATAGGTAGTAACATCTCCATAAAAATATGACAATCATGACTCTTCATCCCTATCAACTTGCTTTCGTTGAGATCAACACATATTGTCAGATTTGACACCTAGCCGTCAAAAAATCTCAACTTTGAAATCCAGTTGCATATTATCAATTTATCCTCATTACTCAATATAAACGGCGCTGGAGGCTTAACCTAACTGTCATTGCCACTACGTTTTTGGTGCAAATCTGAACGCCTGCAAATAATTTTCAAGTCCTTTCTTGCTTTGACATTGTCTTTCATTTTTTCTTTGATATCCATCACCGTATTGATGATATTTTTTAGTACAATTTTTTTGATATGTATGACATCAAAATTGTGCCTTATGAGATTATCCTTTCAATAAGGTAAGTCCCAAAAGATAATCTGCTTCGTCTAATTATGCTTACATCCAAACCCTTCAAAGTGATCGCCCGATATAGGATCTTCCATCACAGTCGACAATCTATCTACCTCTTTCCAAACTTTGTCTCTTATCAGTCTCAACGGGTGTCATACCCTAGTCCAAACTTATCGAGGGACTAGACATGTGGCAATGGCCAGCAGCACACACCGATGGATAAATCCAATTTAATGGATCCATCAGGGTATACTTAAGCTGTAATACAAAATAAAGTCTACTAAACATGCCACAAACTAATCTCATCCATGGAAGATAGATATGATCAACAACATAATGAAATAAAAATCAACAACAAGTCTCAATAAAGTAAATCGGGGAATAACCCGATATAAGTCTAATACACTGGTTCAACAGACCAGAAACAAAAGAGTCTAAATAAAGCAAATACTGAGTGTGAATAACAGATACTCAGGAAAAGTCTTCAGCCATCACCTCATCCTCGGGGATCGGTTCATCTCCTGTATCAGGTCCTGCTTCTGCTTCTGCTCCTGTCCCGTATACCTCAGGATAGAAATCCTCCACTAAACCTGGGGACATAATCCGGAATCCAGGTCCTCAGGGGACATAGCAAGGTACAAAATAATACAAGCCAAAATAAATGCAGTGCAATAGTAAATGAAACCAATAGGGTAACTATGTAACCATCTATGTGAAATGCAAGTGAGAGCATCACTAGTACTCAGGCTGAGACCGCTACAAGCTCTGTGTCGGGGAGCCGGTAAAAGTAATATCACGTAATCTGCCTAGCTCTGATGTAGAGTCTACGGTCTCACAATAATAAATACATATATATAAAATAGCCTGTAGCCTGTGTGTCTCTCCCCACCCAATGTAATCACACGTCTTATGTCCACAACGTCTCATGTCCATGTCACGCAAGATCATAACTAATGTAGCAAGTCATATAATAGCTATGAGTATAATATCTATGTCATAAATCCTGTAACCTATACAGAATCACCATGAATATCTCAGAAAGAATCTATCTCATGAACAGTGTCAGGTGTCCTGGGTATGACGCACTTGATAAAACAAGCACAAGAAGGTAAAGGGTTTCAATATCCATCACTAGGTGACGTTACACAACTCCGCATACGGTGTTGGCACCCGAATATTATTTGAACGCTAAGTAATGTCATACGGTCCTAGGTTAAACAGATACAACATATAGATAAATCAAGAAAATAATATGTAACAAGAACTGCAAGATTGGCAAGGTACACTTGCCTGGTGTTTAGTTTCCAACTGGTATTCTGGTACTAGTAAAATCTTCAGGAACGTCTCCGGATGCTTAAACAAACATTACCATCATGCTCAAAAGATATCAAATAGCTAGAATTGCCTGTCCTTGAGTCCAATTTGGACACAGGGGACAAAAGTGACAGTTTGTGGTCAAAGAGGGGTCCATTTGTGGTCCGCTTCGCACCGAAAAATGTGTCAGAGACAATATTCTCCAAATTTGTCAAACTTAGTGTCCATAAGTCCAGAACGATGATACGAATCCAACAGAATTTCTAGAATTGGATTCCGATGAGACGATCACAAAATCGCCCGTCAAGTGGAGCCGCGGGGCCCATGATACGCGATTTTGTCAACGTTCTCAGAATCGAACCAAACATGGGTCACAGGCCCAGCATATTGTTACGAGTCCTATGGCGCAAGTTTTGTTTCTATCCACGTGTGTACACGAAGTTACAACGAGTTCCAGGACAGGGTCGATACGAGGCGTTGTCGACGGATACGCGTTGATTCCGGTGTGCACGCACATCCAAATTAATTTCTGCAAAATCCTATACGTCCGTATTAACGGCGTGCATATTTCGGTGAAGTCCGCACATGACCAAGTCATCCCGTTTGGCGGGGCACACTCAGTTCCGGGGAAAAATAGGGCATTATTTTTTCTGATTCTGGGTCACGGTGTGCGATCGCCACAGGATACGACACACCAAGCGGGTTACACGAGTATCGAGGGGGTCACACAGGGTTTGCGTCACAACAGATAAAACAAGAAATGGGACAGCGAGGAGAGAGAAAATGCTACTTGAACAGGGCTCCGCAAAACAGGGAATTCTCGTGTCCGCGAGGCAGCGCGACACGGCGACGGGGCTAGGTTTAGGGTTTCTCGCCGCTGGGCGGGCGGAGCACGGCGGAGGGGCTGCTGATGGGGTCGTCGTCGTTGGGGGAGCTCGGCGGAGCTGGCCGGGACGGCGCTGGTGGCGGATCAGGCAGAGTTAGCCGCTGCCGCTGTTGCTGCTGTTGTTGCTGCTGTTGCTGTCGGCGAGGTCTGTGCCGAAGGCGGTGAAGAGGCCGGAGGAGACGGCGGTCGAGGTGGAGATGGCTGAGGACGGCGCTAGGGGGTTCTGGTTGCGGAGGAGGTGACGCTGGGGGGATTCTTGTGGCGGAGGCGGTGATCGGGAGGGGGGTTAAATTGGACGGGGGAGAGGAGATGGGGCCGGGGTCGTGGCCGGAAGAGGTGGAGCGGGTCGGGATCGTGAGCGGTTGGCTGCGGGCGAGGCGGGGTGGTCGTGGGCCAGCGGATGCAGGGCGTGGCCGGGAAATATGGGCGGGACGGAGACGTGGCCTGGCAGCGCGGGCGGCCAAAAATCGCGGGGTGCGGGTGAGGGGTGAGCGGGTCATATCCGGGTCCAGTCGGATTGGGTAGGTAGGACACGACCCGGTAGGGTCTAGGCCGGTCCGATTTGGTTGGACCGGTTTCAGCCCGGTTCAACCCGGTTTGACTTGGTTTAAAGTAAAACAGGGTTTTTAGGTCTTTAAAAATGGTTCTGGGGTCCAATAAATTCCAGAAAAATTACTTTATATCTAATATTTAATTTTATGCCCAAAATATTATTTTTATAATATTTTATTATTGATTAACATAATTTAAAAATTGTTTGATTAAGAATACCTTGATTTTAATTAGTTAAAAATTATAGAAAAATTTATAAAATTTCTGAAAATTCATTTTTAAATTCCTGAAAAATACGGGTGTTTACAATCTACCCCACTTAAGAGGATTGCGTCCTCGCAATCAAGGAATAACTACTAAATGAAAATAAAACTATGGAAACTACAAGAAATGCTTAGGTTATACCTGCATCTGCGAATAGGTGAGGATAACGCTAGCGCATGATATCCTCTCTTTTCCAGGTAGATTTGTCAGAAGAGTGATGTTTTCAAGCTACACGAATCAGTCTAATCGTCTGAACTCGTAATGTCTTCTCACTGATGTCGAGTATGCCAATTGGCTGTTCTTCATATCTCAAACTAGGGCCCACTGCGATCTCCGAAAAATCGACCACGTGACTTGGGTCAGTCACGTACCTTCTCAGCTTTGAGACATGGAATACATCATGCACTCCTTCTAAAGATGGAGGTAATGCAAGATGATAAGCCACCTCACCAATGCACTCCAAAATATCAAATGGCCCAATATATCTTGGGCTCAGCTTGCCTCTGCTCCCAAATCGAATAGTACCTCGAGTAGGTAAAATCCTCAAGAATACGTGCTCTCCTACTTTGAACTCCAGGGGACGTCTGTGTGTATCCGCCCAATGCTTCTGTCTATCCTAAGCTGCACGAAGACGACTCTGAATTTGCTTCACCTTCTCAACGGTCTGCATTACCAACTCTGGACCCAGTATTTGACGCTCACCAATGTCACTACAGCATATCGGTGATCTGCACTTTCTATCGTACAATGCCTCGAATGGTGCCATCTGGATGCTTGCCTGATAACTGTTATTATAAGAGAACTCCACCAAGTGCAAATGATCTTCCCAAGATCCTCCGAAATCTAACATACACGATCATAGCATATCTTTCAATATCTGAATCGTGCGCTCTGATTGACCATCTGTCTGTGGATGGTAACAGTACTAAACTTGAGTCGGGTGCCAAGACTCTCTTGCATGCTTCGCCAAAAATGGGATATAAATCTCGAGTCACGATCCGACACAATACTGACCGGTAATCCATGTAATCTTATGATTTGTCGTATGTACATGTCGGCTAGTACTTCCATGGACTATCCAACTCTGAATGACAAAAAATGTGCCAATTTAGTGAGTCGGTCCACGATAACCCAGACTGCATCCTTCCCACTGGGGCTCCGTGGAAATTCGATAACAAAATCCATAGTGATATGTTTCCACTTCTATTCGGGTATGGGAAGCGGCTGTAACACACCCGCAGTTCTTTGTTGTTTGGATTTTACTTGTTGGCAGACTAAATATTTTGCCACAAACCGTGTAATCTCTCTTCATTCTATGCCACCAATAGTACTGCCTCAAATCTCGGAACATCTTCGTTCCTCCGGGATGAATAGAGTACATGGAGCTATGTGCTTCAGTCATCAACTCATGTCTCAATTCTCCATTTGGAACATATAGGCGATTTCCGTACCTCAATGTCCCGTCCTCATGTATACGAAGTCCCGTCTGCATGCCTGCTTCCGTCTTCTCTTTAATTCTTCGAAATCTAGCATCAGTGGGCAATGCCTCTTTAATCCTCTCTACAAGTGACGACTTAACTTCAAGATTCGCCAACAAGCCACTTTGTCTTGGTAAAACAACCTCTATCTGGAGCTCCTGTAGATCCTTCAATAACTGGGGCTGCATCGTCAAGAAATAAGCTGTGGGCTTTCTGCTGAGTGCATCTGCTACGACATTCTCCTTTTCTGGGTGGTACTGCATATCTATATCAAAGTCTACCATCAACTCAAGCCAACGTCTCTGTCTCATATTGAGCTCCATCTGAGTATATACATACTTCAGACTCATATGATCAGTAAAGATTTCTACCTTCTCTCCATAAAGATAGTGCCTCCATATCTTTAGTGCAAATATTACTGCAGCTAGCTCAAGATCGTGCGTTGGATAGTTCTTCTCATGGACCTTCAACTGTCTCGATATATAAGCGATAACTTTGCCATGTTGCATCAAAACACATCCTAGTCCACTACCTGATACATCACTATAAACAATAAAATCTTCTGACCCTGAAGGAAGAGTCAAGACCGGTGTTGTTGTTAATCGCCTCTTCAATTCTTCAAAGGCCTTCTGACAATCTTCTATCCATGCAAACTCCTGGTCTTTACGCATCAACTGCATCATAGGCTCCACAATCCTTGAGAAATTTTCCATGAACCTCCGGTAGTATCCAGCAAGTCCAAGAAAACATCTCACTTCTGCAACTGATGTTAGTGTAGGCCAAGTTTCTATTACAGCAACCTTCTCTGGATCTACTGAAAGTCCTTCCCCTGAGATGATATGTCCCAAGAAAGGCATCTTATCCATACAAAACTCACATTTATTGAGTGTGGCATACAACTTCTCCTGCCTCAGCATCTCTAGCACGATTCTAAGATGTTCCTCATGCTCTTCGTGGCTCTTGGAATATACTATAATATCATCAATAAACATAACCATAAATTTGTCCAAGTACTGATGAAAAACTCTATCACCAAACTCATAAACACAGCTGGCACGTTGGTTAAACCAAACGGCATAACTATGAACTCATAGTGTCCATACTTGGTCCTGAAGGATGTCTTCGGTATATCCTCCTTCCTCACTCTAATCTGGTGATAACCGGATCTAAGGTCAATCTTCGAGAATACCCTAGCACCACTCAATTGATCAAATAGGTCATCAATGCGTGGCAAGGGATACCGGTTCTTAATGGTCATAATGTTCAGTGCCCTGTAGTCAATACACAGGCGTACTGTCCCATCCTTCTTCGGTACAAATAGTATAGGTGCTCCCCAAGGTGAAATACTGGGCCGAATAAAACCCTTCTCCAGAAGATTATCAACCTGCTCTTTCAATTCCACCAACTCCTTAGGTGCTAGCCGATACACTGATGAAGTGATAGGCTCTGCTCCTAGAGTCAAATCTATTATGAATTCTATTTCCCGATCAGATGGTAAACCTGAAAAATTATCAGGAAATACATCCACAAACTCTGATATGACTCTGGGGTAACCTAACTCCCCTTCTACAGATAGTACCCTAAGACTAGGCTGAACACCTTGCTCTATAGCTCCCCGTAGAAACTCAAACTCTGGATGACCAGGCGGTCTAAATATAACCCGTCCAAGCCGGCAATCTAGGGTCGCATGGTACTGACTTAACCAATCCATACCCAGTACAACATCATAATCCGGCATAGAAAAGATCAGAAATTGAGCTCGCATCTCTCTTCCATAGACTACTACCGAACAAGATCTATAGATATCACTAACTGAGATAATTCTACTTCCCGTAAGGATTCTCTTAGTCTTCGGAAGAGGTGCGGTAGCTACTCTATAGGTGGCTACGAAGCTAGCAGCTATAAATAAATATGATGCTCCATAATCAAATAAAGCTACAACAGGTAATGAAGCTACTAATATAGTACCTGCTATAACCTCTCCTGCAATAGCTTCCTCCTCTACAGCCAATGCAAATGCTTGTCCTCGTCCCTGAGCTGGACCTCTCTGCTGATGAGCCTGCTGGAATTGTGCTGCCTGTGGTGCCAGTGGTAGTCTTTGTTGATATTCTCCTGGAGTTGGTGGTTTGACTCATCCAACTCCCGTCTGTGGTGCTCCCAATGCTGGATGAGCTGGCCTTGGTACAGGTAATACTGGTCGATTTGGTGCTCCATCTCGGTGCTCAGAGCAGTCCTTAGCTGGATGCTGGTTGGATCCGCAAATCAGGCATAGTCCCAACTTGCGTCTACACTCCCTCTCGATATGACCTATCTTGCCATAATAGTGACAAGTAGGAAGGAATAGGGCTTTTGGTACTGCCTGCTGAGGTAGATTCCTCTGGGATCGCTTTGCAGACTCCCCTTGTGATGCTCTGGATGGTGCTGATATGAATGGCTGCTTCAGACTTGACTCCCTCTTAGTAACGCGCTCCATGCGTCATGTTGCAGCAAGGACATCGGTGTATGATGTAGGTGCAACAGATCCGATCAACCTCTGTAGCTCAAACCTGAGTCCGTCGAAGAACTTCTCCGCCTTCTCTTCTTCTGTAGGAATTAGAGAAGGGGCGAAGTGAATGAAATCAGTATTGTACTCTTCCACCAAAATATTACCTTGAATAAGGCGGTTGAACTTGTCTCAGAGTTCCGACTGAGCAACAGCTGGGATATACATCTCCTGGAATAGTCTGGAGAACTCTTCCCAAGTGACTCGGTCATGTCCGAGCCTCCTCTCTTCAGATAGCCACCAATGGTGCACATTGTCAGTCAACTGCATCCTGACAGCAGTCATCCATCTCTCCCTCGGAAGTTCAGCTACTTCCAACTGGTGTTGTGTGTTCGTGAGCCACTCGTGAACTTCAGTTGGCCCTTCCTTTCCAGAAAAGGTACGGGGCTTGAGCTGACGAAAATCAGTGATAGATCCCGTCGTTGGTCACCTAGCTGGTGGGTTCGCCTGCTCCAATACGGTTACTAGGCTGGTTCTTAAATACTCTGCCTCATGATGCTTAGCCTCTTATTGAACCTGCTGTTGGGCTTGCATCATAGCATAAAATATTTGAAATATCTGTTGCCCGTCCATTACTTGCCCTGGTGGAAAAACAGGCATCGGTGGAGTGAACTGTGGCGGAGGTGGGATGTCATCACGCCGGAACCTTAAATTATGCTGGCCAGCTTGATTTCTTTGAGAAGATTGTCCCCTAGTCTCTGGTGTCACTCCATCTTCATAGGTAACCACGACATCGTGAGGTGTACCTAAAGGATTTTTATCACCAATTCTTAGATCCATTACTCTGCATTAAAATAATCTATAAGGACGCATAGAGGAATCAAAATAGGATGTAAATCAAGCAATTAATTCGAATTCGATATAGAGATAAAAAATGATTAAATCAATGGATGAGATGCTATAATTTATCCTATATTTATTGCAGGCTTGCTCGGTTCCTAAGTTGAAACCGAACAATTTAGTAAAGACCTGTATAGGCCACCACAAAAACCATATCACGCCCCAGTCCCAACTTATCGAGGGACTAGACACGTGGCAATGGCCAGCAGCACACACCGATGGACAAACCCAATTTAATGGATCCATCAGAGTATACCTAAGCTGTAACACAAAATAAAGTCTATTAAACATGCCACAAACTAATCTCATCCATGGAAGATAAATATGATCAACAGCATAATGAAATGAAAATCAACAACAAGTCTCAATAAAGTAAATCGGGGAACAACCCGATATAAGTCTGATACACTGGTTCAACAGGACAGAAACAAAAGAGTCTAAATAAAGAAAATATTGAGTGTGAATAACTGATACTCAGAAAAAGTTTTCAGCCATCACCTCGTCCAAGGGGATCGGTTCAGCTCTTGTATCAGGTCCTGCTCCTGCTCCTGTCCCGTATACCTCGAGATAAAAATCCTCCACTAAACCTGGGGACATAATCCGGAATCCAGGTCCTCAGGGGACATAGCAAGGTACAAAATAACACAAGCCAAAATAAATGCAGTGCTATAGTAAATAAAACCAATAGGGTAACTATGTAACCATCTATGTGAAATACAAGTGAGAGCATCACTAGTACTCAGGATGAGACCGCTACAAGCTCTGTGTCGGGGAGCCGGTAGCAGTAATATCACGTAATGTGCCTAGCTCTGATATAGAGTCTACGGCCTCACAATAATAAATACATATATATAAAATAGCCTGTAGCCTGTGTGTGTCTTCCCACCCAATATAATCACACGTCTCATGTCCACAACGTCTCATGTCCATGTCACGCAAGATCATAACTAATACAGCAAGTCATATAATAGCTATGAGTATAATTTCTATGTAATAAATCTTATAACCTATACAGAATCACCATGAATATCTTAGGAAGATTCTGTCTCATGAATAGTGTCAGGTGTCCTGGGTATGACGCACTTGATAAAACAAGGACGAGAAGGTACAGGGTTTCGATATCCATTATTAGGTGACGTTACACAACTCCGCGTACGGTGTTGGCACCCGAATATTATTCAGACGCTAAGTAATATCACACGGTCCTAGGTTGAACAGATACAAAATATAGATAAATCAAGGAAATAATATGTAACAAGAACTGCAAGATTGGCAAGGTACACTTGCTTGGTGTTTGGTTTCCAACTGGTGTTCTAGTACTAGTGAAATCTTCAGGAATGTCTTCGGATGCTGAAATAAACATTACCATTATGCTTAGAAGATATCAAATAGCTAGAATTGCCTGTCCTTGAGTCCAATTTGGACACAGGGGCAAAAGTGACAGTTTTTGGTCAAAGCGGGGTCCACATATGGCCCGCTTCGCACCAAAAAATATGTCAGAGATAATGTTCTTCAAATTCATCAAACTTAGTATCTACAAGTTCAGAACGATGATACGAACCCAACATAATTTACAGAATTAGATTTCGATGAGTCGGTCACAAAATCGCCTGTCAAGTGGAGCAGCGGGGCCCATGATACGCGATTTTGTCAATGTTCTCTGAATCGAACTAAACTTGGGTCACAGGCCTAGCGTATTGCTACGAGGCCGATAGCACAAGTTTTATTTCGATCCGACATGTGTACACGAAGGAACAACGAGTTTCGGGACAGGGTCGATATGGGGCATTATCGACGGATACGCGTTGATTTCGGTATGCACGCACATCCAAATCAATTTCCATAAAATCCCACATGTATATATTAACGGCACGCACCTTTCGTTGAATTCGTCACACGACCAAGTCGTCCCGTTTGGCGGGGCGCACTCAGTTCCGGGAAAAAATAGGGTATTATTTTTCCTGATTTTGGGTCGCGGTGTACGATCGCCACAGGATGCGACACACCGAGCGGGTTGCACGAGTATCGAGGGGGTCACGCAGGGTTCACGTCACAACAAACAGAACAAAAAACGGGGGTAGCGAGGAGAGAGAAAATGCTACCTGAACAAGGCTCCACAGAAATAGGATTTCTCGTGTACGCGAGGCGGTGCGACATGGCGGCGGGGCTAGGTTTAGGGTTTCTCGCTGATGGGTGGCCGGAGGAAGGCGGAGGGGCTGCTGATGGGGTCATCGGCGCTGGGGGAGCTTGGCGGAGCCGGCCGGGGACGGCGCTGGTGGCGGCTCAGGCGGAGCTGGCCGCTGCCGCTGCTGCTGCTGCTGGTGTTGCTACAGGCGAGGTCTGTGGCGAGGGCGGTGAAGGGGCCGGAGGAGACGGTGGTCGAGGTGGAGATTGCTGAGGACAGCGCTGGGGGGGTTCTGGTGGCGTAGGCGGTGACGCTGGGGGATTCTGGTGGCGAAGGCGGTGATCGGGGGGCTTAAATAGGACGGGGGAGAGGAGACGGGGCCGGGGTTGTGGCCGGAAGAGGCGGAGCGGGTAAGGATCATGGGCGGTTGGTCGTGGGCGAGGCAGGGTGGTCGTGGGCCAGCAGTGGCAGGGCGTGGCCGGGAAACGCAGACGGGGCGGAGACGTGGCCTGGCAACGTGGGCTGCCGGAAATCGCGGGGTGCGGGTGAAGGGTAAGCGGGTCGGATCCGGGTCGGGTCGGGTTGGGTAGGTAGGACCCAACCCGGTAGGGTCTAGGCCGGTCCGGTTTGGTTGGACCGCGTTCAACCCGGTTTGACTTGGACCGCGTTCAACCCGGTTTGACTTGGTTTAAATTAAAACAGGGTTTTTATGTCTTTAAAATTATTCTGGGGTCCAATAAATTCCAGGAAAATTATCCTATGTCTAATATTTAATTTTATGCCCAAAAATATTATTTTGATAATATTTTATTATTGATTAACATCGTTTAAAAATTGTTTGATCAAAAATACCTTAGTTTTAATTAGTTAAAAATTATAGAAAAATTCATAAAATTTCTGAAAATTCATTTTTAAATTCCTGAAAAATACGGGTGTTTGCAACGGGGGAGGAGATAGTTCTTGTTTACCAGCTCTAAAGGCATCTCTGTTCCTTCTCCACGGATGCGATGCAGGAAGAAACTGACAGTGACAAAAAAAGATGCCTTTTCTCCGTTCTGGAGAAGGAATACCTTACTCTTTTCTATACATATCGGACAAGACAAAGTACCATGAGTACTCCACCCCGATAATATCCTATATGCTGAAAAATCGTTAATGGTCCACATGAGAGACGCTCTCATATAAAAATTATGCTCCTTCGATATATCATATGTCCGAACGTTCAAATTGCTACAATTGTTTCAACTCATCCACCAACGGCTGTAAGTAGATATCGATGTTCTTTTTTGGATTTTTTGGACCGGGTATGATAAGTGTCAAGAATATATAAGAAGTCTTCATGCACATCCACGATGGTATATTATAAGAAGTCAAAATCATCGGCCAATAAGAGTACCGAGATCCCGACTATCCGAAAGGAGTGAATCCATCAGAACATAAACCTAACCTGATATTCTTGGGCTCCACAACAAATTCAGGATGACACAAATCAAAATGCTTCCATGCCTCTCCATCGGAAGGATGAGATAATTCGCCTCTATCCATCTTTCATTCCTTACTATGTCATGTCATGTGTTGTGTTATATTTATGGACATATACATCATCTACAGCCTTTTTGTGATCGGACATATACTTGGACAGTTGACTTTCCTTTGCCCCGAAATGGCTTGTACCGGTCCGCATGACAAAAAATATATTTATCTTTGTTATTGTTCTCCTTGTAGAACAACATGCAACCATTTCGACAATAATCTTTCTTTTCATAGCCTAATCCGTATTTTCGTATCATCATCTTCGACTTATAGAAGTTATCAAGCAACTATTTCAATCCTTTTGGCAACAACTCTCTAACAAACTAAATTATTCAGTCGTAGCATTGCTGCGGCATATTAAAATCAGACTTTAGGTTCAACAACCGTATCACCACCAACATGACAGAATGAGAATCATAACCCGGGTATAATAGAGTATCGACATTCTTGAACATATCATAGAATTCTTTTGTATCAGGATTAGGATCCTCCGGATCAAAATTTGGACCGACCGCATCAAATACCAACTCACGCTTCAGGTTTCGCGGTCGATATTCAAAGTTATCTCCGAGAGTGGACTCTTCTACCCCCATATTAAAGGAGGAATGATGATATTGCAAAAATAAAGGTTTTCCTTGTAGTTCGGTACGAAACCCTTATTGTAGAGATGCTCCCTCACGAGATCCACCTCTTTGAATGGTATATTATGACATTTGACACAAGGACACTTGATGAGCCTTCCATCCATGAAATAAGGTTGACTACTGGCGTATTTGAGAAATTCTCAATGCCCTTTATGAAATCATCTGTCAAACCAATCCTACTCTTATGTCGTCAATTATACATCCACGATTGGTCAACTAAGTATTGACTCATTGATTCTGCATATACCATATATTCAAACAATATGGATTAGATACAAATTAAGTTAGGATATTTGCTAAATAATTAGTTACTTAGGATACTTGATGAAGAAGTCTCATAAAGAACTAAATGAGCTATTGGAAAGACCATATTTGAGCATTTCTCCTTATTTTACAAGTATCCAAACCATAATTACTCAACACTCATCTGAATATGGCTAGTACATGCCATAGCATAGTAAGGTTGGAACTACTAATTACTATTTATATTAGTACCCTGAAGTGATAATCGATACTTATAGTAATGGTCTACAAAGACCAATACTCTAAAATGTTAATAATTTATTATAGGTTAAATTAGTGATAATCGTATCAATTTTAGGTCCGATGAATAAATCGATATCGATACAGATTTTTGAATGTCACATATTCTATTTTTGATATTCTAGGATACCCTCAAGCCTATGTTGTATTAAGAGTTACATACGTCTAAGGATACACATATAAATTAAAATAATTATATATGTATATTTAATTTGTCAATCTTCTTCTAAGTTAATTATAGACACATACAATATATATTACCATTTTGTGTCCTAATACTCGTGTCAATTTGTCTGTATTTTTTTGATACGTGTGTCCATGCTATAAATCGGTACGAAACCCTTCTTGTAGAGATGCTCCCTCATGAGATTGACCACTTTGAATAGTATATTATGATATTTGACACAAGGGCACTTGATGAGCCTCTCATCCATAAAATAAGGTTGACCACTGGCATATTTGAGAAATTTCTCAATGCCCGCTCTGAAATCATCTGTCAAAAAAATCCTACTCTCATGTCGCCGATTGTACATCTACGATCGGTCAACTAAGTATCGACTCATTGCTATATTTCACATGAATGCTTATGCACGTACCAAATATATTTGAACAATTGGATTTTATACAAGTGCCTAAAGAAAAAAACAAAATAAATAATATAAAGGAGCTATTAGATTCTTTAAATAAATAAGGAAATCCTAAATAATCTAAATACATATTATATTCAGATACATACAACATACTTAAATTCTATATAACTAAATGGTAAAAATTTATATTTATCAAATTTTACTGACATATTTTCTTCCTCGAATTAGCATTTAGTGGAAAGGGTCTAAAAGCATATAGTAAGGTTGTAAAACATATAAAAGAGAAAAACTTATCTGTCAATATATAAATCAATCAACAAGGGTTACTACGTACTATTGAGGTTAAACTTACTCATAGTTATTTGTTTCCATTACCAAAAAAAATTGATACATTGAGTTAAACTTATATAAACATAACATAGTTTGCAGCATCAGTGATACCGATCTGATATAGACCAAAACCCGATATCGACGATTCCAACATTCAAAGTCTCTTTTTTGGTCAATTCGAAAAATAAAATTGATAAAATAAAGGCCAATTAGCAAGGATGTAAACAATAAGGTTGTAAAAGCATGTAATAAAGTATTTTCAATGATCTGTGTCCATGTTTATGTTCTCGTGTCCTTGTCCAGTATCTCGTATCTACTTGTCCAGCATCCTAAATCCTGTATGCTTAATAATTAACCAAAATACGAATGAGGGTTAGGTTAGAGCTTACCTTCGACGGATGAGTTGAGGTTCTGACGGAGCGTGGGCCGGAGAGGGGGGTTGAGGAGGGGACGGAGAGGGGGGTCAAGAAGTGGGGAGGCGTAGGGGGGGTGAGGAGGGGGTGGAGTTGGACGAAGGGGGCAAAGAGAGGGGGGTTCGATGAGGGGGTCGAGGAGGGGGGTTTGGGGAAGGGGTGGAGGCGGACAGAGGGGGCAGAGAGGGGGGTTCAAGGAAGGAGTCGAGGAGTCGGAGGGAGGGTCACCGGAGAGGGGGATTCGAGGAGGGGGTTGAGGAGTCTGAAGGGGTCATCGAAGAGGGGGGTTTGGGGAGGGGGTCGAGGAACCGGGATGGGCGTAGTAGCCGGCGGTGAGGGGTGTCAAGGAGAGAGGGAGAGAGAGTATCGAGATCGAGATCAACATTGAGATCGAGAGAGAGAATGTGTGTGAGAGATTGAGAATGGGGGAAAATATGAAATTTTAAGTTTTTGCAGCGACGGGTATTTCCGTCGCTAACGTAACAACGACGGATTAGCGACGGCTTATTGACGAAAACTAATATAATTTATTTACATAAATAAATTAGTCGTAATTTTATAAAAATTTTGTCGCTGACTTAGCGACGGATTATTTTTTATCGTTCCGTCGCTATTTAATAGTATTTTTGTAATATTCTTTTGAAAATATATCTTTAAAAATAGTTTGCATATTAGATACATTCAAGCATACTATACAGATTTACACTATCGTGGAGTGCGCAACATGTATCATGCTTCATATTCGTTAACACTTAGGATCATAAGCTATCTCTAATAGACTATTCATCTTAGTTCAAGGCAGTAGTGCATCTAGTGGACTATTCATCTCATATTAAAGAAACACGGCATATGATTGTAAATATAATCAATAATGGATACATCACTTATTCAGTGATTTTATACCTACGGCCGAATAATTATCCCTGTAATAGACATACACGTTAGCAATAATTTTCAAAATCATAAGTAGGTTCTATTCCTTGTTTGTTTCTGCATCAAACAGTTAGTTATGCAATGAGGATAAATCCTAACATGCGGCCTAACTATATGACGGCCCATAAACATTCTTCCCCAGGATTAGTAGTGGTGTTATTATGACCCAGCAATGCACTAATATACGCTCATACCAGCTGCTTTGACATATGAATCAGCTAACTAATGGACATGAATACCCGCTTGATCACGAGGACTTCTTTGTCTCAGGGTTTTCTCTCTGATCACCCCTAGGGCGAATGGTCCACACTGCCCCAGGAACCGGTCATGGGATTATCCTTGTATACAAGTTATCCAAGACTAATGCATGAATGCACTGTATCAATTAAATACTATATATCCTAAGGATGAGTTTTTTCTTCCGATCATAGATATAATGATCGATAATACTTGTGATTTCAAGCGCATGTTCTTCTTGGATGGATTCTCAGGCTACAATCAAATCAAGATGTTTTCTGATAAAAAGAAGTATACATCATTCACAACACCGATAGGAGTATACTTCGACATAGTCATGCCCTTTGGTTTGAAGAATACATGTGCTACATACCAGCGAGCTATGAGCACCATCTTTCACGAACATCTATGCAAGGTAGTAGAGTGTTACGTTAATGACATCGCAGTCAAGAGTTGCTTTAAAGATGGTTACCTCGGAGACTTGAAGACTGTGTTTGACCTGATGTATGCGCACCAGCTCAAGATAAATTCGACAAAATCCTTCCTGGGAGTCTCCAACGGCAAGTTTTTGGATTTTATCATAACTTCGAAGGGTATCCAAGTGGACCCCGACAAGACTAAAGTAATCCTTGAAATGTGTCCACCGAAGAACCTCAAAAAACTTTGTGGCCTTCAAGGGAGGCTGGCATATATTAGGAGGTTCATATCAAACCTCTCTAGACATTGTCATCTGTTCACCCAGCATGAAAAAGGGGATCTCCTTTATCTGTAACAAAGAATGCCAATGCGCCTTCAATAATATCAAGGAGTATCTCATGACCCCCCCAAGTATTGGTAGCCCCAGTGGTGGGAAGACCCTGCTTGCTATATACGCGGACAATTGATCACTCACTCGGGGCTCTGCTAGCCCAAACAAGCGATGCAGGTCACGAACAGGCCATCTATTACCACAACAGGATGATGGCCAATATACAACAAAGAGACAACCCAATCAAGAAGGAGTGCCTCGCTTTGGTCCTCTCCATTCAGAAGACCCAGTATTACGTGGCAGGATAAACCATCCTTGTGATTTTATGAGTTAATCCTCTCAGGGTCCTTATGACTAAAGCTGAAGAAATCAATTTCCGCCTGGCTACATGGGCTATACAGCTGTCACTATATTACATGTTATTCGCCCCCCAAAAGGTAGTCAAAGACCAAGCATTGGCATAATTTTTTGTAGCCCACCCTGTACCGAAAACCTTAAAGCTCTACGAGAATATCCCATACGAGGTAGCGGACTCAAACATGAGCACAAGCGCATAAGTCATTTGGCGACTGTTCTTCAACGGTGTTACAAGAGAAGGTCCCAAAGGCAATATTGTCGCTAGCGTTGGAATAGTACTTATCTCCCCATACGATCTGGTCATCAACCGTGCTTACTCCCTCACAGAGCCATACTCCAACAATATGTTAGAGTACAATGCCCTTGTTATTGTGGGCTCTAACTCGCTAAACAAGTGGGAGTTGACTACCTGGAAGACTACGACAATTCCAAGTTGATATTCAATCAAGTCAGGCGAGTACGAAGCCCAGAATGAAGACTTGATTTCCTACCACCAAGTCATACTCGACATTATCTCTACCTTCGAGGGTTTCTTCATAGAGCAAGTCATTCGACTGAAAAATATCGAGGCTGACGCCCTGGCCGACCTCGCAGCCTCTTTAGTTGTTCCAGTCAATACTTATGAACTAGTCACCGTGGCGGATCAAAAGCTGGTCTGCCCGAATAACAACCTTTGTCTATGCCCGAGCTACTCAGTAGAGATAAGCACCGACTCCCAAGCATGGAGACTCATATTCATCGACTATGTAGTCTATAAAATTCTTTCCAAGAATCCAAAGGAAGCCACTTTTATGAGAAGATGTTCCCTCTGGTTCTATTATGATACGACTACCAAAATGATGTATCGTCGTTCCTACGACGGTCTTCTGCTATGATTCCTAACGAATACAGAAGCAAAGCAGGCTCTCTGCGAGGCTTATGATAGGGTTTGCGGTGCCATCAACCCAAACCCAATCTACATGACCGTCTCTGAAGAATAGGTTACAATTGGCCAATAATGGTTGCAGATGCTGTCAACTACGTAAGAAAGTACCAAGCGTGCCAAATCCATGTTAACTTCATTCACCAACCCTCGGAGTTCCTATACCTGACCATTGTGTCTTGGCCGTTCGAAGCCTGGGACATGAATATCATAGGACCGATCAGTCCACCCTCATCAAAAGGACATTGGTTCAACCTCGCAATTACCGACTACTTCTACAAGTGGACAGAAGTCATACCACTCGTTGAAGTTAAAATGTCAAACATGATCAACTTCATCAAGCATCATGTCATATACCGCTTTGGCTTGCCATGAAGGACCATCCATGACAATGGTCCACAGTTTGCAATTCATACTTTTTATCGGTTTTATGACAAAAAAAAGAATCCAGAATGTGGCCTCAACTTCCTACAACCGAGTAGGAAATAGTCCGGCAAAAGCTTTCAACAAGACCATCATAAATCTACTCAAGAAGTTCTTGTCATCCAACAAGAGTGAATGGAATGAGAGTTAGGTGAATGTCTTTGGGCCTACCGCACAACGGTTCGGACACCTACGCTATTCTTTCTGGTCTACGGGAGTGAAGTGGTCCTACCTCTCGAGGTCCAAATTCTTTTACTCTGAGTGGCTCTCTCCAATCGGCTAACAATTGATGACTATCACCGCCAACAGCTACAAGAGTTAGAAGCACTCGACGAGAAGCGACCCTTAGCTCAACAGCACATTGAGCTGTACCAACCGCGCCTCTCAGGAACCATCAAAAATGGGTCAAGAAGAGGACTTCCCAAGTGGGTGACCTCGCATTGATAGTAAGAAGGCCGATGGTCATGACCCACAAAATGGTCGACAAGTTCCAACCCAAACGGGAAGGCCCTTTATTTTATAATCGGTATTCTCCAACGGTGCCTACCGACTAGAAAAACCTAATGGCGACTTGCTCATGATGCCCATCAATGGCAAGTTCCTTAAAAAGTACTATGTTTAAGGCTAGACTTGTACTTCTCTCTATTCCTTGCAGGACAAAAAAGAAGTACGATGCTCCCACTCTTTGTTGTTCATCCCTAGAAAGTGTCTATGCACAATATTACATTTTCTCAACATGCCATTATCGGTATTCAGGAGTCCAGGATACATGTAAGCCCCTGATTTTTTTAAAAATATTAAAATTGGATTTTTTGTAATTTTTTGGAATTTTTTGGGAATTTTTTGTAATTAAAATCAGGGTTTTTAAATATTAAATGATTTTTTATAGATAATAAATAATATTAAAATGTTATAAAAATAATATTTTTGGGTGTAAAATAAAAAACTGGACTTAGGGTAATATTTATTTCAGCATCCGGAGTCATTTCTGGAAATTTCCCCGAGGCACAAAACTCTATTTGGATCCAAACATCAGGCAAGTACCTGCACTTCAAGTTTAATCTTTATATTGTGATAATTAATTTCTTGCTTTACTAGTACCATTGATGATTTCATTTAGTGTTAGATTTTGGGATTTCATGTCTTGATTTTCATGTCGGGTGGGAGAATACTAGGAGGCATGTAGTTTACCCTTCTCCCTTGTCGTGACTGCTAGTTGTGGGTACGCGACTGTACTCTCAGCCTTATACTTGTTATTCCTGACTGCTAGCCGCCTATGGCGTACCTTATTAGCCTTATAAACCCCTACATGCCAACTATGTATTCTAAATACACAAGTTCACACACATAGTTTCTTGTTGTGTTGTAGTTCTTGTTGTCTTGTTACAGTTACATTTCCTGTCACATTTTATTCCTGTTTTACTCATATTCCTGGTTTATAGCAATTAACCATGTTTTACTTATAGTTCTGATTTATAACATTAATTCTCAGTTAATCTTTGCTATTTACTAAGCATATTCTGATCATGATACTTAGTCAGTTATTTTTTACCTGTCACAAATATTTAGTTTAAATCTTATTGTGCATTGTGTACTTTGTTCCTTTCCTAACTGGATCCGTTGATTTAGGCGATGATGAGAACCTTGCCCCCACCTATTATGGCCCCTATGAGGCAGCAGGTGATACAGTTGCGGAGCCGGTTCCCACACAGGAGACTACTCCTGCGGAGTAGCCAGCAGTAGTTATTTATTTTTCCTTTCATCTTAGTAATCGGATTTGTCCCCGATTTAACTTCTGGTTCTGTAATAACTCTGAATCTGATTGTCACATTCTGGTTATAAAATCTCAGCATTCCTTTTTCTGTTATTTTCTTGCCTGTTTAATTATTGTGAATGAGCTAGAGTTTAATTTAACTGTGGATATGCCCTAGACAGCGTACTACCGCCGACACTACGGCGTAGGCTGGACGTACCCACATACTCGTGCCCGAATATCCGGGTGCGGGTCATGACACGTTTTTGTGGTGGCCCATGCAGGTCAAACGACTAAATTGTTCGGTTTCAACTTAGGGACCGAACAGGCCTGCAACAAGATTGAGGATTTAGGAAAAAGCTCATTCACGGAATAGGATCTTTTATTTCAAACCTTGATATCATTCCTAATCAATTTTCCTATCGCCCTTGATTTCCAAGTAATCTATTCTAATCTTTCTATCCCTTCATCTTCCAGAATGGTTCAGACCAGGAATACAGTAGGAGGCACATCAGAACCAGCTGAGCAGACTGTGCCTGAAACTCTTGCACTCCCTCCGCCTCCATCTACTCCGACAGTTACTTTGGATAGGGCACAGCTACTTGGAGTGTTCCAGGGACTAGTAGAATCCCAGAAAGAACAGACTGCCCTGCTACGGACTAGCCTTTCAGAAGCTCTTCGGTCCCAGGAGTCACCACAAAAGAGGCCAGGAAGTGCCAAGGACTTTAGGAACCTTAAACTCCTGGAATTCTATGGAACTGAAGGCATTCTCTATGCCGATGAATGGATAGAGAATGTGGAGCGACTCCTGAAGACTGCTCGGGTCCCTGATGATCTCAAAGTGGAGTCTGCAAGCCTGCAACTGTTTGACATAGCTCGGACCTGGTTTAGGGACGAACCTCAACTATCTGCTCCTGACCTTACCTGGGAGGACTTCAAGAGGCTATTCAAGGAGAAATTCTATCCCGAAGTGGCTCAAGAAGCTCTCGAAAGTCAATTCGAGAGGCTGGAACAAGGTAACCTTTCTGTTGATGGGTACACTGCTGAATTTAGCAGACTGAGCCAATTTGCAGAATCTATGGTTCGTACCCCTGAGGATAGAGCCCGTAGATTCAAGAAGGGGTTGTCTCCTGATATTCGCCTTGTTGTCACCACTAGCCGAGCTCACACATACGAGGAAATCTTGAGCGTGGCACAAGGTGTCGAGAGAGACATGGGGCATAAACTAAAACGAAAAAGAGATACTGGAAGTATGGGACCCCACAAACGCCCGTTCCAACAACAACCACAGCAGAGGTCCCCGCAGCAAACCCAGCGTCCTCTCCCTCGAGCCACAACACCCCAACACCAAGCTCAAGGACAGAATCAACGAGTTCCCACTTGTGGCTTTTGTCAAAAACAAGGTCACAACTGGCAAGTTTGTAGGAAGAGACTGGGTGCCTGTCTATATTGTGGATCAACAGAACATCAAGTGAGGGACTGTCCCGCTGCTCCAGGACGCGGACAAGCTTACGTGATGACCGTGGAGAACGCGCAGACTCTGGGAACAGCTAATGCGCGTAAGTGATTTTTTTAGCTGCCTTTTCTAGTATTTAGCTCATGCCTATTGGTTCGTGACCTCAGCCCCAACCTAGTAATTTTGAACTTGCTAAATAACCTGGTATGCTTTTAAATTTGATAACTATAGAGGTTTTAGAGGCTTTTGCTATTGTGCTTATTTTGTGTTATTTTGTGAACTTCAATAATTTGTACCTCCTTTCATCATCATCTAGCGCACTTAATTTTGCTGAACTTGACTTATGCTGCTATTTTATAGCCTAGTTTTGCAAGCTTACCCTTTATCGGGCTTGTTCATGACACATGTATTATTGAGGCCTGATCAACCCCACTAATACAAGTGTCTATTCAGAATCAGTGTACTACGGTCTGATCAACCTTAGTGCATTTTGATTCACACTTCGCACGACTACTTTACGTGGATTAAGATATATAGTTGACTAGTATACTTGCCCCCCTAAATATGTCCGAGCATATCGTATCAGTTACATAACTGTACTAATACGAGCATGCGAATAAATGATTACCAGAATAGAATCTCAATCCCTAACCGCCTGACAATTCCCATTAGAATTCCTTAAATGCCTTGATCCCTGTACCTCTGTTCTACCACCTCGCCCTTAAACTCTTTATTATTGATCATCGTCTTCCCTTATTTCGGAGAGACGAAATCTTGTGCTTGGTATAAGTTTGATATAGAGATAGTACTAGATATACCCCTCAGACCGGTCGAATTGATGATAACCCTTTATGACTAAGGGAATACCATAGGTGGTGTATTTGTGTTAAAGACTTAAAGATTCAATACCATGATTAAATAAGTTGGGACATAGCTTTACTGGTTGTATAGCCTTAGAGGATAGATGGATAAATTCTAAGTTGGGTAGCGACCGCAATGTTCACCTGAGAGAAACCCGTTAGACTGTAATCAAGTGAGATTGGACAGAGAGAACCCTGCCATATTTTAAATTTCGAGGACGAAATTTTTATAAGTTGGGTAGATTGTAAGCCCCTGATTTTTTCAAAAATATTAAAATTGGATTTTTCGCAATTTTCTGGAATTTTTTGGGAATTTTTTGTAATTAAAATCAGGATTTTTAAATATTAAATGATTTTTTATAGATAATAAATAATATTAAAATATTATAAAAATAATATTTTTGGGTGTAAAATGAAAAACTGGACTTAGGATAATATTTATTTCAGCATCAGGAGTCATTTCTGGAAATTTTCCCGAGACACAAAACTGTATTTGGATCCAAACATCAGGCAAGTAACTGCACTTCAAGTTTAATCTTTATATTGTGATAATTAATTCCTTGCTTTACTAGTACGATTGATGATTTCATTTAGTGTTAGATTTTGGGATTTCATGTCTTGATTTTCATGTCGGGTGGGAGAATACTAGGAGGCATATAGTTTACCCTTCCCCCTTGTCGTGACTGCTAGCTGTGGGTACGCGACTGTACTCTCAGCCTTATACTTGTTATTCCTGATTGCTAGCCGCCTATGGCGTACCTTATTAGCCTTATAAAGCCCTACATGCCAACTATGTATTCTAAATACACAAGTTCACGCACATAGTTTCTTGTTGTGTTGCAGTTCTTGTTGTCTTGTTACAGTTACATTTCTTGTCACATTTTATTCCTGTTTTACTCATATTCCTGGTTTATAGCAATTAATCATATTTTACTTATAGTTCTGATTTATAACATTAATTCTCAGTTAATCTTTGTTATTTACTAAGCATATTCTGATCATGATACTTAGTCAGTTATTTTCTACCTGTCACAAATATTTAGTTTAAATCTTGTTGTGCATTGTGTACTTTGCTCCTTTCCTGACTGGATTCGCTGATTTAGGCGATGATGAGAACCTTGCCCCCACCTATTATGGCCCCTATGAGGCAGCAGGTGATACAGTTGCGGAGCCGGTTCCCACACAGGAGACTACTCCTGCGGAGTAGCCAGTAGTAGTTATTTATTTTTCCTTTCATCTTAGTAATCGAATTTGTCCCCGATTTAACTTCTGGTTCTGTAATAACTCTGAATCTGATTGTCACATTCTGGTTATAAAATCTCAGCATTCCTTTTACTATTATTTTCTTGCCTGTTTAATTATTGTGAATGAGCAAGAGTTTAATTTAATTGTGGATATGCCCTAGACAGCGTACTACCGCCGACACTGCGGCGTAGGCTGGACGTACCCACGTACTCGTGCCCGAATATCCGGGTGCGGGTCGTGACAATACACAACGGATAATAGATCCTCAAAAGCTCCCCGGCGGAGCAGTCCCTAGGTCCACTTGCACACTACTGCAGGGACCACCAAAATAATAATAATAACCCATTCTCGTTAGACGCTAGCTATGTCTATATTACCTCTGAGCTATCGTCCTAACAATCTCCCCAGCGAGTAACTCTCAGGTCTATCTATATTTTTGGATAAACCACGCTCAGCAAACTACTCCTCGGTGAGTTTCTCGAATATTTGTTCACATCTAGATTACCTCTGAACTATGTCCCAATATTTCTTCCCGGTCGAGTCACTCACTTCGCTCGCCTCCGCCGGAACTCAGAAAGTTCCCTACACTTCTTGAAGCTCCTCTACCTATGGTCGAGTTGGCTGATTAAAAGAAGAAGGGCCAAGTAAACAAGCAGCAGCCGGATGCGCGCACTAGCTAGAAAGCCCCTTTCAGTACCCCCTTCGTCCAATAGTCCTATTGTCAGGCTTTCGTAAGTTCCTGCCATATCTATATTACCTCTGAGAAAACCTCTGGGCTTAGCTATCGATTATCACGTCCACATTACCTCTGATATTGGTTGTCATCTCAACTTAGCACCCGTACTTAACTCTAAGTATGCCAATGATGTTAAGTTCATAAAATTTGTCACGTCCATATTACCTCTGGCAAGGCTTGTCTCGAACTTATTACTTGCACTCAGGTGCGCAAGAAGTAATGGGTCCACAAAACCTATCACGTCCATATTACTTCTGATAGTATTTTGTCTCAAACTTATTATTTGCACTATCGTGCGTAAGAATTAATAAGTCTACCAAAGATCCCCCAGTAGGATGTCCTCAATTAAAGTAAACAGTTTACGTCCATATTATCTCTGAACTATGAGCTGCCCATGTTATCCATCCAAAGAAAACAGCTACATCCATATTACCTCTGGCTAGTTTTCTTTTTTTTTTCCACCAAAAATATCGGGATCATGCCTAACCTCTCGATATGACTAGTGATTAGCTCAGGTAAACCCCCTCACCCAAAAGTAGGTATCTCGTATGTAATTTGAATTTCTTGTATTTGTCTTAGATTTTTTTATCAATTAAAATCCAATAATTTTATTAGGATACTTCACCGTGGTTTGGACATTAATAATACATGATGGCCCCAAAGTCTGTATCACCCTTCATAGGAAGTAGCCTACATAGGAGACTATCTGCAGGATCTTTTCGTGGCACAAAAATTCGATCCCTTGGTATTAGTATGACATTAGTGTAACGACCATAGATTAATTGTTAAATATTTAGATGGTTTATAAATATAATTTATTTATGGTTATTTTTCAACCCCAACCTCCTACAATTAGCAACCCATAATTCTCCGTGCCAAGTTAGGTATTTTTCCTTTTTATAGATTTACATATTATTTACTATTACCTATTTTGTGGGATAACCATTTAATTATTTACTTAGTTAATTAGATAATATAATTACTTGATTTATTATAACTAAATAAATATCTAATTATTAATTATAAAATATTTCATAAAATATTTTGAGTGGGCTATTTTTTTGGAACTTTCCAAAGTAATTTTCTAGAATTTATTTGGTGTGCAAATATTATTTTTAGGATTTTTAACCTCACCTATAAATGTAAATATATATATATATATATATGTTAATGTTAATAATATATAGTTAATAATAATAATGATAATAGCAATAATAATAATATTGATAATAATAATAATAATAATATTAGTAATAATAATAATAATAAATAAAATCGAAAAGTAAAACAAAAGAAAAAGGAAAAGGAAAAGAAAAAGGAAAAGGAAAGAAAAGAAAAGAAAAATAAAGAAAAATAAAAACCTAATAACTATTAATCCTAACTACCCCACCCTAACCAAATTCCCACAACAAACAAAGTGAACCCATCCCGCGCACAGTATCTTCCCCCATCTCTCTACCTACATATATATATACATACATATATATCTACATTACACATAAACATACAACAAACCCTAACCCTAACACTAACCCTAACCCTAACCCTAGCCACCCAACGGCGACCCCGCGCCCCTCCGGCCGACCACCCCGACGCCGACGCTTCTGCCCCCACGCCGCCGCCGCCACCGCCAGGACCGCCGGTCGTCCGCGCACAACGCGTAAAATAACACAAATTTTGCCCCATCTTCAAGGTGATGTATCTCCCTCAATTTTGATTTTTTTTGCATGTAGTTTGTTCGTATACGTTCACAACCTAACCCTCTAGATTTTTTATTCAAGCGGGACGAGTTTTTGTGTCCCGGATTGGTCGAAAAATTGACCAGAAAATGACCGAAAAACTGACCAAAACAGTTCAGAATTTTGAATCCAAAATCCCATGTTCACACCCAATTTGTCGCCAACCTGTTTATTATTTTTTTAAACAAATTAACGGGTTTTCTTCCCAATGTAACCAAGTATTTTTTTTTCTTTTAGTTTTTCTAAATTCGTTCTATGTGTAAAATTATTCGGTCTCCAAATCGACCAAAAACTTGAATTTTTAAATATTAAAAATTATGATACGGAGTGCGCTCCGCCAAACAGAACCACCTCGTCGCCTACCAATTGCACCAAAAGGCGTATATGGTATATCCTGACATGTGAGATTTTGCGGAAGCTGATTCGGACGTGTGGGCACGTCGGAATCAACTCGTATCCGTAAAAGGTTTCCATATCGTAACTTTTGCAAAGTACCACGCCTTTTTGTGTACGCTCGTCGGAATACAATAAAACTTGTGCCATTGGATTTGTGGTATCACACTGGTCTTGTGACCCAAGTTTTACGCGATTCCGAGATAGTTGACCTAGCCGCCTATTTATGGGTCTCATAGTTGACTTTTAGGGTGAATTTGTGTTCGGCTCATCGGAATCCAAAATTGGACATACCGTTGAGTTCGTATTAACGTTTAAAATTTATTTGACCTATAATTTGTTCTATTTAGAGACCCTTACCTCTGGCTTGCTTTTCGGTACAAAGTGTCCCATAGGTGGACCCACTTTGACCCAAAATTATCGTTTTGCCCCTATGTCCAAATTGGACGTAAGGGTAATATTTTTTAGCTATCTTGCTTATTCTAGAAACATTGGTGATGTTTATTTCAGCATTCGGAGACGTTCATTCTGATGCCATAGTTTCTGATATATTGTGCCTGACGTCTGGACGCTTACACTTTGCAGCTTTCTTGCCAGGCAAGATAACTTGCCAAATTGCTTACAGTACTTTGCATGGTTATTATATTTTTTATTTTTATTGCATGTGTGTTTTCTTTCAGTCATAATTATATACTATATATATGTTGACACATAGTATAATGGGAGGGGAGGACAATCAGTAGGCTTATGGGCTATAACAACTCTGGTAAAACGTAGTAACTAGCACGCACTACGGTAGTTTGTCGCGATGGTCGCTACTCTCACGGTATATCGGTCGATGGTGTCACGATGGTCGCTACCCTCGCAGTATGACGGCTGATGATGTTCTAGACGTGTGTATGAGTTGTGAGATTAGATAGAGTAGCCTACCCCTGCCCATATGTCAAAAAGTTGTCCTCATTATGCATTTTTATATAGATTGTCTTGTACAACGTACTTATATATTTTCTATCTATTATGCATGTTTACTGTATTCAAATTGGCATGCTTCTATGTATCTTGTTACGTCCCTCTGAGGACCTGGTCCCTTTCCAGGTGTAGACGATCTCGACTATTCGCAGGAGCACGGATCAGGACTTGCTACTTATCTCTTTCGAGGAGGTCTTCTCTTCGAGTCTCATTGCTCATTAGATGTTCTTATGTATTTTCTCTTATATTCTAGTTTGGCAGTGGATTTGTTTTCACCCAACTACTTGTTCTTATCAAGCATTTTATACTTGATTTAGTTATATAGTTGATTGGTTATTTGATTCTATGGATGACATCTAGTTATGTTCTGTGACTTGTGATAATATATTTATACCACATGTGAGTTAACATTTATATTACAGCATACATGTGTATTATGGTATCCATATATTGGAGTTTTTATATACATATGGCTGGCATGCTTACGTATTCCTAGTCCTACGTATTTTGGGACTGGGGCGTGACAGCTCACGCATACGTCACCTCTGAGCTATCATTCTTACATCCTTTCCAGCAGGTTATTACCATGTCTTTCTTACCTCTAAGCAAACCTCCTTGACAGGGATTATTTTAAACTTATTACTTGTACTTAAGTGCACAATAAGTAATAGGTCTACCAAAGATCCCCCAATGGGACATCCTTAACAAATTGTACTGTGTCCATATTATCTTTAGTACAATACCCAAAGTCTACAACATATAATATGACAAGTACAAAAGAGAAATTCTGGAAAAAGATAAACTTTTCATTAATATTCAAGATCATGAGTACATACGGTAGAAATCAATTATATCAAGGGTTTTTATTAATATTCAAGATCATGAGTATATGTGATAAAAAAATTAAAATCAGAACTTTTTCCATCTAGGCGCCCCTCTGTGTTGTAGTTGCTACTGACACAAGTGGACCCAGCAGCATAGCTCAATGCTTTCTGGATCATCCCTCCATAATGCAAACCTCAGTATATATAAAAGAATCCATAGTAATGGATAGCAAGGGAGGAGCAGGAGAATGAGCTCTTCAACCATGCGAGAAGACCGAAGAGAGAAATGGTAATTAATCCAAATCCTATCATTGATGCCCCCGGCCCCCGGCCGGTAGCAAGCCGCATAAAGGGAAAAATGCAGCTAGCATATTGCATGAACAAGAAAAGTTTCGTGTATGACACAGGATATTCATCCTCATCTCCTAGATCAGTTTTTGGCAAACTGTCCTCGTCTACTGGATCATTTCTTGACGAAAAACTATTGCATAAGGGGGGCATTCTCTTCGAATGATGTAGTCTATGATATCCTTCCATGCTTCATCTTGGGCACCGTAAAAGATGGAAAACCTGCATAAAGAGAACACATGTCAGTCTCAATAAAGGTTGCAAAAGTGTACAGTGGCCGCATGTCGCTCCTAAGTAGCAGCCACACACAGGAAGGGCCATCTCAAGATAGCCAAAGTCAGCACGCATGAGCAAAAAAAAATCTCACCCATACGGCCAAGCCGCAGATGGACAGAGTCCTCATCCATGCGGCCAAGCCACAGAAGTCTTTATGAGCATGTTGCAGATGACTACACAGCTACGCGACAGGACACTATGAGGGTGGGGCCTGCGCGTGTTTTAGATGATTTCTCATCCACGTTGTAAGGCCGTGTACTTGTGTCTTTGTGTGTATGTCCCTGCCACTATGACACTCGCTCTAACATCCAAAGAGAACGCTAGCATCAGGGGGCCACGAATCAACGTCGCTCTTGACAAACTCCTCGACGAGATAAACAGTAGCCCTCGGTATATTCTTTCACAAAGAGAGGGGAAAACCAAGAGATAAGAGTTCTTTATCCTCCTTCCTAGCCTGCCTATTTATAGGCTCCTGGGGCATATAAAAGATTAAGGCGATTAACCAGGCAGTTATGAGGATGAACTCGATGTCTAATTTTACGTGATCCACAGTTATCTCCTTGGAAATGACCGTTGACTCCTAGTCCCCAGAAATCCACCCGATGATTGAGCTGAATACTACATTAAATAAAGATTTGACATCCTGACAAAGACTCGTCCATACGACCCGCCATCCATGTATCCCAAAGTTCTCCTCCACGCTTCTTATTCAAAGTATCATAAACTTATTAGTTTTGAAAATTTTGAAGGGGGTCTTGTAGATGCATAAAAATTTTGGATCAATGCGTCCAACAACCATATACCCCACATTCGACTTAGAAGAAACCAGGCCACAGGATGACTATGACGCAGAGAAAAAGTTGCATCCTTGCACCCAAATATTAGCTGCATAAAGGCCTAACACAAGGATTATGTCTGACACAGAATCTTGACAAAAAATATTTTTTTCGAGCATTTTGGAAAATATGTGCACACTGAGAGACAAGAAGCTCTCGTCGGACAAATAACGACTTCTAACAAGTGTGCAACACCACATGTATGAGAACTCATGCGTCCAAGACTCCATGTGTTCCATGCGTCTCTGGCCTTATGCGTTCCAGACTCCATGTGTTCCATATATCTCTGGCCCTATGCGTCATAGACTGTAAACCCCCTCACCCAAAAATAGATATTTTGTGTGTATTTTGTATTTAATGTATTTGTTTTAGATTATTTTTTAAAACGATTAAAATCCAATAATTTTATTTGGATACTCCACCGGGGTTTGGACATTAATAATATAGGATAGCCCCAAAATCTGTATCTTCCTTCATAGGAAGTAGTCTACACAGGAGATACTACCCGTAGGATCTTTTCGTGGCACAAAAATTCGATCCCTTGGCATTAGTATGATATTAGTATAACAACCATAGATTCTTGTGTTAAATATTTATATAATATATATATATATATATATATATATATATATATATATATATATATATATATATATATAAAATTTAATTGTGGTTATTTTTTAGTTCTAATTTTTCTATAATTAGCATCTCATAATTCTTCGTGCCAAGTTAGGCATTCTTTATTTTTATAGATTTGCATGCTATTTACTATTATCCTATTTTGTGGATAACCATTTAGTTATTTACTTAGTTAATTAGATAAAATAATAATTTAATTTATTATAACTAGATAAATATCTAATTATTAATTATAAAATATTTCATAAAATATTTTGGGTATAGTATTTTATTAAAGTTTTACAAAAAAAAAAAATTCTAGAATTTATTTTGTGTAAATATTATTTTTGGATTTTAACCTCATCAATATGTGTAAATATATAAGTTAATAAATATATAGTAATAAATAATAATAGTAATAATAATAATAATAATGATAATAATAATAATAGTAATAATAATAGTAATAATAATAATAATTATTATTATTATTATAATAATAATAATAATAATAATAATAATAATAATAATAATAATAATAATAATAATAATAATAATAATAATAATAATAATAATAAGAAAAGAAAAGAAAAAGATAATATAAAACCTAAAACCCTTAACCTAAACTAATCCTTAACTAACCAACTAATCCTAAACCAATTCCAAATCCCCCCACCACAACCGCACACCTCCCCCAGACTACTTCTCCCCCGCGGCTATCTCTCTCCCCTCTCTTTATATATATATATATATATATATATATATATATATATATATATATATATATATATATATATATATATATTATAATAAAAACTCTAACCCTAACTCTAGTCCCCGACGACCTCAGCCTCGACCCCCGGTCGACCGTCGCCGCCCCCTAGACGCCGCATCGGCACCGCTTCCCCCGCGCCAACCGTCGCCGATCAGCCGCGCACAGTGCAACAACAACGCAGTTCCGCCCCTCTCTTCACGGTATGATATCTCTCTCATCTCTCGTCCTTTTCTCGAACGGTTTGCCCGTGTACATTTACAACCTAACCCTCTATGATTTTCTTCAAAGAAAGCGAGTTTTCGTGTCCTGAATTGGTCAAACATTTGACCAAAAGTTGGCCAAAAAACTGACCAAAAATAGTCCAGAATTTTAACCCAAACTTTCATGTTCATGTCCAATTTACCACCAACCTATTTAATATTTTTAAAATTTAATTAAAGAATTTTTTTCTCAATATAACCAAGATTTTTTTGTTTTTATTAATTCGTTTTATGTGTTAAATTATTCGACCACCAAAACGACCAAAATCTTGATATTTTAAAACTAAAATTTTGTGATATGGAGAGTGCCCCACCAAATGGGAATACCTCGTTTCGTACCAATTATACCAAAAGGTGCATATGGTATATCTTGACGTGTGGACTTTCGCGGAAGTTGATTCGGACGTGTGTGCGCGTCGAAATCAACCTATATCCATAAAAAGTTTCCGTATCATAATTTTTACAAAATACCACCCCATTTTGTGTACGATCATCGAAATATGACAAAACTTGCGCCATTGGATTCATGGTATCATGCTGGTACTGTGACCCAAGTTTCACGCGATTCTGAGATAATTGACCGAGTCATCTATTCACGGGCCTCACGATTTGACTTGAAGGGCAAATTTGTGACCGGCTCACTGGAATCCAAAATTGAACATACCGTTGAGTTCGTATCGTTGTTTAAAATTTGTTTGACCTATAATTTGTCCTATTAGAGACCATTATCTCTGGCACACTTTTTGGTACAAAGTGGCCCACATGTGGACCCCGTTTTGACCCAAAATTATTGTTTTACCCTTGTATCTAAATTGGACGAAAGAGTAGTATTTTCTACCTATCTCGTTATTCTGGGAATGTAGGTGATGTTTATTTCAGTATCCGAAGACGGTCATTCAGATGCCATAGTTTCTGACCCCTTGTGCTTGACACCTGGATGCTTACATTACGCAGCTTTCTTGTTAGACAAGTATACCTTGCCATTGTACTATAATTAATATTACATATGGTACATGCATTTTATTTCTGTCATTTAGTTCATATATTTTAACTGTTATATTAACTACGCGTCCAAGAATAACTTGGGTGCAACGATGGTGGCATCATATTTTGTCTTTATTATATATTATACATGTCGACCTAGTTTACGAGACCACCATATAATTTGGAGACATTATTAGGTTTCATTGGTCGTGACACATTTGTTACACAATTGTGAGTCTCATGTAGAACACGGACTGGCGTGACGGGCTAGCCGCATGTACACATAGGACATGCGATAGGGAATAACTGCTAATAGATTTGCATGCTAGAGACTTAGCAGTTATTAGAGGTACCATCGTGTCATGGATATGACATGAATAGAGCATGGGGTGGAGAGAACAACAAGTAAGGCGTTTGGGCTCCTTTGTACTTTTCTTGTGTAACCCGTACGCTCCGTCGGAGATGCGTGGTCAGATGACCCTTATGTTATCTACAAGCGGCCTCTGACGTTCAAAAGACGTCATGCTTTTTAGGCCCCTGATTCTCCGAGAGAATTATGTCAATTCCATTTTAGCCAGATAGCCTACGTGTTGGAAAGTTGTTCTCAAAGTGCATTCACATATATGGTTAGGCGACCCTTGGATATTTATTTTTAGTACTTTATTGGCATGCTGTTTTCTGTATCTTGTTACGTCCCTCTGAGGACCGGGTCCGTTTTCAGGTGTAGACGATCATGACTATTTACAAGAGCACGGATCAGGACTTGCTACTTCTCTCTCTTTCGAGGAGGTCTTCTCTTCGAGCCTTATTGTTTATTAGATGTACTTATTTTGTTTCTCTTATATTCTAGTTTGGTAGTGGATTTATCTTCACCCAACTACTTGTTTTTATCAAGCATCTTATACTTGATTCAGTTATAGTTGATTGGCTATCCATTTCTATTTGAGTCTGCGGATGAGATTTAGTTATGCCCTGTGACTTATGACAAATATATACCACTTGTGAATTTTTATTCATAATACATCGTACGTATGTGTTACGGGTTCCATATATTGGAGTTGCCATATAATTACGGCTAGCATGCTTACGTATTCCTAGTTGGGACTGGAACATGACATATTTTTGTGGTGGCCCATGCAGGTCGAGTTAGCCATTTCGGTTACGTAACTGTACCGAGCAGGCCTGCACCTAGGATTAGAAGTTTTAGGTCTCATCCATATTTGACTATGACTCACCTTCCTTCTAATCCGCTCTATTTAAATAATTGTATCCTGCTTGATTTATGTACTTCCCTAATAGTTCCTTGAGTATAGCCTTCTGCTAAAATATAGGAATCCTTATTGTTAGGATGATAATATGGTAATATTCATATTAAGAATATAACTAGAATGACACATCACTAAGTTTAGAATACCTAATAAACCCCAGCATCCAATACCTATAAATTAATTGACCACTATCCCTTGATATATTTATGAAGGACTTGAGAGTAGTATAGACACTACTAGGGTTAGTTAGAAATTTGACCATATTGTTTGACCCTAGTATTGAGGAATCAATAAAAATCCAAGGTTGAATATTAGGACTAAACTTAACTTTCATAGTGAGATAGTTTTAGAGAACTATAAATTTAGATTCTTGTCTTGATATTAGTAGAATAGTACCTTAGGAAGCCAAGAGGAATGAATAAAATATTTTTCTTGATTATACCTCGAACACAGAGATTAGCATACCACCTATTTCCTTAAAAACTATGATATTATCAAGAGTCTCTCTATTTAATTCCATATCGTGTTTCTCCGAAACCTTAACGCTCGCTATTTGTGCGACGACTAAAATTTTTCTTCATCTTTCAATTCGTGCCACCTAACCCTTCTGATTGTAGGCCAAATAATTTCTTTAATGTTAGGATATATAGGTTGCTAGGATTATAGTTGTTAATATTGAATTTTGAAATTATGTGCTTAGTAGTTAGAACTTGATAGTTTGAGTTGTTCATTTAGATTGTGATTTTATGATTATCCTTTAGTTTTAAATCACGTAATTTGTATCCATATCTCAATACAGGTTATATCATCTTTCACTTGAGAGCCAATAACTTTTTCATTCTTAATATTAATGATTTTGTTCTATAAACACTATGATTAAGACTTAAGATGACCATTACCTATATAATACAATAGGATACCCTAATAAGTACCAAGATCTTTCCTCGTATACCCCAATAAGAGTTTATATTTTATTTACAAGGACAATGTTATTTTGTAGAATCCTCTTAAGTCAGTCATAATATTAGTTAATTCTTTTAAGTTGGGTAGTATGTCTCACAACCTAGTATCACATAGTTCTTTTTACCTATTAATGAAGTATAATTGAATGACACCAACTATATGCTAGCATAAGAAGATAGTTTTATCCAGACTGTAGAACTTAGAGGCCCATACCCCCATTTTGTCGACTAGAGACTTAGACAAGGAGTTAGTATGGCTACTGTAGAGGCACAATACCGGATGAGTCTCCTCTTCCTGGTGAATTTAAATTATTTTGTACCTTCCCTCATTAAAATCCAGCGTACTTATATTTTTTGGACTATCTCGACTTATGCTGCTATTATAGCCTAGTTTTGAAAGCTTATTCTTTTATTGAGCTTGTTCATGACATATGTATTATTGGGGGCCCACTCTAATACATTTATCTATTTAGAATCAGTGTATTACGGTCTGATCAACCTTAGTACGCTTGGTTTGCTCTTCGCATGACTACTTAACGTGGATTAAGATA